>OY776112.1:260357479-260841883 GCA_963675035.1 Allygus modestus | reverse complement strand
TAGAAGAGCCGAACGAACGGACTCGGAAAAGAAAACCCGATATTTTTTAATATATAAGATTTTAAAAACATAATACTAAGATCTAGTAACAAGTGCTAGCCATATATAAGTTTATTTATATGAATTCGTTTCATGAACATTTGATTTCATTAAATTTAAAATAGTAAAAGTGTTTGTAAAAATTATAAGTATATCTTTGTTTTTCTCTTTTTTAACGAAAGTCTTAAGTCTTGCAATGTTTTGTAACGTAGATTTGTATTTAAATATTTGAACTACTCAATTTATGCGGTTTACTAGGTACGATAAGCAATTAAATAATTCAAAATGATGTTATTTGTCAACTAAGTATTTTTCCCAGTTTAATTAAATAAGATTTAGGTCACATACTATCAAAAGGCAAAGTTAAACACATTTAAGTTATCTAGGTTTCAGTTAGTCTGATAAATGGTAGGAAATGAGCATAAATCAGTTATCAACCTATTACAGTATTAATACCTGTACATAGCAAACTAATAAATCAATATGTATTATATAATCAGAGCCATCTTCTGGCAAAAACGTGATTTCGAGCGGTTTTGGTTATGTTTTGTTCGCTTTTCACAGGGAAACGGGTGCACCAATTTCGATGAAACTTTTTGCATGTGCGTTAGAAAGTTTTAGCCTAATTGGATTTTTTAATCACCTTAGAACACTGCCCCACGGAGTTTTAAATATTCTATGCTATTCTTATGGACAAAACATTTATTTATATTGAACCTGATGACTTAAGTGACTTAAGAATAGTTATTCTATAAACAGATGTTGTAGTTCTTATTTAAAACGTTGAGTGAAGATTGCTAATAAATAACATAAGTATACTGAGTAGATATGACTTAAGAATATTTCTTCCATAAAGCTGTCGCAGTTCTTATTTAAAACGTTGAGTGAGGATTGGTAATAAATAACACAAGTATACATAAGTCTGACATATGATTTAAATCTATATTTGTCAGACTGATCTGACATAGCGATCACTTTATCTAAAAAAATACAATGTCTATGAAGATGACATTTTGCATGATGGTTCCCCTTTTGCTGCAGATGTACAACATGACTAAGTTTAAAAATTCATATAGGGCTCTTCCCTAATTTACTTTTATGACAATCTTATGAGTATTAGTATTTACAGGACCTTTGTAAGTTGAAATTCGGTAGAAACATATCTAATACATCAGAACAAAACGCAAGCCTATTCCCGTTACGAATATGTTTAAGGGCTTCGCCCCTGGAATTTCAAAGTTAAATTTTAATCAACTCGATGGTGTACAATTTATATATCAATCGAAAGATGACATTCTGAACTTTCATTTTATTATACAAATGAACTGTGTAGCAGTTGTAAAAAAAGTTGTATATATCTTAAACGGTAGATGAGTTGATATGTTTTCTAGTTCCTAGACTTGCCTAATATTTACGTGAAGATATTATATTAAAACGAGTGTTAATCCTGATGATCAATGTGTAACAGAAAAATCGTAACTTATTAATTTGACGGATGGCAAACAAACGCATCACGAATTATGTTAATTCATGTTCTAATGTAATTTTTCGAAACCTATTCATAACCTGAGGTACAATTAGTTTTAAGGCGACAAGAAATCTTCTAAATTACTATAGAGTCTAATGTTTAACTCACTGGCTCACTTATTCAGGTATACGAATTCTTTACAACTTCTAATTAAGATATAAAGTAGATAGTTTACATACACCAATCTAAAACCTTGTAGCCCCAGGGAAATGTCTCATAGCTTTACTTTTCAACTTTCTCAAACAATTTCAAAATGGTGTCAATTTTGGACTTTGCAGAAATGGTGTCTTTTTATTTGAGCTCTAGCGGCCGAATGAATGGTCCTATAAAGAAACGGAGACCACCACGTGTCACAAGTTTGAGACTATCTACAAATAAGGTCCTATGATTTCTTGCCGTATCTTGCTTCCTATAGGTACCCTTAGGATTTTTAATTTTTTAAACATTTCACTAATTCTTCGCGGTTTTAGTGAATTTCCCCTAAGGGGTCTTAGTATTACCGTAGTCGGCATGGTAAGACCTAAGCCCGGGACTATGATAACTTTTCGTTTTGAGGTCCCCAGACCACAAAAACACCATTCGTTTGAAACTGTATATATATGTGTCCGTGAGCACGATTACTCTCGTAAAAATGATCCGATTTTGATTAAATTTGGTATAAACATGTAAAGCAACATTTATGACTTTGAGTTCGAAAACCAGCCAGATCGCTCTATCTGAAGGGGTATTTTGGGGGGGTTTTGTACCCCAAAAACGGGGTTTTTGAATTTTTTACATATAATTTTTCAAATGGTCAAATATTAGTTTTTACCATTATAATTCAGCTTAAAAAGACACACAATTTGGTATTTTGATCATTCCTCTATGTCAATTGGTTACCGAGATATTGAAAGTGCTAAACACAGTACGTTGTCTAATGTTATTCTTATGGAGGAAAAGACAAATTTTATATCTCGCTTATTTACGAACGTATACTGACGAAACTTGGTATACAGCTTCATCTGGTTGTGGTCTAATGATAGTTGCTCAAAAAAACAATTTTTTGCCAAAGGCTCCCGTAGCAGCAAACCTGCGTACTCACTCCCCACGTTATTCTTATGGAGAATACTTAAATGCTATGTCACCCTTAATTATGAAAACAAAATAATAAAAACTTGGATACGACTTCACCTAGATAAGTTCTATTGATATTAGCGTCAAAACCCATTTATTGTGTTCCTTGTTGCAGCAAACCTGCGTACTCAGCCCCAATGTTGTTCTTATGGAGAATAATTAAAATTGCATATATCGCTTATTAGTGAATATATATTTATGAAACTTGGTAAGTGGCTTTATTTAGTATTAAAGCATTTATATCTCCACTGGAAATTCGCTGAGTATGCAGGTTTGCTGCGACGGGGGTATTTAGTTTTCTGTCCCTCATATATAGTACTTACAGGCTTAATATTTGTTACAAAGTGCACTTACACATTACACCTATTATGTGGAAACAGTCATATACCCAGTTCTTTAATTTTAATCCTTCAACAAATCAGAATCTTAATATTTTCTTTAGATTTACTTTGAAATATTTTAGTTTTAGGCTCCCAATTTGTAATCCATTATAAAGCCATCTTAAAGCCATTTTATCCATTATAAAATTCAAAAGTCGTCTTATAAAGGCTACAAAACGAAATCAGGGTACGTTAGTAACATTTTCAAATTATTTAGATAATAGCTAGAGACCTATAATTTAACACAGAATATTTCTATCTCTCACTGTTTATGTGACCAGTTTTGATAATTTAAGCCCATCAATAACATCAAACCCTTTTAAAGTTGGGCTTTTTTGTTTTGTTTTCTTCTTAAATAGAATTAGGCCCAAGAACGGTCCTTGAGAGTCTCCGTATTCAATTATTTAATGGGGTACAAAATAATTTTTTTTTTAATAGAGTTATTTCAAGTTTTCTTTTTAATTTTCCTCACATATTGGAGACGATATTTAGATAGGTTGTAAACCAATTTAGAGAATTCTTGATCCCTCCTATTATTAACAGAATGAATTCATTGTGATTAGCACTGCCAATTTCACGGCTTAAGTCCATTCAAGTACCAACTAATTTGATCCTTTATTAATTGTTTGCATAATTGTTGTCACAAAGTCCACTAATGCAGGTGTTTCTGGCTTTTTAAAGCAGACATATTTTTTGTTCCATACCATAACATCAAACTAAATAAACATTACAAATATTGGTTACTTGCTACTGGTAAGTAATAATTTTAGGTAGTACCATGTTTTCATTAAAAAAATATGCCGATGATTATATACATATATATATATATATATATAAATAAAACTATATATATATATATATACTATATATACTATATACTATACTATACTATAGTAGATATACTATACTATACTATACTATACTATTTGAATATACTATACTATACTATACTATATATACTATATATACTATATATATATAAAACACTATTCCTTCAAATTTATATATATATATAAATTTGAAGGAATAGTGTTTTTGCCATCTAACCTCAAAACAAAAAGTTATCATGGTTTCGGGCTTAAGTCTACCTACAGCAATAGCTTCTTCCCTGTAGGGGAAATTCGCTAATTAGAGGCTTAATTATTTACACACATCATACGGTCATCGAAAAAGAATACCCATATTTGAAAACTTAACTATTTTGAGCAGGATGAACATATCGAGGCGAATATGGTATCAAATTGAAGAAGAGGGTTGGGAGTTTTTTTTTAATTTTTAGTATTCAATGGGTTGTGTTAACGGGTCATCGGCCTCGGTGCTAAAAATAGCGTTTTGCGTCGTTGTTCATGTCTAGCCAGTACGATGTGGTCCCCGAAGCAGAAAGCTCAGGGTGTGCTATAGTTGCTTTAGTTTACAGAGCCGAAAAATTTCTTGTGTGTGTTTAAAGTGATTTTAGACAATATTATGGTTGTTGCAATGCACCTGACAATAAATCCATTCTTATTTGCTGCCATCGCTTCTGTCACTCCAGCACACAAGGCGAGAAATAGACTATCGTTTCAATGTCTGCCGTGCTACTATTGGGGTACATATCGAAACTTATTAAGAAACATAACAAACCTCCAAACTTTCCTCTTTATTTTGAGACCATATTCGGTTCAATACGTTCATTCTATTCGAAGTAGTCAATTTTTCTAATATGCGCATTTTTCGATGACCCTATATGTATGGATGACACTTAGTATATAGCAGCAATCTTGGACCGGTTTTAGTAATATAAACCCTTAACACATCTAAGTCTTTGAATCTTTGCAGATTTATGTTTGCAATGTCGGTTCCTACATAGGATGAAGTTCCTTATAACTTTGGTCGCGTTAATTGAAGAAAATGTTTAGTCACTACAAATATAATAAGTTTTATACAAAAATCGATTTAAATTTGTCATATTTTCAAGCACTTGAATAGTATATTAAATTCTATAATTTAACACACAATAATTGTACACACCAAGTAGTACTCGTTCACAGTCATATCGACAGTTTCAATTATTTTAACCACTCAAAACTGTAACTACCAATAAATTGTTGTGGATAACTTTTGTGTTTTATTGGTGCTATGGTATATGATGAACCTGTGTTGGGCTCATATAGTTAAAAACCTCTCCGTAAGTTAGTTTCCATGTGTTACAGATGAGTTGTCGTTAGTACGAATATACCGTAGGAGTTTAAGTTACAATCATTTAAGTTTATTATAAGATATTTTAAGTTAGGATAGTGATGGTTTTGGTACTTAGAAAATTTAAAAATCTTCAAAAATACGCGCTTGAATAATTCAAGGCTGCTTCAGATTTAAAATACATTAATTAGCCTCTTCCCAAAGTGTTCATATAGCATTTGAAATAATTGAAAACAAAAAAATAACTCCTTTTTAGCTTTAGTTGTTAATGGATTGTTTGTTTGCATTAAACTCGTACCGTGTATCTAAGATGGTCTGATACAACTTTAGTACTGCGACTATTTGCCGAACATCATGTCAGAGGAATTACCAAGTGGGAGCCTGAGGAGAGCCATGATTGTAATACTGTTTAATCCAGGCATCCCTTTTTAACATTTAACATTTTAGTTTAATGTTTTATTCAGATTTTTACTTTAGTTAACTCACGGAAAATTTGTATAACAATAAACAAACAAAATAATTCAAACCGTTAAAGATATAAATTGTTTTGCTGGTTAATCGTAACTACAAATATAAATGGATAGAAAATGCTCAGGGATGAAATACAACATTTACAAAGTTTTGGAGTCTTACGTTATAAAAACTAATAAAATTTTATTTACGTTACTAGTTGTTAAGCTTTCACAACAATTCGTTAGTATTTTTGTCATTATAAGCCTATTTTATCATGATGATTTAATTGGCCTTACTCATATACCAAATAAATAGTTAGTTATAGATAAAAAAATAGTTTGCGTTCAAAGTAATTTTAAATTGAGAGTATTCCTTTTTATTTAAAACATTAAAATTTAAAAAAGTCCACTTATTTAATAATGCAGAGGCATCTCTTTAGTTAAATCATTATGTTGGTAGAGTTTTCCTGTAAAACTCTAACCTATCCAGACTGTGTATAAAAACATTTGTCTTTGAACAAGTACATTTTAAATTTCAGTAAAGTTGACATTTATTCAATGATTGCCTAAAAAGTATCATTGTTTTCTTTTATGTGGCCCACGAACAAAGAAGCAGCTCTTTGGAAATTTAAATGCCTAGAACGAAAGTATAATAAAGTACAATATTGTATTATCAGTGGATATACAAGGTGTGATGTAAAAATAATGTTTTCCAGCTTGTGCAAATGTAAATTTTATTTAAAACCGTTTGTAGTTATTGAATATTAAGGTTTTAGAAAACCTCTTTAAGAATATTAATTTGTATTATTTAAACGCTTTAAGGCACAGTAGCAACAGCAACGTTAAATTAATGTCCATGAATTTGAACCACAAGCTCCCTAAGCATTTTACTATTAACTGTGGTTATATATTTATATAATATTGATCTGAAAACAATTTCTAAGTACATAAACAGGAATCTCTCAAAGGTAGTTTATTTCAGTCTGTTTGGGTCTCATTTTATCTATTCAATCATTCTGTGGGGTGCTTTAAGCAAGCAGAATCTGGACAGGATTATGAAGTTGCAAAAGCGTGCTATGAGGTACAATGTAGGCCTAAAAGGTCGGAATCATTGTTGTGAGCCATTTTGGTACCTTGGCATTCAATCAATCAATCAATAATTCCTTTATTGCCTTAATACTTGTACAAGCATTGGCATGAGTCATTTACAAATTGTCCCTATTACAACAACAAAATAGTCAACACTTCCAAATTATAAATTCCTTATGTAGTCATGGACACTATAAAACGCTCCTCTCAACAAATAGATCTTAAGATTCCTCCTAAAATCATCATATTGCATCTCCACCTTGAGGCAATCAGGCAACGCATTAAAAAGTTTGACAGAGCAATAATAAACATTGTTTTAAAAAAATTTAGTTTTATGTTTTGGAATTGGGAGATTTCAACTTTGGCGAAGAGAATATACGGTAGAGATGCTGGACTCAAAAAGCCCACGGGTTTTCCTAAAAAAATATTAGCGTTTCAAAAATATATATGGAAGGAAATGTCAACAGGCCACACTGACGGAAAGTCTCCTTACAAGATTTGAAGCCGCTTGAGTCCAAAAACAATTCTGATCATCTTCTTTTGGAGAATAAAGATGTATCTCTTACTAGTCTTTTCCGATCCCCAAATGGGTACAGCGTAAACGAGATGAGGATAAAAGCAACCATTGTAAGCAGTGAGCAGTACATCAGAATTAGTGTAAAATAATAATTTCCGTATTCCATAAATTATCGAACTGAGTTTACCAGCCAATTTACTAATGTGGTCAGAAAAACTTAATCTCGAGTCAATCAAAAGACCAAGAAAATTTACTCTATTAGTGGGTTAAACAGCATTTTCGGAAATTAGCAGATTCAAAACGCTGTCTGTCCGATTACGAATTTGAAAATCAATCATCCTTGTCTTGTCAGTATTTACAAAAAGACCATTCTCATTTAACCTTTGAAAAAGTGAATTTGACTGAACAAATTCAGCCACCTCTAAATCCTTCGTTTGATGACCAGTAACAACTAGAGATGTATCGTCAGCGAAGATACATAATTTACCATTATTTATACTATTGTATATATTGTTAATAAATAGAAGAAAAACAACAGGACCTAATACCGACCCTTGAGAACTCCCATAGCTACTGCCAATTTATTTGAATAGAGCTTCCTAATGAATCTCCTTTGGTCACAGTATGGCATCTCCACACTTTGTTTCCGGTTCTCGAGGTATGATCTAAACCAGTCCAAGGCCACACCTCTTACCCCAAGGTTAAACATTTTCTGAATGAGAAGATTGTGGTTTACAACATCAAATGCCATGCTAAGATCCAGAAATATACCCAAATCATGTCTTCCTTCATCCAGGGTCTTAACAATTGCATCAACCAGAAAAAAAACATAGAGTTCAATGTGCCTTTCCCTTTCCTAAACCCGAATTGGTTGCGAAATAAAATATTATTTGCCTCCAGGAGACATAACAACCTCTGGAGAACAATTTTCTCAATAACTTTAGAAAAGGTGGATATTATTGAAATGGGTATATAGTTTCAACATTGCTTGGAGTCCCTCTTTTTTAGAATGGGCTTGACAAGAGCGAGTTTGAGGGCATCTGGGAAAACGCCCGACTCAAGCGAAAGATTAATCATGTGCGTCAATGGAACAACCAAAAGGTCAGAACATTCTTTCAACAGGCAAGATGAAAACCCATCAAATCCTGATGACCTACAAACATACAAACAAACATTGATTAAACACAACCTAACTCTCTTCGAGAAACAACCCAGTTACCAGGGCACCATATCTTTCCAGCACTTGCCTTCTCATATCAAATAAATAAATTATTTTCCTCTATTTAAGACAACTTTGAAAATATATTTGATTTAGAAGTGTTTTTCACCTTGCTGGAGTTTTTTACTGATTAGCATCTGTTTTCTTGGTTTTGTGAGAGGGATCCTACCTGGTCAGTCTATGTCTTCAAATTCCTTTTTATTTTCCCTTTAAAAATCACAATAAAATATAGTATATATAATAAACCCCCATTCAAACACTCCTTGTCTCTGTCTAAACATTCACCAACAAGAGCCTATTACCGAATATTCTAGCCTAAGCCTTAGATCCTAAATATATCTCTTGACGACAAGCTCCCTTCGAGGAAGAGACCTCGAACCATTTCAACCATTTTTGAACTTTCACCGGTCCTATGCTGCATATCAAGCAGTCACTCAAGCCTACGTGGGATATGTATGTATATGTACGATGTAGAGACAGTTTAAATCGTATTCATATATTGTATCAATATTAAGTTTGTTTAAATAATTATAGACATTTTATTAAAGTTAAAACAATTAACTTCTACTTTAATTTTTTCAGATTATATAGAACGTATTTTTTTCTGAAAAGCATATTTATTCAAGAATTGATTTTTGTCAACGACGCCGCATACTTCTGTGTACTCTATCTTACAAAAACAATGGGTGAATATACTTAACTACTTAATAAATCTCCAATATCACAACATAACAACGATCTTTTACCCCATGAAATCTAGCATGAACAAGAAAAATTAGATTGTCAATCAACAGTTATAAGGTTGACATCAAAATTACACACTTTAGAAACAAATAACTAAAGTTACATCACTTACAATGTTGGGTTTAATTCCTTAAAGTACGATTACTGTGTTTAGATGATGTAGTATGCTTTTGACGGGCAAATAAACGATGAAAGGGTTTGATAGCAAGATTTTACTGCACTATGGTAAAAAGATAACTTTGTTGTGCTACAAATACCATGTTTGTTTATTTCTCGGATTCTTTTGCTTACAGTTTGGTATGTGGTAATTATCAAATCGTTGTTACTATTTAGGTATTGAGTATATTTATATTAAGATTAACTGAAATGCATTTCTCTAATCAAATTACTTGTCGAAATTAGTTGAATTAGTTTCTTGTTTCTGAAATCGTTATACATTTAGTACATTAAATATAATTCCGTGTGATATAGAGAATATATTTGTAGTAACTTTGCTGTTAGCAAAATAATTATAAGTACCAATAATTAGTTCTCATAAAATATGATTAAATTGTTGCTGTCTTTACTGATAGACGGTAAAACACAATCTGCTTTACGTAAATTAAATCCTCTCAAACGTATTTAATTATTTTATTTAATATTTCAATTGTTAAACGTGTTGCTATTATGTAACTTCCCGGCTAATTGAAACTGTAATAAAACAATCATATAACTTTTATTGTTCCGCCAGTAAGTCAATTAAGGAAATTTAATTAACAAACTGGGGGAACGTAAAACATAATTACTTTATAAATTATACACGAAAAATATTGTGGATCAAATAAGGAAATTGTGAAGGAAAAAGTACAATGAGATAAAAAATGAAATATCCAGTGAGAAATAGTTTAACTATTTGTTTAATCAACTTATAGTTTTGGCATTATTCTTCATTAACATACTAAATTGTAGAATAAAACAATTTAGACAATTACCATCATACTGAACTGTGTACCAGCCAATATAACAATATATTTTTGAAAAGGAAAACAATGCAACTAGCAATAAACATAACCTGTCAATAACACCCGTAAAATGGGCTCCACACCGACGGCGGTGAAGGGTAGCTTATTTGTTATCTTCGAAACAAATAAGTATAATATTAGATCGATTCTGTCACCTTTAAAATATTCAGTCTAAACCAATATTCACTTGGATCTTGTTATATGTTATTTGTTTAACTAAAGTGAAATAGTTTGTTTTATTAGTGAGAAATAGTTCAAGCATCTTAATATTTTTAATAAGGAGCCCCTAAGCCCATCAGTATTGAACTGTAGACTCGGTTTCACCAGGATGTCATATTCACGAGACACTTTGACCTGATCCAGGGCTACATCAATAATGTATTTGTAATTTAAAATACCATAAACCTGTATAGTACGATTTTATATTTATTGACTAGCCACAATGAAGAGATAAATTTCCCGCAACCCGTGAGAGAAAACAATATAACAATTGTATAACTAAATACAAGCACTTGACTAAACCTTGCTGAAGGCCTATATCCGATTTAAAACAATTTAACTGAAAATTGAAGCATATTCATGTTTAATTTTATCATTATCGCTTGGTATTATAGCCGGCTACCCCGTATGATTTATAAATTAATCTGAGAACGGATTTGCGTTTATTTGTTACTAATAAGACCTTTATTATTAATTATAACTCTTCCTATGTAATAATTATTATTGTAAGTCCTTCTACGGAGCGTCCACCTTAGCTATAGATGACTGCTGAATGTATCACAGGAACAGCTAGGTATCTAAAACCAGATTGTCGATCTGGTGTATCATTACTGTATCTATTTCTCAAACAAGTATTAAGCGTTACCAAATTTATATTTATCATTTATATTCAACTGTAAAACTAATTTGTAAATGTAAATTGTAAATGTTTGTGTAATTTTGTTGAGTGGTTAGACATGAGTCAAAGTATTAAAACACATAAGATGGCATATTGTTAATTACTTGGCATCAAACAGTAATATTTACAAATATAAATCGTCAATGGTAACAGTGGGATTTCCTTTGTGTAAACAAACCCATTGTTATGTTCACCGAATCACTTTCGGATTCAAAATGTTGATTGCATTATTGTTACTTACAATAATGAATTATATTATATTATTTTCTATAAACTGAAATTATAATGACTAAAGCTTTAAAACAAGAATTTCTTATGTATTATTACAAATAACTCCCTATAGTATTATAATCAATTTGTATGTGTATTAATTCCAATAGCTCACAGTAATAAAGTAATTAAATGTATAATTTTAGAAAGTATATTTTGAATTCTAAAACTAAATTCTAGACTTTAAATATTCTAAACTTTAAGGCATTTTACTTTAGTTAATAGTATTAGTATGTAACTTACAAGCAGTCCTAGATAGTTTATCCTTAAATAAAAAACAATGTTGCATGTAGCTGTATAGAATTTTGGAAAGAATTGTTTTGCGTTGGAATAAATAAATAAGGTTTTTAAAAAATCACTTTGCAGCAAAATCACACGACAGAATGATTAGTTCATTTTTAAGAATCAACTCAAACCCGCTTCAGGAGGCACAACTAAAGTCGTAAAAGATTATGTTTTAAGTTCGATAAAATGTTATTGCCTCCAGCGAAGAAGGTTATAACAGTCAATAACTCTTATCTAGGTTATGTGCGATAACCTTTAAAACTTAAAATAATTTGGGGGTTATTGGTATTAAATTGGTTTATTTGTATTATTGGGTTATTGGGTATCTGTAAGGTTCGTCACCAAACTTCATAATGTGGTTAAAAATGTGCAAAATGATTCCTATAAACATAGGTCCTATCTCGCTTCGTTTATCGTATGTCTGTCTGTTTGTGCTCTTTAATAATATTGTTTAATTTGATAACCATTGGCATTGCAATCCTCAAACTCGGTATACAGGTATTTATTATACATTTGTATAGGGTGTACAAATATTTTCAAATTATTTTCATAACGGAGATACATCTATTTTATTTATTACTAGCTGTTACCCATAGGCTTTGCCCGTAAATGAGCTATAAAAACTGTGACAGTTGTGTGTGCTGCATTCTGTTATTAGCCTGTGGAACTACTACAGATCAATATCAGCTGTTTTTATTTTCATAAACTCAAACAAAAATGAATGTTCATAGGGAATACATGGAAGATTTTTCGGGGTCTCTGGCGGATCCCTACAGTAAGATCAGGATGAAAACCATTTAGTTTTCCTATTTTATGCCTAAAGAATCAGTGAACAACATTTCAACTCTCTAGGGAAAGTAGGAGAATTCTTAATGAGTAAGTGAGGGCTTTGCCTTTTATACACACATAGGCAGTACACACCTAGTACTGGTAAAAGATATGTATCTCCGTTTTTTGTGGCAATATCTTTAGTTCGTGTAAACGTTTGTAAATTAAACGATATAGAACACCACGCTTTGGACTCTGAACAAATGTAATTAAAAATAAGAAAATAAATATAAAAATAATGGGTCCTTTATCAGTTATTAAAAAATTAGTATCATGCTGGTATTTTTTTTCCAAAGTCATTTAATTTATCCCAGTTTCATGTTGTTTTAAAATATTGGATTGCGATTTTCATTTTAGGCAGTTATTATTAGGCCTAGTATGTTTCTGGGTGTACATACATGACTTGCGGTCGGGACTAAAGTGCCAGATATTGACATTTTATTTAAACTTTAAAGTAATTTTAAAAAAATTAATGGGATAATATGCTGATCGCCACAAGCCAGAATCGCATGGGTACCAAATTAGAGGGAAAAATTAATAGCTTAATACTACTTACTGAATTTCACAACTTCAAGATTAAACTATTTCTAGGTAACAGCAAAGCTTGAACTTTTTTAATCGTATTGCGTAGTCATGTGCTTATGTTTAGTTTATCTTTATTTTTCTCAGTGGTTAAACTATTACAAATCAAGTTAGATTTACTTAGCCTCATAGAAGTAGACACAGTGAGTATATCAAGTACATTGTTAATTGTTGAAATAGTTTTGTATGTAATTTTTTGGATTAGTAAAATTTATGGCACAAATACTTAAGGGATCGCTATATTTTATTCTACATATTTTCAATTCTGTCTGATCGCCGTATTTTATTTTGATAATTTAAAGGAAAGGAACCTCCTAACAGGCTTTGCCTTGGAGGCCCTACATTTTCTCCTTAGTTTTATGCACAACAAAAATGTACAACCTTTTATTTTTTTAGTCTTAATTATTATGCATTAATCTGTATTGTTGTATTTTTAAGTCATTGTGAATATAGACATTTTGTGGACTTTTAATTTTTTTGCTAAAAGAATGGGAATTTTTTAGACTATTATTTTTTATGTGCAAAATTTAAAAGTGTACAAAAATTTAATATTTTTGGAGAAAATAAATTATTCTTATTCTTATTCTTATTTCAAGCAGTAAAAAGACTTCAAGGTGATTCCAAACTTTCTCCTGAAACAAAAAAATGTCTTGGGTCGGAATAAATTAAAATCACTGCTGGGAACGAAACATTTTCTTCAGTAACACGACTTGTTTTCTTTGTTCTTTCATAATTATTTGTCTAACAAATAAGTACAACTTATATTTATTTAACCTTTTAAAATTAACTACTAAGATATATCACACTAACATGTATTTAAAATAGTAATATAAATCACGTTACAAACACTTCATATCTTAGTCATGAGTATTATTTTTAATAGCTGTAAATTAGATTTATTTAGATTCATGATGATAAGAACGGAACAGAATAAGATATTTCTGAGGAATTTAAAGTTTGTTTGCTGTTGAGAATTGAAAACTTTAGACAATCTGATCACTACAATTTCTAAACTGAGGAACTGGAATTTTGCAATCCGTGTATTGGGTTTTTTAAGCCACATTTACTTTGAAATAATACTTTTAAACGGGTAAGGTTGTTTAGTATATTTTAGAACTAATATTCTAAAGACACGTCTTTTAGTTACATAATTAATTAAAATGTATATTACTCAATTAATAACCACTTAGAGGTGACAACAATTAAATCATATGGAAAATCCACAATAATTGGATTGATATTGATTTATAGTACGTACACAAACAGCTGAGATGTTCCAATTAACTTGATCTAATTTGGCGTAGGTACTGTTGAACAGCAATCAAGTGCTTGAAACAAATCCTAAAAAGCTCGAAGAGTCCTAATCACAAAAAAAAAACTAAATATAAATAGTTATATAGTAGAACTCTAGTTCAAAACGTATAATATCAATCTCTGAAATATAATATTGGTTTAGTTATTACTAAAGTAGCATCATTCAAAGTAAGAATGAAAATAAGAACCAAGCTTAGGTTAAATTTAATCAAGCATAAATATCTCTAGACGTTAATTCTCAGTCATATTTTGCGTACAAGTTCGTTTAGTCTACATAAAATAAAATGTAAAGGCTCAAATGTAAGATTTTAGTATTGTTGATTCCTGGATTCCTGGGGAGAAGTTTGAACGTGATGCAACGAGTATAATATGTCTTCGTTCATAGGAAAGCGTAAACGTTTGCTTTGCTTGAATAAATATATTCAAGATACAGTAGAAATACAATGTTTACAATCTCAAAGGAATAAATAACTACATTTTTATTGTAAATAAAATAAACCAAAATTACAATGCAAACTAAAATGTGAATTAACACATTAGAACATAACACATAGAAAATAAGTAATATCAGACAATATTTCAAAATAGTTAAGACGCATTTTAAGCAGTTGTTAATACTGTATTAGTGAATTCAGTTATCAGTCTGTAACAGAAAACATGAAAAATATTCATGTTTGTATTGACTGTTTGGGTTTTCTTTTTTTATGATTTGTACCTTAATTTAAACTTTGACTGTACCAATTTAAACTTGTTGGTTCAGAGTTGTTATATCGTTATCGACAGCATTTGTATATCTTAAGTAGCATTTCGACTTAGAGTGTATGCATGTAGTCAGGTCGAAGTACTTTTAACATAGATGTTTTATAATATGTATAACGCCACCTCAGCTCTAACTTTTCAGACACGTTAAAATTGAATTAAAAAGCATGGATTATGTAAATTTTAAAGACAGCCTGTTTTTATTAGTCTGTTGACAGAATTAGAGAGACGACATTTATTAAAGATTTAACAATACAGGTGAACCAGAGCAGACACCCGGCTTAGTTTGGTAGACTTTAGTAACAAAAGCGTTAAACAGAAGGTTGAGGTTCACATCGCTCTAGATGTAAAATATTCATAACAATTAAAAACATATTTTCATTTTTCATGTTTATTCATTGCCAGTAGTGTCTGCAATTTGTTTTTAATATTTATTCGTTTAAGTTTACACCCTCTTTATTCATTGAACTAATTTCATGTGTTTCAAATACTTCAAGGTTACAGTGTTTCTTTTCAAATTTAATATTTCTAGGCAAAATAAATATTACCTAAAATCATTAATTTTACAAGGTTTTTCTCCACGACTTTTTTTATTTTCATTTAAACTTTTAAGATTTTGAATTTTCAACAAAAAATGCAATATCATTTCAAAAGTTTAGTTTCGTTTATGTACAAATAGTATTCATTTTTTAATTTGAATTCTGACACGGACAAATTTTTTTTAAGAACTCATGTTTTTGAGGCTTCACAAGTCATTTTTGGTTTTCATGTCTCATTACATATATAAATAAAACTACTTTCCTGGTGATTCTTCTAAAATTCGTTGATCAAGTTCGCCCCCTTTCGAGGTAAATACCGTCCCTTGAGTCACAAGAATATTACATTAAAATTATTAGTCATTTCTGAAATAACTAGAGTTACAAGATATGGAAGTTACAATGTAGCATTTTTATTAAAGCAATTGTGAATAACTTACTAAAGTGTTTTTCTTTAGAAATTGCTAAAATATAATAAATTAAAACTCAAAACCCTGTCTAAAGAAAACCAAAAGAAGTGTATGTTTTGGTAATCATGTACTACCTGGCCTCCTCTGTCACACAACTAACCTCAACTTGTTTTCCCTTGACAAGTATTTGTTGTACTATTATTAAACAACAATATTATTCTTATACGATGAGTGAAGAATATAGCTGTAAGGACTTTAACTGAAGATTGTAAGTAGTATAAAAATGTACGCCAAAACTATGGTTATATTTTATCAAACTTTTACTGAACAAGTAGCTACATTGATAGTAAAACCATTTTTATAGTTCATTCCATACCATTTTTAAAACTACAAACAAGTTATGAAACTAGTTAATATCTGAAAATCTTAATAAAGCAAGATTTTCGCGTAAAATTTATAATTTTTAGTAGTGAAAAAGGAACTAAAAATGTTTATTTTTAGAATAAAGCACGGTTTTGTAGGTTTGCTAAAATATTCAAAACAATACCAACATCTAAAGATTAGTCTTCATTTGTAATAAACATTTTGTAGCTAAGTGGCAGACGAAGTTTATAGAGAATCAATATCACTTTAGTATCCAAAGATTTTGTTTTTGTTGAAACGAATTTGACGTTAATGAATAAAAATACACGGTTATAGACTACTTGTTCTTTCTTCATTTGTTTATATGTCCGTATGTATGAAGAATCATTTTTTTAAAGCCTATTAGTATTCTATAAATACACTTTCCAAAAATGGTTTAAAATTAATGTTAACTAAGGGTGATACAGTAATTTAAATAATAGCCTACTGAAAACCCGTTCAATTTCTGCTTTATAGACCAATTTATAAGGTAAAAATACTGAAACAAAGTAAATCCACAAACACCAAGTCTTTTACGGCCTGTAAAGAACCTCTGGTGTCATTTGACCGCCAGAGGTAAACGCATAAACTCTTTGGAGCTGGATAACTCTTTATATTAGGCCTGAAACCATTAAATTAAAACAAATATATCTCTAGACAAGTATACTGCTTATGTGAAATAAATCAGAGTGTTTTCAACCTTGCTTATTGTTTGAAAGCAATAATTTTTAGAAAGGGCGACGACTGTATTACTTACCATCTGTAATGCTAAGGATATTTTAGTTTCTTGCTTCAGCTTCAAATTATAGTAAATGCTAACTATTTTAGAATATGACAGTTCATTATGGACAGTTCAACATTTGGTAAGCCATAACTAAAAACGCATGTCGCAGACTGTTAATAGATGGGCGTGACTCAGGTTTCTGAAATTCCGATTGTGCGTAAATGTGACGAATCGTTTTAAAATATATCACAACTCATCATTTTCCAAAATTCAATTTTTATTTTATTTTTCCCTAATAAATATTCTATCTACGAATAAAACGGGGATTTGAAAGGAAATGGGGTGTAGATATTAGAACATATTATAGCTTAAATGTATGAAGACTATTTAGGCATAAATATAATACAATTTAAATTAATTAAGCTAATTGGCCTAGGAAACAATTAGGAAAAATAATCATTTTGTGTCTTTTAAGATTAATTGTTACACTAATTATCAGGAAAATAAATTGGTTAAAGGTAGAAAGCATTGCCACTTGCAAACTATATAAGGTTATATATTTAATAGATTATAATAACTTTAAGCTCCTATAATTTTCCAAAATATTCTTATAAAATAAACCCCATTTGTTTACATTATATCCATACTGTGATGTTTGTATGTTTCAATTATATTTTTTGTATGTAAAATCAAAGCATAAAATACGTTTTACCAATTCCTTCAGGTATACATGGTATACAAGGGATATTCCTTTAACTATAAATGAATTTAACATATATACACATATATGTTAGTTAATCAAAAGCAAATAAAAATCACCATTTAAATAGTACCCCGGTCACAGAAAATATACGAACTCAGCGAATTTCTACTGCATAAAACTACTCACTACCACATTAAGTCACTTACCAAATCGCATTACTATATATTCGTAAATAAGAGAGATATGACTTTTGTTTATTTTCCATAAGAATATCAATAGTACTGAGTACGCAGATTTGCTGCATAACGTACCACACAAATTTAGTTTTTATGCAAAGTCAATGGACCACAGCTAGATGATCCAACATACCAGTTTTATATCTCATAAATAAATGAGATATACAATTGTACTTATTCTCCATAAGATTAACAATGGACAACGTATTTTGTTTAACACTTTCAGTATCCCAGTACCCAATTAGAGTAGAGCAATAACTCAACATACTATTACATTAAAACAGTATACTAGTCGTGTGTATATTTCTAAGAATTTAAGCTAAATTCAATAGTGCAAAATGTTAATAAGAAAAACATCTTTTGGGGTACAGAAAACTGTTATTTAAACCACCCTTCTGAGATGACGATCATTCTGGTTTCCGAATTTAAAATTATACGTGTTGCTTTACATGTTTGTACCATATTTAATCAAGATCGGAGGCTTTTTTACGAAAGTCATCGTGCACACACATACACACGTACACAAATTGTAGCGAATAATGTTTTTAACACCTGGGGACCTTAAAAATAATAATTTTTATGTTAATACGCTTCTTCTCTAACGGGAAAATGCATTAAAACTCTGTAAAAATCTTAAAATTATTTCATATAAGAATAATTTATATTTCTTAACTTTATATTATATGTTCATTGGATTTGTTTACTAATAAATTGTTATTTAACTCCGGACTGCAACGAAGGTTTATGTTTTACTTGCCACCTGTAAAGAATGTGAAAAGACACACACGATCAGCCTTTAGAGGATTTTAAAAGGAAGATTAACTGCTCAAGAAAAGAGGATTTACCTCCCTAAAAGGATTTTCTATCGTGGCGAAATGGTTTGATCGCTTTTTTCTACAATTAACCCTAAAACCATAAGAATTTAATGGAAAATTGTAATTTTTACATTCCATTACATTCGTGGTGGATGCGCGAGGGGTTACAAAAAAGTCACACTACCTTAGTGGCAAAGGAAAATTTCACAATCTTTCAAAATACGTATTCAACATCTTAATATATAATTTAAATTTACCGTATTAAGGGATAACAGTTTAAATACATTGCACTTTGATAATTCGTTTTATCTATCATGCAAGCCACTATAGAACTCATTAAAGCTATAAAACTACGTTACGACAAAGATATTGGAAACGGGAAGACATTTTATAAGACTGCATCGTAAGAGAATAAAAAAGATATAGACAGTTATAAATGGCCTGCAGATCTTGAACAATGGATGAGAGTTGTTATTATGTAGTTAGACTTGCCGTATATGTTGGTGCAGAGAAAAGAATTATAAGGACCAACGCGGTCGTCTGACGGTTAACGTGTGTCTGTTGTATGTCGCTTCAAAATGTGCTCTACGCTAAGTTTTCAATCTACGATAGCTGCGTTTAATAGTAAGCTCATTTGAAAATTGCTGTACAAGACCATTAATTCTCAATTCTGCCTCCATTTTCAGATTCCTTATAAAATAATAATGAGTACTTATATTACATTTATATTTTTCGTTAATTTGACAAAAACCTCTTTAGAATAAATATATAATAAAACCTTCTGGATATAGCATACTCTCTAATACTAAATTAAATTATATATAAAGTAAATATATATCATGGGATTTGTGTGTTTAATTTCAATAATCTGAATAGTTACTGGCCTTTGCGAATTACGTCTAATAGAGGAAACAATTGTGACAACCATTTCCACCTTAACATAGGCCGTCCTAATAAAGAATTCCAAGTATGAAATGAACAGTGTCAATCAGGCAGGTGTCAAGTTTCTGATGTTCACTTGCGTTAAACCCATAATGATTCATTGTGTTGATGAAGAAAAAGAGAACCTACTAGACATTTCTCTGAGTTTTGTATCAGTTACTACAGACTACAAAGAACTAGAAAGTCACTCAAACTGACCATTAGGGGAGGGGGTGGTGGGGATGAACACTTTAGTGTGTAATAAATAATTTAACTTACTACTTTTTAATATATTATTTCATATAGTTGAAGAGCAATTTCCAACACTGAAAACATGGTCTCAAAAACCAATTAATTACCAGTTACAACATAGCATCATTAAATAAACAAAATAAAAGTTATAGTTCATAATATACTGGTATTTTATCCCTGTTAAGTATGAATGGAGTAACGGTGGCAGTGAGCTAAGAGTATTATCAAACCAATAGTTTTCTATTCAAAGATTATTAATACTGATTAATAGTTGATTGACTTAACTTGTTATTTAAATACTAAAAAAATCAATCTTTTTTTAATTAGTTTCAATATTATTAAAGCTATGCATAATGGCCATCTATGTAGTTGTACAGTCAAAATGGATGAGCTGCTAATATGTTGATGGATTACTTTTTAATATTTACATTAAAGTGGTTTCCTTTGTTTTCTAACTAAAACTGGTAAAATGAAAACTCCTTATATTAGGTCATAAATTTAACTATGTAAACTTAAATGTCAAATGTTCTTATTCATACCACAAGGTATAATAATACTTAACAACCTTAGTTGGTACCATACTATTAGCTAAAGTACAATAGTAAAAAAAACATAAATACATGAAAATAATGAGTTACATTTTGTTACGGTATTATTTTTAAAGAGAATATTTATCATTGTATATACTTTAAACCCCCAGCAGTTTAATCAATCAACCAGGGTTTGGTGGCTATATCGCCAAGCTCGCTACTACAAAAATGTATTCTAGTAACCAGGCATCTATATATAACTGTATATCTTTGTGTGTTAACCAATGAGATTACTTTGACATGATAGTGTTATCAGTAAAAGTAGATGACAACCAAACTGTTTTTATTGTATTATGTTAAAGGTTTTTTAACGTATTTTCCCTATAGGGAGGAAGTTATTACTGTACATGTATGGTAAGACTTAAACCTTAGACCATGATGGCTCTTCGTTTTAAGGTCTCCAGATGACAAAAACACTATACGTTCAATATTTTTTAATTTTTTTTGCAGTTCTCCCTCTTCAAAAACCTCCGGGTCATTCGAGATTCCCAGAAAGGCACTTAATAAAGTATGTTTTATCAATCCCCAGCTAATGTTGTTAACGTACAATTCCTGTCTGACTGAGAGGTATTTTCAAATTGGTAGAAACAAGGCTAACTTATACCTGTAAAGGAAAATGTGACCTAGGACTACCCGTACCCTACTGGTGTTTTTCCATGTTGGACTAGGGAGAGAACGAAGAAAGTCTTAAATAAGTTGAATAACCCTTGACAATCTTCTGCCGTGAAAGCTTCCGGGTATTTGTCTCCCCGACTGTACGGTTCTAGAAGGGACGGTCAACGATCAATGCCAGAAGTGCATAGTATTGTGCAAAGAGCAGAGAGCTGAGGGTGTTACTTTCGTCACGTCAAGCCGTACTTCTTATTACACTTGATGCAAGAACACCTTAAACTCGGCTAGATGGGTCGAGATGTTGGACGAATTGAGAAACACCTTCTGGGTCCCAGTTAATCTGTTGGGCTCTTTGATGGTTGCCTCTGGTGCAGACTCTTGGTTTATGAAAGAGAGGATAGTACGTGGTTGACGGATGTCCCTTCCGTCTACGCCACGCAAGGTCTAATACTCGGTCCGAATCTCTGACATGTCGCTTATGACAGTCTCCTGAGATACGAGATGCCAGAGAGACCATTTTGGCTGGGAACGCCGGTGATGTTGCAGCCCTAATCCATGCGCGCTACACAGCTGAAGCTAAACCAAGTGTTGATAGTTGTAAACAATCAGATGGCGGATCACAGTAATTCACTCACTTTGAGCAAAACAGAGGTCGTGATCCTCACGATTAAGTGGATTGACACCGTCCGTTGTTCAGCTGCGAGTGAGGGATGTTTTTCCCATACCACATGTTCTGCCAAGTACCTCGGGGTTATGGTGGACAACAAGCTTAGCTAGAGGAACCACATCTTCCATTTGGCAGGTAAGGCTTCTAACAGCGTCAGTATTATAAGCAAGCTGATGGTTAATGTCAGAGTTCCCAGGTCGAGCAGAAGTTCGCAGTCCAGTCGCGCTCCTGTACAGAGCTAAGGTGTAGGCAGATGCGCCCAACAAAGAGTCTGCAACTCGCCCAATAACAGGCTAGGGCTCGCCCGAGTGCACCATCAAGCCAAGAGGAATAAACAACGCTTGGAGGCCACATCACGGTGGTCTATGCTATCTGTGTACACGGTGTTAACGACTGCGTGTCACAGCTAGCTCAAGGTATCCTTTTCACAAAGAAGACAGATCTAGACCGAAATGCCTGCTAGGCCCTAGTAAGAATGTGTTGACCAGAATGGAGACACCGAGGGCGTACGTTTAACTAAGGCCTATCCTGAAGCCATGTGTTAAACAGTTCCCGGGTTAGTGTCTAAAAGAGTGTTCAGTGGGTAAACTATGTCTGGTATGAGTCCCATACTGGCTGGCCACCTGTAGTAATGCGTAAACACAATTTTCCGCCTCTGTATATAAAGAAAGGAGCAATTTTGCGTTGGCTAAATGTCCATTCTTAGGGCAACACTAGGGTGCCAAAAGTGATTACCAAAAACTGTTCGTGTAAAGTATGAAAGTCAATTAATTTAGGTTTAGTAAAGAATATGTTTTAGTGTCCAAACAATACACTGAGCGATGAGTAAAACTTGAATCGGTTATGTGTTTGTTTTTTTTTCAATACACAAATTAACAACTATTAGTGTTTTCAGGTCCTAGTTTTGGGCAACACTCACCTTGTTATTCTGCACGTGCTGAGGCTGGTTAAGTCCAATTTTAGTTGAATTAAACTTCGTCAAACTTTCTTTTCGAAACAAACACACTCATACACGGGCAAATACACAAACACCAAATATCCCAATATTAAAACGAATAAAAACATCCCAATAAAATCTTGCACTCCCAATAATATTGTTTTCAAATGTTTTCACTACTAGATCTAAATGTATACGGATATCGGTGTCTTTTGCATAAACCTACAACTCTACAAAATAATTACCAATGATATTTTAACTAATAATCTTTGCAAACTGCATATCTTCTCCAACAATCTGAAAAGGACAAGAGGGGGTTTCGTTACTCCAATTTTAAGAAGGTTGACATTCGGATTAAACATCGCACCAACAAAGAACTGAACGTACGTCACTTTCAATCTTGGGCTTAAGTCCTTAATGCACAGATTACTGCTTTCACATACTTTAATGTGCTTTCGACATGGAGATTAAGCCTGAATTTTATCAACAGCAAGTTTTATGTATAGTTGTAAACAATTTATTTTTAGTCAGTTTTATAACCTATGTTTGTCCACCTCTTGGCTTCTCTTGCTAACAGATAAGTTCTCGATATTTGTAATTTGTTCATTTTAAACTTACTTAACGATTATCTATAATTTATTTTTCACTTTATACATACTGAGGTTATTTTTAATAACATAATTTCTTTTGCTGTTTAAAAATTAATTTCAATTATTAGGTATCGGAAATATTGTCCAGATATACAGGGTTTCCGAAAAAGAATGACGGGATTTCGAACGGCCGTTGCTTGGGGACTATTCAAGATAACTAAATGATTTAAACGTCAAATAGAAGAGAAAAGAACTAAGTTTTTTTTCATACCTTAATATGTTTCGATGTGAGCTCCATTTGTTGCTCTGCATACATCGAAGCGATATTCGATTTCTCGCCAAGTGTTGTGAAGCATCTCTGGTGTCACAGTTGCGATCGCTTCCGAAATTCGCCCACGCAGATGTGGCAAATCACAAATTTTCTCAGCATAAACAATGTTCTTTATGTAACCCCACAAAAAAATGTCCGAAGGGGTCAAATCAGGACTCCTGGGAAGCCAGGGAATAGGCGTACCCCTGCCTATCGAACCATTTGGAAACTTGTTAAGTGTGTCGCGCACTTCCCGAAGGTAATGAGGGGGGGGCGCCGTCCTGCATCAAAATGACTCGTTCACCGGCTTGTTCTTCAATTTCTTCAATTTGAGGAAACAAAAATTGTTCTAGCATATCTAAATTATGCCATTAATTGTTTTTTCAAAGAAAAAGAAAGGCCCTATCACCCTACGTGCGCGACACACTTAACAAGTTTCCAAATGGTTGGATAGGCAGGGGTGCGCCTATTCCCTGGCCTCCCAGGAGTCCTGATTTGACCCCTTTGGACTTTTTTCTGTGGGGTTACGTAAAGAACATTGTTTATGCTGAGAAAATTTGTGATTTGCCACATCTGCATGGGCGAATTTCGGAAGCGATCGCAACTGTGACACCAGAGATGCTTCACAACACTTGGCGAGAAATCGAATATCGCTTCGATGTATGCAGAGCAACAAATGGAGCTCATATCGAAACATTTTAAGGTATGAAAAAAAACTTAGTTCTTTTCTCTTCTATTTGACGTTTAGATCGTTTAGTTATCTTGAATAGTCCCCAAGCAACGGCCGTTCGAAATCCCGTCATTCTTTTTCGGAGACCCTGTATAGTTTTTACAAATAACAATTCTTCTTTACTGAACGGAATGAGCTATGTAATAAGTGTAGTGAGAATACATCTTAAATACAGATAGAGTATTCAGTTCTGTTGAGTATTTTGTTCTATTAGTTCAATTTTGAGAGTTTGCGGATCAAACCTGTTTATAAAATCATCACAGCTGGCTGGAAAATATGAAAGGCATTTGCCATTTGTTTTGATTGTTTACGAACAAAGATATTTATTTTTAAATTGTATAAGTAATCAGTAGCCAAGAAGAAGGAGCTGGGGAAAAACACGATAATTTCAACAGTGAACTTAGGGAGATAAACTAAAACAAAATAACATGAGATGTCGTTACTTAACCCGTTATGCATATATTACACATGTCGACCTTAAAAAAAGTTGTTCAGTGCTTATGAATAACTCTTTTTGATTCTAACAGGTCAACTTGTTTAACTTTATTACTTGAGCTTAGTTTAAAAAAATATATATATATTAAAACAGCTCTGACCGTTTTTATTTAAGTATATAGGAGCATAGTTTTGCTTTGTTCTGTGATACCTCAAACATCGTTTTACTTATGATTAAAGCATTGTATAGCATATTTATACAAAATTAATCCGACAGGGGACTCTCTTATACAAACTAATTTGTATAAACTAATAAATTTTATGTTAATTTTTAGTATCTTTATTCCGTTAAACAGAATTAATTTTTTTGAGAACCGCTCATTTTATAATTTTCTATTGTGCTTTTAGACGGTATTACCGTTTGCAGCTCTGCAGCTCATATAAATTTAATCCTTGCCATGGATTCATAGTTTTAGGATAAAAATTTCAAATTTATCACGTACTGTAGATAAAATAAGAAAATTATATAGTAAAACGATATTACAAGGTCATATACATCGACCATACATGTTTATCGAACGAAACTATGTTTATTTCCACAACTATTAGTTAAAACACTAAATTATAAATGGAAACAAAATAGACTAAAGTTATTATATTTAATTTTTAACCCGTCAATATAAAAATATCTTTTCAAAAAGCGAAAGAACAATGCAACCGGCTATAAACATAACCTGTCAATAACACCAGTTAAAATGGCTGTACACCGACGGTGGGGGATGACTTATCCGTTATCTGTGAAACAAATAATTTTAATATTGAGTCCAATTCAAAACATTCAATCAAATATTTGACTAACTTCCGGTTTTTTCTAAGGATAAATAATAAATGATACATGTATTTACACAAACAAATACAATAGCGTATTATTACACGATAAACGTAACAAAAAATATCGGTTTAGTCAATTGCATATTTCAATAGATTTTTGTTTTTATTTATAAGACAGATATATTTAAACGTATCTTTAACGTAAAATTGTAATGTATAGTTTGTCAAACGTGGTACACAGTTTCATTGTTCTTTGGTACCGAATTACTTTTGGTTTCCAATGCAATGGTAAGTGGGTAATTTTGGCTTAATTAAATAAGTCTTCTTCAAAGCTGAAAATCAATTGAAATCTTTAATTGACATTTTGTAACTCCCATTACAAATTGTTTTCTTTTATATCATGATCATTTTAATATTTTATACTAGACAAGTGTTGGAGTTTTCACTCGTTACTTATTATTAACTTTTTTAAGATTCTATTATATACGTTTTAAATGTCTAAAAAATTACTAAGCTTTAAACTATACTTCCTGACGTTTATTATTATTATATATGCACTTTTAAAACTTCATAATACAAACGATATTTTTAGGTAAAAACATTTATGTGTAACTAACCAACAGCAATCCTTAGCATTAACCATTGAGATAAATAATTTACTTCGTAAGACGTAGTAGAATTTTCCTCTAACACGAAATTACCCCTTTCACTGTATCATCTGCAATAATTTGACGTTTTGCGATATTTTGATGTTTTTCTGCGTACGACTTATTTATGTTGGTTGGATACACACATCCAGCATAAACACGTTTAAACCATGTTATATACCTTCTGAGACCTTCGACTTTGTATTTTTTTCTGTTAATAGAAAAAGCTACCTTAGTAAAACTATCTTATTAGGATAAAGGCTTATCCTAGCACAATCACGAGACGGCAGGTATAGCTCACTAACACGAAATAATTCAAAAACTCTTTCAAGTGACAAAACTAAAGTCGTAAAAAGATGATGTTTAAAGTTTGATAAAAAGTTATTTCCTCCAGCGAAGAAAGTTATGGCAGTAAGATAAATATATTTTGAATATGTGAGCGGGCCTTAGAAAATGTTTTGTGCGATGTGTTTTTAAGATCATAAGAGTTAAGAGTGACGAGTTAAGAGTGACGAGTTACAAGTCAACACATATTTTCAAGTACGCCAACTTATTTAAATACGTACTGGCTAAACTATTTAATCTGCCCCTAAATTAATTAAAAATTTAAAGTATAACTAAAAATGTGAGTCAATATAAATCTTTTGAAAGATAAATGAGACAAATTATTCAAAAATATAGAGTAAGCTCAACACTACATAAGGCTATTATACGAATTTTAAATACTATTTAATAGTATCTATAACTCATATAATCGAAACAAAGTAATAAAATTGTGTCAGTATATAAACATATTTATAAAATGACAATGTAACAGTTTGACAAGAGTTTTAATGAGATGATCTGATTCGTAAATTATGTAAACCCCAGCGTTGTTAAATTACAAATGCTGTGTCCCATTGTGGTTACATCTGTCACAACTGGTTAATGAATATTAGCTTATAACAATATAACACGCAATGTGTTCTGACTTAGTGTTATTAAAACATATATAAAATATAATACATTATTATATCGACTTGTTTTATATGTATTTGTAGCATTCTCTTAAGAAAATATTTTCCTAAGGAAGCATATTTTGAATTTCTCCTTCCCGATATTCCCACTTTAATTTATTAATTATTCTCTTAATTTCAATACAAAATAAAATACTTTGATGAAATACAATATTTTTAATGCACACATTTGCACAATTTATTTGTGAATTTGATACTTTTGATTTAAAAGAAAAAGCATAAAATTGATGGTTAAACAAAAGTTCATGACACAGAATATAGGTACAGTGAAAACTATATACTGTCTTAAAACATATTTAAAGGAACAAGGACATGTTATTAGTAGTATTCATTAGTGAGCATAAAGTTTATGTTCTTTTATGTTTAATTACTTGCAAGTTAATCTGCGATAAATCAAGTTTTTGTCAAAATTGTTTGTAACAATAGCTAAGTAATATACTAATTCCATTTTGTTGTGCTTCAAGTATGGGAAGAAATTAATTAACAAGCTAGTGAATTTTTAGACGCTAAAATCACATTTAAATTAAAACATGAAATGTACGAAACAACTTTAAAATCAATTTCAATAAGGAAGGCACAAATACTGTATGGACTAAAACTGTTCAGCTTATTGTTATTAGATTTAATAATAATATTGATAATGACAAATTGTATTTTAAGTGTATTAGAATGTTTAACCGGTTATAATACAGGCCGCAATTTAATTTTATATTTACATAGACCACCTGAACAATACCCATTTTATTTTAACGTAGAAATTTTACCATTTTAAAATGAATATAGTTTACAAATTAATAAACGTTTTGGAGTACTCCTTTAACATCTACAAGCAGAATTTAAAAGTGCTTTAAAGTTAGGTTCACATTCTACTTCCTACCTCCCCCCTCCCAAATCGGCACTGTTTTGTTTATATATTCATTGGTTTTATTAAACACAAAGAAAACCTTCTACTTCAATACAAACGTGTTGGGGTTGATCTACCTAGGATGGTTTTACGTTATATTGTATTATATTGGTTTGCTATAATAGTAGTGGGCATTTGGGGCTGCTAGACCGGAAGTGACGTCATCCGGTCACGTGACCGGATGCGCTGAGTCATGAAAGACGTCATCTGAGGCTGAGCCAGTGACGTAGGCGGTTTTGTGACGTAATGAGGGAAAGGTTAAAGTTCAAGGTCACTGGGAGGTAATTTTAAAAAAGTACTACCTCGCACGCGTAAAATCCGATTGTGATTCGATAGTTTTCATTCGATAAAAATATCGAATGAAAACAATCGAATGGAGCAATCGAATGATACGAGTGCGAGGTAGTACTATTTCATTTAACTTTATTTTTACTTTTCTTTTTATTTACAATAAGTTATGTTTACAATAATTTATGTTTACAATAGTTCCCCGTTGTTTGTCATCATCGATGTTGTTGATCCGGAGTCGCAACCATCACTTCGCTTTCTGATGAAAGACGGTAGATACTTCGATTCCTGCGCAGAGTCCATGTTGTTTTTTGATGCGTAAAGTTCCAAAGATAAATCGTAACCGGACGCAATGAGAAGTCTTAACTCTTCATTAAAAACCTCGAGGTCTTGGAAAGTCGCCAGATGAATAGAGTCATAATGAATACACCTAATTTTGATGGACATTTTAACAGAGAGCTCGATGTACACTGGTCAAGAGCCGGAGGTGTACTGACTATTCGCTAGCTAGCGTTTTGGTATCAAACAAAATGGTGGGGGTAAAAGTGTGGTGGGGCGGAGCAGATGGCGGACGGCAGATGGCAGGCGGCAGGTGGCAGCTGGTGCGAGGCAGATGGTTGCTACTACATCCACCATCATTAGTCAAACCCTATTAGGGATGCCATTATTGCTTCTGCATCAGAAGATATTGTGCTAGAAACTTCATGTACTTGTATTTCATCATTTGTATTGTCAGCTTGCTTAATATTAAAAGAAGAACATGTGGAAGAAACAGTAGTGCCTTGTATTTGCGAATCCATGTGAACTATGCAAGAGCCGCAGGTATACTGAAGTGATACAAGCATGTAGGATAGACACTTGCCTTTACCCCCCACCACACCAGTTTCCCCCACCAAGTTTTCACATCGCACAATAACTACGGGACATGCATTAGTTAGGGTCTAGCTCTGACTCTGTGAGGATCGGAGCTCCGTAACTGAAAACATTAACAATTCTTGCTCGACATTGTTTTTACGCAATCATAACAGTCACTGTGATCTAATTTATTGCATGTACTCATATGATGCATCTTGCGTAGCAGACAACTTGCTAAGAATGTTTCTGCCTGGAGTATTCAACGGCGAAATCGCTCACAATCCACTAACAGCGTAGACCTTCTATCTTCACAGTCGGAGAAGTAGAAGGTGGTGGCAGGCGGACTGTTGAAGGACACCTTCGTCATATTTCTGTAAAACTGTGACATCTTTAGAATAACATAAACTCTATATGTAGATGTTAATCCTGCAAGAGCTGAAAGTATAATGATATAGCGCTAGCGTTTATGATACCCACCTGACCTACCCGCACCACAACGTTACCTCGGTATACTTTAAACTATAAATAACTTGTCGTAGTTTAATCCATAAACAAAGTATTTATTTATATCAGGCCTTGAAAGTGTTGTTTTCGCGCTATTTCTTCCCTACTCTCAGTCCGATCTGAATTCTATTCGCACCATCTGGTTCGTCTGATTAACCCGCGTAATTTGAGTACCCACTCGCTATACTTTAACCCAATAATAAAGAAGTTATTAGTATGTAACCTTGAAAACATTGTTTTTTTCGCTATTTCTGCTATACCGTTGGTCAGATCTGAATTCTGTTTGCACCATCTTGTTCGTCTGATTAACCCGCGTAATTTGAGTACCCACTCGCTATACTTTAACCCAATAATAAAGAAGCTATTAGTATGTAACCTTGAAAACATTGGTTTTTTCGCTATTTCTGCTATACCGTTGGTCGGATCTGAATTCTGTTTGCACCATCTTGTTCGTCTGATTAATTCGCGTAATTTGAGTACCCACATGACATACTTTGGAAAAACTTTGTACCCCCCCTCCCCCCCAACATGGGTCATGTTCAAGGTCAAGGTCAAGTCCAAGGACTTTGGGACTTAGAAATTTTCACAAAGTGGGTTTAAACTAGTCCTCTTCTCCTAATACAGAGCGGGGAATAGAGCAGTTGAAACAGGAACACGTGGTCCCCGTTGGTTGCCACATATTTATACTCCGTCATCCGCTTCAGATTTCGAAACTCGACCTTGGAGACTTCAAACGGCGTCACCAAGTCGTTCAGCCCCATCACCCTTGTCCTTTGCATCACCTCATCGACAGTCGGTGTTGGAGACGAAGGTTGAGCCGCCGATGTAGAAGGCCGAGGCTGAGCCGATGTAGAAGGCCGAGGCTGAGTCGAGGGTCGTTGTTCAAAATACAGCGGATGGCCACGGAGATTCCGTTTGAGAGACTTCAAAGTTGAAGGTCTCTTAAACCCGCTCCTTCTTTCCGTCGACCTCTTCAAAGATTCCTTTAAGTGCTGCAGTTTTTCGGGAGTCAGAGGAGAAGACATGGTGTAAATAGGATGGAAGAGAAAATGGATAAGATAGAGTTGGATAGAGCACGTGTGTACTGGTTGCAAACCAAAGCTGGAATGAGGTGGCAGACAGAGTGAAGCAGGTCGTAAAGTGAAACCTTGCCCTATCCATACATGGGTAGAAAGCTGAGGACTGGTTTAGAACCGGTTACGTCAATCCCCCCCTCCCCAAGCATGAGCACCCCCCCCCCCCAAGCACCCCCCCCCCCGAGCACCCCCCCCCCTCGAGCAGCACCCCCCCCCGACCTCGACCCCCCCCCATTTGGGTCATGTTCAAGGTCAAGGTCAAGGTCGAGGGAAAAATGTTCTTGGAAGTGCGGGATAAAATCCCGCAACGAAGCAGGGTTATCCCTTATCCCGCTTTCCCCTTAATATCCCGATTTCCCATTCTCCGTCTATATAACCCGAGATTTCGAGCATCTCTTCGCAGTAGCCTGCCGCCCGTTGCGATGAACGTCCCACTGGGTTGCAGTGCCTGCTGCAGCGTAGGTCTGTTAAGTGTGCGTTGGGCCCGACGCGCAATTAAGAGATCCGCGCCCTTGCATGTTTAGTTAGTTTGTTTAAGCATGTTAGATAACGCTTGTAGTTTGCTGCTAGGTAATGTAGTTAGTCTAATATATATGTTAGTGTTTGGTATTGGTTTGAAGTGTTTTATTTACTAATAACATATGTACTCCCGGCCCTACAGGTCCCTCAACAACCTTGGTCAAAACTTGGGTTCGCAGCAGCCTGACGCCGGGTGTTTGGGTCTACGTCCCACCGGGTTTCAGTGATACTGTTGACCTTTGCAAAACCGACCTCGGCTGTTTTTTGTAAAAATAACGTTAACTGATTAATTTGTTTCTTTTACATAGTTGCTGGTAAAGTCTTTATTTTCAAAGTAATGTATCTTGTTTCTCATCCTTTTCCTAACCCCCTGACAATAAGGTTCGGCCCTGAAAACCGGCCTTGTCAATAAGATCAATACGGCCATGCAAACCGGTTGACACCACCTATCTCACCCATGAGAAACGTTAAAATCAGTCTCTTGTTTAAAATCAGTCTCTTGTTTGTTGTCTTTTGTCCCCTTCCCCAATACAGAGCGGGGAATAGAGCAGTATGTTATGCTCTATTCCCCGCTTTGGCATTATGTCAGATGACCTTGACCTACTGACGGGACTTAGAAAAACCGTCGTTTGATCAAATATTGGAAGAAATGTGGACTTAGAGATATTTCATGCGGACAAGGTTGACACAAAAATGTTGTATTAAAAATAAAACTGGAGGGGGAAATGTTTTATATACTGCAACAGCGTGGTAAAAATCATCATATAGCTATGGAAGCTGTAGGTGTAAACACTTGGCTTGTTCCTTCCGAGCTTGCTATTTCAGAAGCCTCTCTGTCCATCCTTACTTATGAGTTCCGAGGCATTAAATTAAAAGTAAAAATAGAGCTGAGACCGTTGCATAGAAATGATATGCATTGTATTTTGGTGGAATGGGAATCGCCCTCCGGCATTAATCTTTTCCATTTTATCAAAAGATCGTGCAAGGAGTTTTATGTAAAACGGATAATAGTCTCCCTTGTTTAAACGTAGTACAGCTTGCTTCCAAAGTAAAATAGCAAAGGTAACACCTTTGCTATTTTACAAAATATTTTAACGTGTCCTTGACCCAGTTACCGGACTTGGAGCAATTCAGAGTATGTGATACAGTGTTGGAACAAACTACTGTCGAAGTCCTTGCCCACCCCCCCCCCCCCATGATATATTTCTATAAAAGCGGGAGCAGCCCGCAGAGGGTTCGCAGTCGCAGGCCGACAGCCTAGCTAGCTGTTTGCCCGCGCTGTCCGCAATAGTATCTCTAGTATAGAGTTGGTACCACTGTATATTAGAGATGCTACCTTAGCTTAAGGCATGTCTGTTTATTATTAAGCATGTTAGAATAACGCTTGTAGTTTGCTGCTAGTAAATGTAGTTAGTTTAACTGTAGTTAGTTTGGTGTTGGTTTTAAAGTGTCTTTGAAGTGTTTTTATTTACTAATGAAATATGTACTTTTCTTTCACGCTCCCATTCAAAAAGGTATGGCACGAAAACCGACCTTATGTCTTTAAATATCTCAGGGGGGATTATGTTTCTCAAATAAACACCTTTCCTAACCCCTTACAAAAAGGTACGGCACGAAAACCGACCTTGAGTCATTACGGCATGAAAACCGGATGACTTTTTTTTTACCTATCTTAGCCCTCACTCACGAGAAACAGATTCAGTTAGTTTGCTTATCTTGGTTAAATCTAAAGGGATCTTGGTTAAATATTTGTAAAATTTAAGGGAATCTTGTTTAAATATCTGTAAAATTTAAGGGGATCTTGGTCAGGTGATTATTGTACTTCGGTTCGTAGTACTCTAGCGCCTACACAGTGATGAACGTCCTTGCGGTTTCAGAGTACGTGACTGTTGTAAACTGGCCATATTGCTTATCTTGGGGGATACATCTTCGGGAAATAAACTTAAGGGGACCTTGGTCAGGTATTATTGTACTTCGGTTCGTAAAACTCTGACGCCTACACAGTGATGAACGTCCTTGCGGTTTCAGAGTGCGCGACTGTTGTTAACTGACCATTTTGCTTATCTTGGGGGGATACATCTTCGGGGAAATAAACTTAAGGGGACCTTGGTCAGGTATTATTGTACTTCGGTTCGTAGTACTCTGACGCCTAGACAGTGATGAACGTCCTTGCGGTTTCAGAGTGCGCGACTGTTGTTAACTGACCATATCGTTTGTTTGTTGGGTGAATAATATTTCGGGGGAGAGGTTAGTGTTCCGTTATCAGGTTTATTGCCTATAATTGCGAGCTTTAAACTAGTCCTCTTCTCCTAATACAGAGCGGGGAATAGAGCAGTTTGTGGTCCAAGTGAGAATCACTTACTGCTCTATTCCCCGTTTTGGCAACATGTTCAGATGACCTTGACCCACTTCAGGACTTAGAAAATTTATGTTTGGTAAGATATTGGAAGATATATTTATTTCCTACAATAAAACTAGGGTCACATAGGCTGGAGGTCATCAACGCAGTTTTCAACTTATGAGTTCCGAGGCATTAAATTAAAAGTAAAGGTAGAGCTGAGACCGTTGCATAGAAATAATATGCATTGTATTTTGATGGAATGGGAATCGCCCTCCGGTATTAATCTTTTCCATTTTATCAAAAGATCGTGCAAGGAGTTTTATGTAAAACGGATAATAGTCTCCCTTGTTTAAACGTAGTACAGCTTGCTTCCAAAGTAAAATGGCAAAGGTAACACCTTTGCTATTTTACAAAATATTTTAACGTGTCCTTGACCCAGTTACCGGACTTGGATCAATTCAGAGTATGCGATACAGTGTTGGAACAAACTACTGTCGAAGTCCTTGCCCCCCCCATGATATATTCCTATAAAAGCGGGAGCAGCCCGCAGAGGGTTCGCAGTCGCAGGCCGATAGCCTAGCTAGCTGTTTGCCCGCGCTGTCCGCAATAGTATCTCTAGTATAGAGTAGGTACCACTGTATATTAGAGATGCTACCTTAGCTTAAGGCATGTCTGTTTATTATTAAGCATGTTAGAATAACGCTTGTAGTTTGCTGCTAGTAAATGTAGTTAGTTTAACTGTAGTTAGTTTGGTGTTGGTTTTAAAGTGTCTTTGAAGTGTTTTTATTTACTAATGAAATATGTACTTTTCTTTCACGCTTTAAAACTGATCTTGGTCAAAACTTTGGTTCGCAGTTGCCTGGCGCCCGTTACTGACCAACGTCCGACTGGGTTTCAGGATGTTGTAGACCTTTGTAAAACCGACCTTGGTTGGTATGTCCTTTTCTTACACGCTATAACTAACCTTGGTCAAAACTTTGGTTCACAGTTGCCTGGCGCCCGTTACTGACCAACGTCCGACTGGGTTTCAGGATGCTGTTGACCTTTGTAAAACCGACCTTGGTTGGTCTTTGTAAAATTAACTTTAACTGATCAGTATGTTTCTCATCCTTTTCCTAACCCCTTACAAAAAGGTATGGCACGAAAACCGACCTTTGTCAATATGGCACGAAAACCGATTGACATTACCCATCTTACCCTCGAGAAACTTTTGAAAATACTCCCTGCAAACCATTTGTAACTTCCTTTTGTTTGGATAAATTAATAAAAGGTTCTGTTATCAGGTTTATTGCCTATAACTGTGACCTTTCTTCAAAATTCACTTCCCTAATACAGAGCGGGGAATAGAGCAGTTTGTGGTCCAAGTGGGAATCACTTACTGCTCTATTCCCCGTTTTGGCAACATGTTCAGATGACCTTGACCCACTTCGGGACTTAGAAAATCTTTGTTTGGTAAGATATTGGAAGATGTATTTATTTCTTACAACAAAACACCCCCCCCCACTCAAGGTCAGAACCATTTGGGTGGGGGCTCAACTGGTTTGGCTGACTAGCTTTCAATTTTTTTTTGTTTGTTTTGAAAAAGTGGGGGTAACTTATACATTTAATGGTGGGGGAACGTCTATTTAATGTCGATGCAACAGTGTATATTTATCATATCGGCATTATGAACCCACCAGCAAACTCCGTTTGTTACAGCTTTCCCCTCATCGATATCGATGATGTGATAAAACTTACATCAATAACAAAACGGTTTGAAATGGAAAGGCGACTAATAAAAGTCGACGTAATTCCACAAGATCTTCGTTCAGCAATGTTGACCATCGAATATGTTAAAGATGAATCTACAACTGAAGATCCCTATTGTTTTATGAAATTTTTAGTTGATCGAGATGCAATGTGTACAATCCGATTTCACATCCGAGTTTAAAATATATTAAATTTTCCTGTTGGAGAAAATTGTCCTTGTTAAATACAAAGCGGGGAATAGATCAGTTTATGGTTTAAAATGAAATCATTTACTGCTCTATTCCCCGTTTTGGCAAATATGCTCAATTTCCTTGACCCAAATACAGAATTTTGTAGCCTCCAGCTACAAACTTAAACTTAACCTAAAACGTACCCCACCACTTTTTCTAGGGTATAAATAGAGGTGCATTTGCAGTGTTTTTCATTATTGCGTTGACCCTTGTGAAGAGCACGTCTACATTATGAATCGCTGCGAGATTTGTAAAGCTTCTTTCAGAGATGAATGGCTTTTAACCATTCATAAAGAATTGAAACATAACACCAATACAAATACAGAAGAACCAAATGAAGAAGAATTAGATTCAATCGACCAACAACTAGCAAAACATCAAGAAGAACAAAATGAAGAAGAACACAACGAAGAAAAAGAAGAAAATGAAGAAAAAGAAGAAAATGAAGTTTCAAGACCAAGTGTCATTCATTATGCACAATCAACGCCATCAACATCGACTTCTACGCCTGCTATGTCTACACTTCACCATCCTTCAACATCAACACCATCAACATCGACTTCAACGCCTGCTATGTCTACACTTCACCGTCCTTCAATATAAACAGCTGCTATGTCTACACTTCACCGACCCTCAACATCGACAGCAGTAGATGTGGAACTACACGCTCAAGCACTACCTGGTAAGGTAGTAACACATTTTAAAATTGACAACGTAAAATTACAACTTGAAAACTTTTTACATAACGCCAAAGAATTAGTAACCAAAACACTAAAGAATGAACAAAAAAGATTGAATTTTATCAAATTTGGACTGTTGCTAGATGCCATATTTACTAACATTCAAAACGAAACATCGCCAAGAGGTTTTATGACAAAAAAACGAACCATCATAGCTGCGTCAGATATTGAAAAGATCGTAACAGAATGTTTTGAGGAACTTTTGACGAAAATACAAGAGCATGAAGGAAGAGGATCTGGATGGACTTTATTAAGTATAACAAGTCTGGATGTTAGAGTTCATAAACACGGTTACGGAATGAGAGGAAGTAGTTACATTCCTCTTCCGAAAAAAGTAAGTGATACCAAATCCTGTATTAATGTGCAAAATGAAGATAATGAATGTTTTAAATATGCTATGTTGGCCAAATATGTAAAACATCATGTGTGTAGACTTAATAGAGAATATGAAGAAGTTCAACATAAGTATAATTTCCAAGGAATGACTTACCCTGTTGCAATTACTGATATATCTAAATTTGAAAAGCAAAATCCGTCAGCTTCAGTCAACATATTTGGTTTGGATTCATCAAATAATGTGTATCCCTTGCGCATAACATCGAAAGAGCGCAACAATCATACTGACTTGTTATTAATCAATAAAGGAGAGATATCACATTACGTGTATATAAAAGATTTTGAAGGGCTCGTATGTAAACAGTTAACAAAACATAAAAGTAAAATCACAACATGTAAGAGATGCTTTTGCCACGTGAGCAAACCATTAAGAAGAGGAGGTACAGAATGGTTAGTAGAACATCAAAGGTTATGTAGTGGAAACTATGAGGTAAGAATTAAATTGCCACATCCCAGCAGAGCGCAGATAAAATTTGATAAAGTAAATCACCAATACCCTGTTCCATTTGTTGTGTACGCGGATTTCGAAGCATCCTTACTTCCAATTGAACAACAAGAAGAGGATATCACAAAAAGAAGCAAATATCAAAAACATGCACCAAACAGTTATTGCATACTAACAAAATCCACGTTGTCTGAAGAACATCTTCAAGAATATGGACTATCATCTGCTCCGAAGATATATCGTGGTGAACAAGCAGCGAAACACTTTGTAGATGAGTTGTATTACATTGCCTCCAAGGTGGAAGAAATCTACAAAATTAAAATACCGATGCAGCCTATGGATGAACACCAACTTCAACATCACAATTTGGCAACAACATGTTATCTGTGTAATAACCTATTTACACCAGATAACGTTAAAGTGCGTGATCACGACCATCTTACAGGAGCCTACAGAGGTGCAGCCTGTAACGCTTGCAACTTAAATTACAAAGTACCATCTTTTGTACCCGTTGTTCTACATAACCTTAGTGGATATGACTCTCATTTCATCATCCCGGAGTTAGGAAGAGATGATGGAGCAATAGATGTTTTGGCAACAACAATGGAAAAATTTATAAGCTTCTCTAAAAAGGTTGGCAAAATAAAACTTAGGTTTATTGATTCGTTTAGATTTATGCCTTCTAGCCTAATGAAATTAACTGAGAATTTAAAAAGAGAAGATCTGATAGAAACAAGCAAAATTGTAGCCAGTAGTAAAATGGATCTGGTTCTTAGAAAAGGAGTCTTCCCCTACGATTACATCGATGGACTGCATAGATTTAATTAAACATCACTTCCTCCACCAGAACAATTTAACAACAAACTCAATGAATCGGAAATTTCACTTGAAGACTATCAACATGCATGTCGAGTATGGAACGAGTTGGATATGAAGACTTTGGGAGAATACTCAGACTTTTATGTAAAACTTGACGTGACTCTTCTCTGCGATGTTATGGAAGAATTCCGAAGAACCTATTTTGCAGCATACGGTTTGGACCCTCTACATTCGTATACATCTCCAGGACTAGCTTGGCAAGCAATGCTAAAAGAAACAAAATGTAAACTCCAGCTGTTAACAGATATATATATGGTTTTAATGGTTGAGTCGGGTGTTAGAGGTGGATTAACTCAAAGCGTGACGAGACATGTTAAAGCCAACAACAAATATCTACCTGACCATGATCAAGAGAAACCTTCAACGTACTTGGGATATTTCGACGAAAATAATCTGTATGGATGGGCCATGTCGAACCCACTTCCATTTGACAACTTTAAATGGGTTGATCCCGACTGTATTGGCGATATTTCACAAATTCCAAAACATGGAGATACCGGATATATTTTGGATTGCGACTTTGAATATCCAGAACATTTACACGATCTTCATTATGACCTTCCACTCCTTGCAAGAACAGAAATTTCACCAACTGGAAAACACCCCAAATTAATGATGACCCTTAACAAGAAAAAACGATACGTAGCTCACTATTGGGTTGTTCAACAAGCTATCGAATTAGGTTTACGTCTTACTAAAATTAATAGAGCTGTAGAATTTTCCCAATCGTGCTGGTTGAAACCGTACATAGACTCGAATACTACCAGAAGAGCAGCCGCTACATCAGCCTTTCAAAAAGACTTTTTTAAATTGATGAACAATGCGATATTCGGTAAAACATTGGAAAACAAAAGAAGACATAAAAATGTTAAACTTGTTACAGATCCGAACAAACTACAAAAACTCGTACAACAGCCAAACTTTGGAACATCTATAATTATTAACGAAAATCTTGTAGCTGTATCTATGAAGAAAACCAGTGTGAAGATGGATCGTCCTTTGTACATAGGTATGTCAATCCTGGATATCTCCAAGACTCATATGTACGATTTTCATTACAAAAAGATGGTCACCTTTTATGGACGAGAAAACATCGGCATCTCCTACATGGATACAGACGCTTTTATATATTGGATAATTACTAACGATATGTATGAAGACCTTCGGACATTTGATTACAAAAACGATTTTGACTTTTCCGACCATCCAAAAGATCATCCAAACTACGACAATGACAGAAACAAAAAAGTGCTTGGCAAATTTAAAGATGAAGCCAATGGTGTTATACTTCAAGAAATTGTTGCACTAATGTCAAAATTATATTCTTTACAACTAAATGAAAACCAAGTCATTAAGAAAGCTAAAGGAGTAAAAAGTTTGTATTTAAAGAAGAATGTGCATTTTAATCACTATAAGAAATGTTTATTTGAAGATCAAGATATAACAGCAAAATTCAACACAATCAGAAGTTTCAACCATCGGCTGTACAGCGTGACGGAGGTAAAAAAAGCTCTCTCTTCAAATGATGACAAACGCCACATCCTTGCAGACAACATCCACACTCTACCATTCGGCCACTACTCCCTCAACCCTATTGACGAGTAACCCTTTCATCGTCCTACATCCCTTTTCCTTTTCCTTTCCGTATAAAAGGGGGAACACAGCAGTATTTGCTGTGTTCCCCCTTTTATACATTAGTTTAGAATGACCTTGACCTATATAAGCAGATTTATACAAAAGAATATTTAATACCATATCAGCTGTCTTCGTGAAACCATCATGTCAGACCTGAAGGAGAAGATTATTAATGAACTACACAAACCTGCAAGAATAATGTTTCCAAGAAGAAATACTGTTATAAAAGGGATAAATGATCTATATCAAGCGGATTTAATTTAAATGCGACCGCATAGCAGAATAAATAAAGGATTTAAATATATACTCACAATTATTAATTGTTTTACAAAAGTTGCAGACGCTTTGCCTCTAAAGGACAAGACTGGTAAAAGCGTAACAGAAGCCATGGAAATAGCCATAAAAAGAGATAAAAACAAAATTAAACATTTACAAACTGATGATGGAACAGAATACTTTAATACAAACTTTGCACAGTTAATGAATAAATATAAAATAAATCATTATTCTACAAATTCAGAGAAAAAAGCAGCTATTGTAGAAAGATTCAATAGAACCTTAAAAGGAGCACTGTATAAACAATTTTCAAAAAGAGGTTCTTACGTATGGTATGATGTTTTACCACAATTAATAAATGATTATAACAACAGGTTTCATCGAACTATTGGTATGAAACCTAACAAAGTAAATAGAAGAAATGCAAAGGATGTATTAAAACGCATAAAGAAAAATACAAAGCCTAAAGTAGAAAAAATGCAGCCAAGAAAATTTAATGTAAGTGATAAAGTACGGATTAGTAAATATAAGGGAGTGTTTACCAAGAAATACCTTCCCAATTGGACGAATGAAGTTTTTACAGTGTATAAAGTGCAACCGACTGTACCTGAAACGTATATCTTAAAAGATAACAAAGGAGATTTGTTGCAAGGTGCATTTTATGGACATGAAATGTTAAAGTCAACAGTAGGTGATGTATATCTTGTTGAAAAAGTGTTACAAAGAAAAAAGGACGCAGTTAAAGTGCGGTGGTTAGGGTTTAACAAAACTGAGGATTCATGGATACCTATAAAGGACTTGGTGTAATGCAAGCAGCTCATTTTATCGTTAACCTTTGAGCAGGATGGAGATTATTCACCATAAAGATCGATTCAATATTAATAACATAGATGATTTAACTGTGGATAACGTTAAAATCAACAATGGTAAACACGGTAGTTTACTTCCAAACACTGTTCGATGTATAGTAAGTGGCCCCTCAAACTGTGGAAAGACCAATGTCGTCTTTAATTTGATCACTAATCCACAGGGATTAAGGTTTAATAACCTATATATTTTTTCAAAGTCTCTACATCAACCAAAGTATAAATTGCTGGATAAAATCCTATCTGATGTGTCTGATGTTAATGTTTACAAATTTAACGCTAGTGATAGCATTATGCAACCAAACGAAGCGAAACCGTATTCTGTATTTATATTTGACGATGTATCTTGTGAAAATCAGGATACTATTAGAAACTACTTTGCCATGGGAAGACATAATAACATAGACAGCATATATATAGGACAAACTTATAGCAAAATCCCAAAACAACTTATCAGAGATAATGCAAATATTCTAATTGTATTCAAACAAGATGATACTAACCTAAAACATATATATAACGATCATGTGAATGCGGATATGTTATTTGAAAAGTTTAAAGAGCTTTGCGGAAAAGCATGGGCGGAAAAGTATGGATTTTTGGTTATTATGAAAGATCATGCTATAAAAGATGGTCGTTATAGAATAGGTTTTGATAAATTCGTTTTAATACACTGATTAGCGGTATTACTGTACAAGTCGTCAAGGTGTGAAGATGGTTAACCAGGAAAAGCTATTAAAGGAAATAAAATCACTTAGTGATTCTATTAGACAAAAAAACCGAGCTTTAAAATCAGGTATAAATGAAAGAGAGCAATTTTTAGAAACAACATTCAAACCTGTTACTGAACCTTTAAAGCGATTAGCACAAAATATGGAAAAACCTTCAATTCGCTTCGAAGGAGACAAAATCTTACCAATTTCCAAATATGAAGAAGAATTTCCCAATGATGAAAGTTTTGGCCAGTTACAAACATCTGAAGAAAGCGACGAGTATGAAGAAAGCGGAGATATAGAGGATTTAAAGGAAAAGGACATCGCAGAAGATACAAGTACAGAAGATACAAGTGTAGAAGATACAAGAGCAGAAGAAGAGGATATTAACCCATCCAACTTAAGCAAATTAGGCACGGATATTATGTTTAAAGGAACACTTGGAAGAACATATACGTTAAAAATGTTACACGCCGCACATGCTAATCGAAATTATCATACCTATGGAGCTAGAATAGAGTATAAAGGATTAATGATTAGAGATAGCAAGTTAGATATAAACGAAAATGATGATATAGTTATTGGAGATAAGAAATATAAAGGTACAAAAGGTTTGTTTGAACTTATCTTTAAAAATAATCCTGGTAAATATACTAAAAGGGATTTACAATTGTTTAAACATATATTAGAGTATACAAATGCACATAGAAAAAAGTATTCCAAAGACCTACCTATTCATAGAAATCGGTCAATAAAATATACAAGTATTATAACTAGTCTTTTCCCCTCAAAATCAAAAAAGCTCAAATTAAAAGAAGAGCTTTATCTTCTGCTGAATTAAATGTTTTGCATAAAAAGAGAAAAACAACTGACCCTACCACATCTGGAAGGGGATTATTGAAAAACTTGTATAAAACTAATATAATATATTACAACGATATAAATAAGTTAGTTGATCGAATGAGGTTATTACATGAAGCTATGGAAGCCGGGCACACTGGTTTAGAAAACGAATGGGTAGCTTTGGTTGATGAACTGCGAAAACAAGGAATAATTGTTCAGTAGACGTACATATATGAATAAGAACCTAAACGATAGCGATTCAGTTACATCATGAGTGTGGACAAGTTTGGACGGTATTCCGAGTTTGGAGTAAAATCTGAATATAGTGAAAAAAGAGCTGGGTTTCCGTTAACACCTGATGGCAACTATAATTTTGAAGGAAAAGTAATTCAAAATGTTGGTGATCCGCTTTTGTCTTCTGATGCGGTTACGGTAAAATACATGGATAAAAGAACCCCAACTGTACACGAAGATCATTGGGGGTTTTCCGGTAAAAGGTTAAGCAATATACAACATCCCGTTTATGATGGGGAAGCAGTAAATTTCGCTACTCTAAAATTGTTAACGATTTACAAAAGGAATGAAACTGACACAAGCTATGATGTAAAAAAATTAAAATTATCAAATGTAGGTGATTGTGAGCAGGATGGAGACGCTGTAAATAAGAAAATGTTTGATATTGTACACAAGAAATGGACTACGGAATATGAAAAACATTTGGAAAGGTTTGGTGCAGCTCTATTCCATTATATCCATCGGGCTTCAGGAAGAGATGCAGCTTCAGATGTTGACAGTCACAATTATTTAGACTGGAAAAATATACACAATCCAGAGAAACTTAATCAACGAGATAAACCGTCTGAGCCTTCTAAAGTCAAGACATTAGGAAAGGGGGATAAAGTGAATGTGATTAATGAACCAACAGAAAACAATGAAGATTACATAAGAGAAAAAAGAATTTAAAATACACCCATGATAAGGGATAAAGCATCAGTTATATTCGAGAGACGATACAGAGAGGATGATGGAATCCAATATTACTGCGTGGAGTTTAATATCTCAAGAGCCGAGATTTCCCCAAGGAGTGTTGACAGATGGTTTTGTTCAACGGTTTGATAGATATATGGATTGGGAACAACTTTCCATACATTACCTCTTCACAATGACTATGTTAAGAATTTATTTTCACAGAGTTAACTGGATCCATATTTTACAAAGACAACAGTTTTCAGAAGACTTCCTCGTAGAGATGACATCAAATTTTAATAACTGTTGGGAAGTAATAAGTAAATATCAAAATCTCTCTGAGAATTACATTGACAATTTTAAAGATAAACTAGACTGGGATGTGTTATTCAATTACCAACGATTTAGTGGCAAGTTTCTAAGGAAACATGACAACTATTTAAAGTTTATTCATTTTACCGAAGACAACAATACCATCACCAGCGGAGAAACATCTGGAACATCTTCAATTACACCTTATTTCAATTTTTACTACTTCTATTTAATATGTCTACATTTAATTAATAAATCCATTTCTATATAATAAATGGATTTTAAACAGTATATAATACAAGAAACCAAAACTGATATTACATTCATTGTAAAACATTTATAGAGTGCACCTACTGATTGTAGGTTTTGCTATAAATAGCCATGTCGAGGGTTAAACGCATCAGTCATAATCGAGAGAGATTACAAAGAGGAAGGGGAATAGCATCAACAGCATTTTCTCTATTAAGTAAACCGGTTGGAGCTATAGTTAACAAGGCGATTGATTTATTACCTGTGGAATTACATTTACCTGGAGGATATCAATATTGTGGTCCTGGAACCAAATTAGAGAAACGTCTTGCTAGAGGAGATCCTGGAATAAATAAGCTCGATCAGGCTTGTAAACAGCACGATATAGCGTATTCCAAATTTGGTGATACTAAAAATAGATCAATAGCAGATAGAGCACTTGCTGAGAAAGCTTGGCAAAGAGTAAAATCTAGTGACGCAAGTATTGGTGAAAAAGCAGCGTCTTTAGCAGTAACAGCAGCAATGAAAGCAAAAACTACGTTTGGAGGAGGAAAGAGAAGAAGGCGTGGGAAAAAACCCGCTAAGAAACAAGGAGGTAATATCAGAAGAAAACGTCGATCTACCAGTGGTAAAGCTAAAAAGAAACCAACAATTTGGTCAATGATAAAAAAGGGAGGAGGATTATACCTAAGACCGTATCGTGTGTATTAAATAAGAAAGAGCAATTAATAATTAAAAACAAAGAATTGACCAATGAAGAACTGATTACATATGCTTCTTGTTTGAAAATCCCATTTTTTAGAGGAGTATTTATGAAAGATGAGTTACCGGTTAAAATGTGGAAAAATGAGACTGGTATTGTAAATTTGGATAATAGTGAAGGATTAGGCACTCATTGGGTGTGTTACAAGAAACTTGGTAAAACCATTTATTATTTCGACAGTTTTGGAGACCTTCCACCACCGAAAGAACTTCAACAATACTTTCGTGCGGCAGAAAATGTTTTTTACAATCACACAAGAAAACAACCTGATGATACATCCATTTGCGGTCATTTATGTTTAGACTTTTTAGCTAAAAGTGTTAGTCAACTTTAAGATGTCCTCGTATACAGTGTCATTAACCGGTAACTCATGTACTTTGCGCAGTATTCTGTTTCCAGCGCTACGTTTGCAAAAAGGAAGACTATGGGAAGCCGCATTATTGGATTTAACAACATATAACTCTATTCCAAACGTTAGTGAAGGAATTAATAACAAAATACATTATTACAAGACAAAAGATGATAAAGGAAAGTATTCAGCTTTGGAAGAATTCAGTTTACCAACAGGAGCTTATGAAATTGATAATATAAATGAAGTTATACAAAAACATATGGGAAAAGAAAATATAACGATAAAAGGCAATAACAATACAATAAAAGCCGAAATTACGTCTAAGTATTATATTGATTTTAGTCAAGAACATTCAATTGGTAGTTTATTGGGGTTTTCTAAGGAAACAAAAGTATTAGAACCTAATAAAATTCATTCTGGGAATAAAACTGTGACGATCATCAAAGTTAATAGCATAGACATTACATGTAACATTTTACAAGGATCCTACAGAGATGGAGAGAATCGTCATATATTACACACATTCTACCCATCAGTTGCACCGGGTTTCAAGATAGTAGAAAAGCCTCAAAACCTTGTGTACCTACCGTTAAACACCAGTTTCATTTCAGACATCGTGCTGAACATAGTGGATCAAGACGGAAACCTTATTGACTTTAGAGGAGAAGCTATTACTGTAAGAATACATATAAAATCATCCGCTTAGACAATGGGGTTATCATTTAAAAAGAGAGAGCCAACAAGCAAAGAGGTCAGTAGCTTATCAGCTGTAGAAGGGTTAACAAGTGACAACATTCGTTTTCTAGAAGAAATTGGATTAAAAGTCATTAACAATGGATATACTGGATATAGCGCAGGGTCCAACATTCGACGAGACCTTATGGGAAAAGGAATATCACACGCACAACCCTTACGCTTCGTCCAAATTAAACAATAACGATGAAATTAGGATTCCTATACAACAACAAGACATTTATACTCTTCCATGCGAAAGTTATTTATATATTGAAGGAAAAGTAACAATAAATGATGGTACTGCTGGAACCACTGTTCCGTTCATAAATAATCCTATGGCATTTTTGTTTGACGAGATTAGATATGAAATTTCAGGAGTTACAGTCGATTCAACAAAAAAGGTTGGAATTTCCAGTACATTGAAAGGATTAGTGTCTTTAACATCAAATGAGAAGAATCTGTTAGCTGTTGCAGGATGGGTTGCACCAGACAAAAGTACAATCGCTCCTGACTCTTCGGGAAACTTTGATTTCTACGTACCTTTAAGATTACTCCTAGGATTTGCTGAAGACTACAGAAGAATAATAATAAATGTAAAACAAGAACTAGTTTTATTAAGATCATCAAACGATAAAGATATTATTAAAGCAGCTACTGGAACAACTGATGCCAATTTAGACTGGAAATTAACGTTAGACAAGATTGTTTGGAGAGTACCACATGTGCGACTAAATGATGAACACAGGATTACATTATTAAGAAAGTTAAAATCAGATCGAGACATTGTAATTCCATTCAGAAGCTGGGAGTTTCATGAATACCCCGTTTTACCTACAACACAACGACATACATGGACTGTAAAAACTTCTACTCATTTGGAAAAAGCGAGATATGTAATATTTGGATTACAAACGAAGAAGAAAAGTATAATAACTGAAAATGCTGGTGAATTTGACCATTGTAAATTAACAAACTGTAAAGTGTTCCTGAATTCACAATTCTTTCCCTACGACAACTTTAATATTTCTTTTGATAAGAAAAGATACAGTGTTTTATACGACATGTACGCTAGGTTCCAAAATTCATATTACGGCAAAACAAATACACCTCTACTATCTCCCGTTCAGTTTGAATCGAAAGCTCCGATTGTTGTAATTGATTGTTCCAAACAAAATGAATCTGTAAAATCGTCTAGTGTTGATATAAAAATAGAAATGGAATTTCAAGAAAACGTACCTGCAAATACATCTGCGTATTGTTTAATTTTGCACGATAAAATTGTTACATACACACCGTTGACCGGTATTGTAAAGACAGTATTGTAAAACGTTGTACCACCACCGGCACCGCCACTGTCGCTAACCTATAAATAGCGGAGCAGCAATGCAGGTCTTCAGTTGATCGTCTATCGGCGCATGGGTAACATCTTCTACAAAATGAGTTCTCCATCTGTTGTACAAGGTGATGCAGAGGTAGCACCGTTATTGGAACGTGATAATACTAGTGAAGCAGAAATCATCAAGGAAATAACTGCATTTTTAAAGTTTGGTAAAAGAGATAGAGAGGAGGAAAGTAATGCAGACCCATCAAAGGTAGTACCAAAGAGGAAGAAGAAAGTTGAAGAAAATATTCCTCCTCACATTTTAACTGAAGTTTTTCTGCGAATCTTTTACCCCATCTCAGCATGCATCAGTAAAAGTGTATCAGTTGGATTGATGAAATCATTGGATTATTCCCCTATAGTAATAATACACCATGGAACAAAAAATCTTTTATTTTCGCAAAATGCTTGGGAGTCATTTTTGAAACATGTACATTTAATAGAATGTTATTTAACTAACAGTTTGTGTGGAAGGAAAACACATATTCGACTTTTGGATTGTGACAATGAAATCGATATTGTTAAACATCGCGGACAACTACAAGTGCGAATTAGAGACTTGACTCAACATGAAAATAAGATTCTACTGTCACGTGAAGAATTCTACGTTTTAAACTACGCAACAGAACCTATTACAAGTTACATGAGACAGTTGGTATTTGCAAGCGCTATTATTAAAGAATATTTGGTCGATACTTTGGAAAAACAACCTGAGAGCACCATCGTGTACGGACCTGTGGATACATCTATTTTTAATAGAATACCTCATGAAGTTTGCATGTGGAGAAAGTTAAAGGATTTTGAACCACTTGTAGAAATCGCTACAGAAGCTACAGAAGAAACAACACAGGAAGAAGAAGAAACGGAGAAACAAGAAGAAGAAGAAAACGAAACACAAGAAGAAGAAGTTAAAAAAGACTAAAGTTTGACTTAGTAAAGAAGAACACACGTGGGGTAGGCCTATTGGGGACGGTGCCCACGTTAAATATACACCAACGCGCCTGCAACTGTACGGCCTGGTATTTAACCTACCGTGGTGTGGAAAACAGTTTAGTTGATCGCTAGGTTCCATGATGAGCGGAGGGGATGAAGAAGTGAGTGTAAAGCCTTGTGTAATAGAATTTCAAGCATTTCGAAATAATGACGATAGGTTTATTATCAAAGAATTAGTAATTTTAGACTTGCTTACATTTGTAGCCTACCCATTCACGTTTGAAGCTCCTTTTTCTTTTAACAAACTTAACACCAAAGCAAAAAGTACAAACAAATGGATAACAAACTACTTTCATCACATACATTGGTATGAAGGATTTATAAGCTACAGTGATCTGCACAGTATTATGTTTAACTTTTGCAAACAATATTCACATATATACACAAGACGATTAGAAAAAAAGAACTGGATACAAAAGTATACGCACGGTAATGTTTTCGATATAACTATCAGTAAGGACTTTAACATTAATCTCGGTAATATTTGTGTCGCTGCAAAAGATCTTAAACACGGTCAAACAAACTGTGCATTGTACAACGCATATCGTTTGGCTGCTTACTTGAAACAAACGCAGGAATGTGGTGGGGGTAGCGGAGAACAGAAATGTGGTGGGGGTAGCGGGGCCTATAAATACGAGGAGACAACACCGCTTCAGCACGAGTATTATTCGAGACTCCGAAGAGGCAACATCACAGAAGACACCACAACCACCACTGACGAAGATGGCATCACAACAGTTTCTACAAACACTGGTTGATCAATTCAACACTCATTCAAAATCCGACCTTCTGCTAACTAAAAAGTGTTCAGAACTAAAAGAACAAAAACACTACATTATTCATAACATCAAGAAAGTGGAAACCACACATGGAGAAGCAATTCTAGTTTCATTGAGCGAAGGACCTTTCACTCCAGGAGATGAGCCGAAGTTTCAAGTATTTCTTCCAAAACGATTTGTTCAACTGCTACAAAATGAAGATTTGCGAGATATTCAACCGGGGACGTTGTATTTGGTATCACACGGTGTAAGCGGCAACAACTCGACGGAACTCACTCTGCACATCACGCATCCTTGTACATAATGTCTTTGTTTGTATTTTTCTGTTTGTATTTCTAGTCATCAATGTTAGACTTAAGCTTATTGTATTGTAAGATGTTTGTTTAATAAAGAAAATATAAAAAAAATATAAAAAAATATAAAAAAATAAAAACAGCAACATAGCAGTATATTATTTTATATACTGCTGTGTTGCTTTTTTTTAAAATTCAAATGGATGACCTTGAACTTCATTCAGGGTTAACTTATGAAGAGGTATAAAAGAGAGGGAGCAGTGAAGTTAGTCTCAGTCTTGTCTAACACACGCTGCAGCAAACATGTCGGTGCCACCTATGAACAATTTATTTTTCGATAACAATTTGAAGACATATTGTTGCGAGTTACAATGTTTTAAAATACCAGGCGATCAAGTTGACGGGAAAGCTTGTCGTAAGTGCAAGTGTTTCAGCTATTGCATATGTAGATGTAAAACGTATCAAATGAACCGACAAGATAAAATACAAGAATTACGCCGAAGGATTGCATTACTGTGGCGGCGAATGTAGTAGCAACCATCTGCCTCTCACCAGCTGCCACCTGCCGCCTGCCATCTGCCGTCCGCCATCTGCTCCGCCCCACCACACTTTTACCCCCACCATTTTGTTTGATACCAAAACGCTAGCTAGCGAATAGTCAGTACACCTCCGGCTCTTGACCAGTGTACATCGAGCTCTCTGTTGAAATGTCCATCAAAATTAGGTGTATTCATTATGACTCTATTCATCTGGCGACTTTCCAAGATCTCGAGGTTTTTAATGAAGAGTTAAGACTTCTCATTGCGTCCGGTTACGATTTATCTTTGGAACTTTACGCATCAAAAAACAACATGGACTCTGCGCAGGAATCGAAGTATCTACCGTCTTTCATCAGAAAGCGAAGTGATGGTCGCGACTCCGGATCAACAACATCGATGATGACAAACAACGGGGAACTATTGTAAACATAAATTATTGTAAACATAACTTATTGTAAATAAAAAGAAAAGTAAAAATAAAGTTAAACGAAATAGTACTACCTCGCACTCGTATCATTCGATTGCTCCATTCGATTGTTTTCATTCGATATTTTTATCGAATGAAAACTATCGAATCACAATCGGATTTTACGCGTGCGAGGTAGTACTTTTTTAAAATTACCTCCCAGTGACCTTGAACTTTAACCTTTCCCTCATTACGTCACAAAACCGCCTACGTCACTGGCTCAGCCTCAGATGACGTCTTTCATGACTCAGCGCATCCGGTCACGTGACCGGATGACGTCACTTCCGGTCTAGCAGCCCCAAATGCCCACTACTTATAATAAGTTAAGAAAGTATCAGTATACTGACATAAGTCATTAATCAAAATACTTTAATATAATATTAAACTCCACATTACTAATAATGAATTGAGAGTTTCAGGATAAACCTAATGAATTTCTAACATATTTTCCAGTTCCTTATAATGTAATTGACTCGTACTCAAACGCTGTAGACCTGTTAAACATATGTGGGTCTAGAAACCAGTTTGGGAAATGAATTCGGATCATGAAAATACGTCCCAGGTTAAGTTTGGCTGCACTGACTGGGTGATAATAACAGCTCGAGAGAATATCGGTGGAAGATGAGGTCCCTAACCTATCCCAATCATCGGGAAATGAGGTTCATGGGTTTAAGGTTGTTTCAAGACACTTAGGTTCGGAACCCATCAAAGTTTGAAACTGTTAATATCCTTGTGGAAAGAGATGTCCCAAAACAATTTGGTGGTTTCTTTAAAGAATAAATACAATTTATTAAAGCACAAACGTATTTTTATTTAAAAACGGAATTTCTCTTTGGACAAACGTGGTGATCATAAATATCCCCGTCCAATTATCAGCAAGTTTATCTTGTTCCGTTGCCGACTCCCATTATTTTTGATTCAAATCCAATCTCAAACCAGATATAGAATTTGTCCGCTTACCAAATCTAGGTCATAATAAGTATGATTGAAAAATATTTCTTTAAATTACTTTGTGGTAATACTTTTACTTTAATTATGTTTTACTTTTATTTTCTCGATAGTATAATAAAAAACGTAATTTAACTTTTCGTAATTCCGGTTGTTGCTATGCTATTTATTTCCAAGATTCACTTGAAATGTTAAGTTTATATTTCAAAGACTACAGGATAGTAATTCGTGTGTGTGTATACAACTGCGTTAGTCGTCGCTCTGAAGACTGAAGACTGCAACGTTTCCGAAAGGTCGACAGTAGACATCAACTTCGTTTCGACAACGCGGACTAACCCATAAAAAATCAACATTACATCAAATTTACATTTTCTTAAGTTCAGAGCAAATTTGAAGCCTTTATCGGATGAAGTAATTAGTTAAAGTTGTTTAAACATTATTATTCATATTACTCACTTATCATTTATTGCCTAGAACAAGACCGTTTCTTATACATATCACTTTCATACTAGAGTTTGACATATTAAATTAAGGATAGGTTTAAAACCCACTTCAAGAGTTTAAATTTTAGAGTACCTAATTATAAAAGAAAAAATGTGAATAAGTCATGTTACTTTAGTATTTAAAAATTTCGTAAAATTATAATAAAATTGGAAGTTTGTATTTGTTGTACACCTGATGTAATTTTTGGTGAAGCAAAGCTGAAAATACAAATAAAATAACAGTTTCCCCATTCAGTACAAGGCACAATGGTCAAGACTTAAGCCGCTTTTTTAAATTATACATGATATATATATATATATATTTTTTTTGAAATATACATGATAAAGCACATGATATTGTATAATTGTATATTGTAAACCATATGAATGACACCCTTGATCCTACTGGAACTACTTGAATAAAATATCTCTGTGAAAAAAACCGGAAGGAAAATTAGTTTTTATACACTCTCTTTTCATTAATTTGAAGGTCATCATAAATGAATAAAGTTAAAAACCATTTTCAAATATCGGATTTGATGAGCTGCGTGATTTTATTTGACTACAAAACTGATATCAGGTGAAAAAGTGAAGTTGTTAGGAAAAGGTAGTTTCAATAAAACAAATAGCCTATTGTCTAAACACTGATTAAAGTATTTTCTGAAATAAAAAAATTCCTAACATTGGGCAATGTATTCATTTAACCTGCCATGTAATTTGTTCATTAAACATTTCTCACATGGAAATGTATGAACGTACAAAGCAGTGCATTAAAATGTGAGGTAAAATAATATAAAAACCACGGCAGGCGGAGGCTGAAATATTAATGGCACGAACCACAGCATTTTTCTCGTTCATTACATTTGTAACATAATTTATAGTAACGACGAGAATCTGTATGTTTACGGTTGGCTAAAAAAATAACAAATGTCACTTACTGTGAATAAAAGGCATGCTGTAGCCTATTAAATTTTGTTTGTAAAGTTCATTTTGAGTATCGTACTAAACCATCTGGTAGTGTTCTGTGCGATTATTTTTCATCCAACAGTCTCCGTGTGTACAGAACATGAAGTTTTATTTATGATAAAGAATCCCTTTCGCTCTTTATACGGCACTGAGTCTCTTAATACCGGCTAACTAACGACAAAACAAGCCACTTATATGTCTTTACTTATTAATAGGTAGGCAAACCCAACATATCTAAATTGATCATGAGTAACGGTGTAACAATTTTTATATTTTAATCAATAGTATATTTTGTAAGCATGCATACGATAATTACATTATAGAGTATAGTACAATATCATGTTTTAAAATAATGATGTTTAACTTTTAATCGGATGAAATGAGTATGGTTAAACATATAAATATTTATTGTAACGTTAAACTATACAAGAAACTATTGAGAAAGCCAAAAGTCTGTAATCCGCAACCACTTATTTGAATGAAAGGTATTGGTTTTTAAAATCTAAAGAAAAATGTGAGTCTTTAATAAAACCTCTCTCAATACAATAAATTGATCAAAATAGCCTATTGTGTAAACACTAATTAAAACATTTTCTGAATTTTTCTGAGATTTCAAAATATTGGAAATTGATAAGCTGTGTGGTTTGATTTGTCAAAAAATGTAAAATTAGGTAAATTCGTGGAGCTCTTGGATTTATAATGTTCACTATAGACTGTGACAACTGTTTCATTGGAAATAACTGTATTCCTCCGACCCAGTCTAGGACAACCTAAAGTGCTAAAATAGATAGTAATAAGAGAAGCATTGATATCTGTGCAAATAAGGGTAGGTTGTGGACATAATCGGCATTGTTTTGGAAGGATCGCATAGGTTTTTGTAATGTTTCAAGAGGAGGGATTTCTAACAGGAGTAGTGTGGGTTTGCGGGTTTTGCGCCGGTCAGTGACCGGATGCGCTGAGTGAATAAATACGTCATCTGAGGCTGAGCCAGTGACGTAGGCGGTTTCGTGACGTAATGAGGGAAAGTTCAAAGTTCAAGGTCACGGGGAGGGTGTTTTAAAAAATACTACCTCGCACGCGTAAAATTCGATTGTGATTCGATAGTTAATCGATAAGAAATATCGAATGAAAACAATCGAATGGACCAATCGAATGATGCGAGTGCGAGGTAGTACTATTACAAATATTATTTTATTTTATTTACAATAATTCATGTCTACAATAGTTCCCCGTTGTTCGTTGTCATCGATGTTGTTGATCCGGACGAGTTGCGGTCATCACTTCGCTTTCTGATGAAAGACGGTAGATACTTCGATTCCTGCGCAGAGTCCATGTTGTGTTTTCAACACCTATCTGTTCTGATAGGTGTTTGCATTTCATTGCTGCCAGGTGGAAATAATACCTGACGGCAATGAAATAGAAACATCTATCAGATCTTGAGTGAAATGATACTTTTATTTTGTGAAGAGCGCCTCGGAGAGCTCGATGTTCACCGGTCGAGAGCCGGAGGTGTACTAACTATTCGCTAGCTAGCGTTCTGGTATCAAACAAAATGGTGGGGGGTAAAAGTGTGGTGGGGCGGAGCAGATGGTGGACGACAGATGGCAGGCGGCAGGTGGCAGGCGGCAGGTAGCAAGTGCGCGGCAGATGGCAGTCTCCCCACTAAACCAGTCCCCCCACTACACCAGTCTCCCCACCAAGTTTTACATCGCACAATAACTAGTTTACATGTGTTAGTTAGGGTTTAGCTCTTAGACTGTCAAGACCTTAGCTCCGTAACTGAAAACTTCAATAATGTTTGCTCAACGCTGTATAAGTATTACAGCTACTATGATCTAAACCGGTGCATGTATTCATATGGTGCTTTTTGCGTAGCAAACAACTGGCTAAAAGTGTTTCAACCTCGATTATTCTTCGACGAAACCGCTCATTGTCCACTAAAAGCGTAGATCTTCTGTCTTCATTGTCAGGGAAGTAGAAAGTAGTGTCAAGGGGACTACTGAAGGTCACCTTCCTCATGTTCCTGTAAAACTGCGACATTTTTCAGACCCTCTAGGTAGATGTTCATCCGTCAAGAGCTGGAAGAATAATGATGTAGCGTTATTATGTATGATACGCCCCCCCCTACCACCACCACAACGTTACCTTGTCCTTCAAACCATTGTTTTTACGCTATGGATGCTATACTGTTGGTTAGATTTAAATTTAGATTGCACCTTCTTGTTTGTCTTGTCAAGCCGCGTAATTGAAGTACCCACATGTTATACTTTAAACCAAAAACAAAAAAGTTATTTAGGTTTGTCCTTGAAAATAGTTGTTATTTCGCTGTAGCTGCTATACCCTTGGTCGGATTTAAATTTTGATTGCACTTTCTTGTTGGGCTTGCTGAGCCGCGTCAGTAGAGTACCCACATGTTATACCTTAAACCAAAAATAAAGACGTTATATATTTTTGGGTCATGTTCAAGGTCTAGGTCAAGGTCAAGGACCTTGGGACTTAGAAATTTTTACAAAGTGGGCTGCACACAAACATAAGACTAACAGTCTCCTGCCTATGTACAGGCCAAGTCCCTAACTTGAAATGCTTAAGGTGGTCCTGAAAAGGACCGTTTGTGTGTGATAGGACAGTGGTCAGGGAACGGTGGAACGGCGGTCAGTTTGGAGGTCAGTGGTTTATTCTTTTACCACCCACTTTGCAAGCCCCTTCTGCTTAATTAGAAGCATTTCCTTCTCTGTCTTAGGAGGCGGTGGAATACACCGCGGCATATCCACCTCGATGTATCTTTCACTGAAGTGGTGTTGAAGAAGACAGGTGTTCTCGTTTTTACATACAAATATGTAACCCATCTCCAACTTCAGTTTTCTGAACTTCGTCTTCACGACCTCGAATGGCGTCACTACACTGTCGATCTTCATCCGCTTCAGCACCTCATCGGCAGTTAGAGGCGGAGTCAATGGTCGAGTCGTTGCAGAAGTTGATGGTTGAGGCGTAGTTGAAGGTCGAGGCAATGGTCGAGTCGTGGCAGAAGTAGATGGTTGAGGCGTAGTTGAAGGTCGAGGCTCAGGCTGTTGTTTAAAATATAGTGGGTGGTTCCGGAAATTCTTTTTGATACAAGACTTAAAAGAAGTTGGTCTTTTAAACCCGCTTCGTTTCTCTGAAGTCTTCTTCAAACTGTCCTTCACACGTTGCAGTTTCTCGATTGTCAGAGGAGAAGTCATAGCGATGTAGGTGGTTACAGTTCGCAAGGCAAAGCTGGAATGAGCTGACAGCCGGAGTAAAGCGGGTCATAAGTGAAACCATGTCCTATCCATATATGGGTAGAAAGCTGGGGACTGGTTTGACCTAGACCGGTTAACATCCGGGACCCCCTCCGCCAAGGTCAAGCCAAGGTCATGCCAAGGTCAAGTCAAGGTCAAGCCAAGGTCAAGTCAAGGTCAACTCAAGGTCAACTCAAGGTCAACTCAAGGTCAAGCCAAGGTCACGCCAAGGTCAAGTCAAGGTCAAGCCAAGGTCAATCCAAGGTCACGCCAAGGTCAAGTCAAGGTCAACTCAAGGTCAAGTCAAGGTCACGCCAAGGTCAAGTCAAGGTCAAGCCAAGGTCACGCCAAGGTCAAGTCAAGGTCAAGCCAAGGTCACGCCAAGGTCAACTCAAGGTCAAGTCAAGGTCAAGCCAAGGTCAACTCAAGGTCAACTCAAGGTCAAGTCAAGGTCAAGTCAAGGTTGACCCCCTTGTGACGACACAGGCGTGGTTGCCCCCCACCACTGTCTGCCGCCTTTATAAGCGGGAGCAGCCCGCAGTCTCTTCGCAGTAGCTTGCCGCCCGTTGTTTGGATATACGTCCCAGTGGGTTGCACTCTGCTGCAGCGTAGGTCTGTTAAGTGTGCGTTGGGCCCGACGCGCAATTAAGAGATCCGCGCCCTTGCATGTTTAGTTAGTTTGTTAAGCATGTTAGATAACGCTTGTAGTTTGCTGCTAGGTAATGTAGTTAGTCTAATATATGTTAGTGTTTGGTATCTGTTTGAAGTGTCTTATTTACTAATGAAATATGTACTCCCGGCCCTACAGGTCCCCCAACAACCTTGGTCAAAACTTGGGTTCGCAGCAGCCTGACGCCGGGTGTTTGGATCTAAGTCCCACCGGGTTTCAGTGATACTGTTGACCTTTGCAAAACCGACCTCGGCTGTTCTTGTAAAAGTAACGTTAACTGATTAATTTTGTTTACATAGTCGCTGGTAAAGTCTTTATTTTTAAAGTAATGTATCTTGCTTCTCATCCTTTTCCTAACCCCCCTAAGGTATGGCGTGAAAACCGACCTTGTGTCAATACGGCGCGTAAACCGGTTGACATTACCCATCTTAACCCGAGAAACCTTTGTAAAATATAAAGTCAGTCTCTTGTTTAAAATCAGTCTCTTGTTTGTTGTCTTTTGTCCCCTTCCCAAATACAGAGCGGGGAATAGAGCAGTATGTTATGCTCTATTCCCCGCTTTGGCTTTACGTTCAGATGACCTTGACCTACTAAAGGGACTTAGAAAATTTTCGTTTGGTAAAATATTGGAAAATATATTTATTCTTTACAACAATATCCCTTCCTTAACACCTATACTCCCACCACTTACCCCACCACTTACATAGGGTATAAAAGAAACTCCCCATCACTGGTAAAATCATTCTGCTGCTTGTTCTTACTCGCCTCAGAACCATGATGCACATCAGGAAACAAACCAGACCGGTGAAGTTGATGCCCTCTACTGCACCATCTCTACCCCGTCAGGCTTCATATTCGCTGGCTTCTGCTGCTTCTGAGCCATCTCTACCCCGCCAGGCTTCATCTTCGCTGGCTTCTGCTGCTTCTGAGCCATCTCCACCCCGCCAGGCTTCATCTTCGCTGGCTTCTGCTGCTTCTGATCCATCTCCACCCCGTCAGGCTTCTTCTTCCAGTCTTCCATCTATACTCCGCCAGGCATTATTGTTATCCTGCATTCTTCCGGAAACAAAGTCTGATTCGCCACACGCTTCTCCATCTTCTCCATCACCAAGGCCAAGATCGAGATCCTCTTCTTCATCATCGAGCTCGGAATCCTCTTCTTCATCATCGAGCTCGGGATCCTCAAGTTCTTCTTGCACCAGACCTTCTACACCTTCTCCAACCAGACCTTCTACACCTTCTCCAACCAGACCTTCTACACCTTCTCCAACCAGACCTTCTACACCTTCTCCAACCAGACCTTCTACACCATCTGCAAGTGTTCATCCTTCGTCTCCCACCAGACCATCTACATCCTCTGCAAGTTTCCATCCCTGTCCTTCGACAATCTGCATAAATAACGAACCTCCTTCAGAGAAATTTAAACAACTAAAAGCCTTCAGAAGGCAGTCTATACTTCCCGCACAGCAATGCAGCAACAGTTTCAAAAAAGGTGTAAGGAAAGGGGAACGTTGTACTAAGTCTTGCGTTTTAAATGAAGAAGTATGCAGATCTCATTTAAAACAAAATCAAAAGGGTACCGTTTCTCTTTCTACATCAAATCCAACAGTAAAACCACGCAAAATTCGAATTAATAGGCTTCATAAAAACAAACGATACTTTTTTGTTAAATCAAAGGCCTTTGCAAAGGTGGTGGTTCAGTGTGAAGGTAAACTGTACTATGTAGAGTTGCCTAGAGCCATGGACCTCCACGTCAAAGAACTTACCAAAAAGGACTATTTAATTCGAAATGATTCAGGTTTCACTGTGTGGAAAACATTAAAATAAAAAAGATCAAAAAGTGTTTTCCAAATTAAAATAGTTTTTTCCAAATTAAAAAAAAAAGTGTGGACAACCTATTTACAATTTGTAGCATATGCTGCAGAGTGTAAATAGGTTGTCCACACTTTTTTTTACAATGTTACAACGACCTTGACCTAGATAACGGACTTAGATATTTTACACTAAGTCAAAGATAAACGTAAAAGGAAAAAGGAGAAATATTATACTAAAGACATTATTCAACAGTAAAGAGGGGAGGGGGTAAGCGGGTATTTAAGCAAGCGATTCGGAATATAATTATTAGTTGTATCATCATGAGCGTCAACAGCAACACATGGGGAAAGGAAATTAGCGAAGAGGAGTTGTACGCGATTGCTGAGGCTGCTGAAATGACTGAGGTTTCTAAGATTGATAAGGTTGCGGAGAATGATGCTCAGTCACAACCGCAACAAACTACATCATCGATGCAGTCTACAACGCGGCAACCAAGACCCTATCATGTTATCCTGGAGGAGTATAATGAGGCGATGAGGTACGCCTTTACAAAGTGGTGTGGACAACCGCGTTCTCCTGAACAATGGGAGGAGCACGATGCAGACTTTCGCCTGGTTGCAGACTTAGAACTTGAGCTTCAAAGAGCAAAGGCTGCTCAATAGTGAGAAGATTTATTGTTTACTTTAAAAAATACAGAGCGGGGAATAGATCAGTTTACGGTCCAAGTGAGAACCACTTACTGCTCTATTCCCCGTTTTGGCAATTTGTTCAGATGACCTTGGGACTTCTGTTTGGTAAAAATTTTTGTTTGGTAAAAAAAAACATTGAAATATATATATATATATATATTTCTTACAAAAATATCCCCTCCCTAAAACTTGCACTCCCACCACTTACATTGGGTATAAAAGAGACACCTCATCGATGGTAAAATCAGTCTGCTGCTTGTGTTTGCTCACCTCAGACACCATGGAGCACATCAGAAAACCAACTTCTGCCGCCTCTTCTTGTGCTGTTTCATCTTCTGCTGCCCCATCGATACTTGTCCATGCTATGATTCTATCCCACATTCTTCCAGAGACTGGTAATACTTCGCCAAACTTAAACTCGAGATCTCTCAAAACCGAGAGGAACAATGCTAGTTCTCGGAAAATGAGAACAAGGATCGCTGACCATTATAAAGTATTAAGAAGCATATTACCATCCTCCAATCCGTATGATTCTAAATTAACCACTATACAAAAGACAATAAAATACATTGCAAACCTTCAATCGCAGCTTCAATAACCGTCCTCAATTCACAAAGAAGTCTTACACAACCCTCCACCTTTTGAAGCCGTTTTTCTTAAAGAGGATGAGTTAGCGGATCAACATTTTTTCGCTGAAGAACCTTCAGCTTACAAACAAACCTTCCTCATGGATGAAGATCAGGACGAGTAACTATCTTAAAAAAAAAAATAAAGTCCTTTGCAAAGCGGATTACAAAGCGGGGAAAAGATCAGTTTGAGGTCAAAGTGAGAACCTCTTACTGCTCTATTCCCCGTTTTGGCAATATGTTCAGGCGACCTTGACCCACTCACAGACTTAGAAAATCTGCGGATAGGATAGATATGTTAAATAAAACATTCCTTCTCTACTACCTACCCCCACTCTACTACCTACCCCCACTCTAATGGTATAGGTAAGCGGGGTATTTAAGCGACCGCTCCAGAACTTAGTAATTAGTCAGCTATGGACAGTCAAGCTGGATCATCCAACTTACATAGAGAGCCTAGAAATGCCCGAGAGCAGAAAAGGGTGCTAAAATTAAATAAAGCATATAAGTTACTACATTCAAAACTACCATTTGTTAATCCAAAAATGTCAAGATTATCAATTATACAACACGCGACAAAATATATTAAAACCCTACAAATGGAGTTGGAAAAACCATTGACTTCGCCTCAACTGCCTGATAAACCAATCTCCAACTCAACTCTTCAAGAAGTTTTTCTTGATGATGGTGATGATGCGATAGAAAAAATTCTTAATGAAATTCTAACATTCGAAATTGATCAATTTGTTTCAACTGACTAAAGATGGTTTGGAAATACTCAACGGAAGAATACAGAACGGGGAATAGATCAGTTTGCGGTCAAAGTAAGAACCACTTACTGCTCTATTCCCCGTTCTGGCAACAGGTGTAAATGACCTTGGGACTTAGAAAATATTCGTTTGATAAAAAATAATGAAAGATCTTCTTATTTCTTACAACAGCAATATCCCTTCCTAACCCCCACCACCACCACTTAAACTAAGTATAAAGGAGGTTCTCCATCGTTGGTAAAAATTAGTACTCTGCTGAAAATGAGTGCATCCACTCCTTCTATCTCTGCAGCAACTATAATAGTTAGCAGACGGGTCGAAAACATTGATCAGTTGCTTGCTGTAAGGAGATTACTGCTACGGTATCTTGATATAGAGGTTAGTTGTCAATTGTACATTTGGAGACCAACAGGTGAAGTTTATAGTAGTGAAAATGAAGCATTTAAAACAAACTATAGTAGAAAGTTATATAAAATCTTTGGCAATATGGTAAGGTTAGTCGATAAGGGATGGAACATTAACATAACATTTTATATTGTTCCAAACCTGTAACTAAAGCAAAAAAAAACGATGGGTATATAAGCCCGATGTTGCAGAGACAATTATCACTTTGGTTCTGAATTGCATCAAGAGAGCATCTACCATGGTATACCTCCACTATATTGACTCTACTGCTAAAGCGGATACTTTTATCCAGCGTGTTTACCAACTGTTAACGGAGTACCAACATGTTCAGGTCAAAGGATTGGGTATTCGTGGAACAGAAGAAGTAAAAATAGATGTAAAACCAATCCCTTTGAAGAAAAAAATTGACCAATTATTACGAGAAGGATACATCCTGTGCCTTTATTACACAACCTCATAAACTACATAAAAGGCCGAAGGGGGTAGGGGGGAATACAGAACGGGGAATAGATCAGTTTGAGGTTTGAATAAGAATCACTTACTGCTCTATTCCCCGTTCTGGTAATAGGATAAGGTGACCTTGACCCACTTACAGGACTTAATCATTTGTGTTACAATAATACCTCTTCCCTATCACTTTTCCCTACCACTTGCACTTTCAACACCTACCCCCACCACCACCAAAATCAGGTATAAACGGTGGTTTTGTATTAGTGGTAAAATCAGTCTGCTACTTGGAATCATGTCGCCCAGAGATAACATTTTCCCTTCTAAGAAGACTATACTGGAATTGATTCAAAATATTCCAGTAAATATAAACGAAGATGAAGACGAAGACGATTCAGAGATGGAAGGTGAACTATTTAGTGATCTTGAACTACTGAGTGAGTTTGCTAGCAGTGAACCATATCTTGGAGAGATGGAGCTGTTGGAGCTGTTGACTGACGACGATGACGACGATGATAATGAACCAGAATGTCATCATCAGTTGCTTTGTTTGGAGGAAATGGACCTTGTTGATAGTGAAACCCCTCCAAGCAGTATTAATATCGATGATGTAGTTCTAGATCCAGTCACAGGGAACTTTTGTGTTCGTCGTCACTTATTTAGTGATATGAGCTCATCATCATCATTATCATCGGAAGAATCTGAATAGGTTTTTGTTGTCTTCAAATAGTTTACTTTAAATACAAAGCGGGGAATAGATCAGTTTGTGGTTATAGTGAGAATCACTTACTGCTCTATTCCCCGTTTTGGTAATATCGTTGTATGACCTTGACCCATTTACATGACTGAAAAAGTGGGGTAACTTATACATTTAATGGTGGGGGAACGTCTATTTAAAGACGATGCAACAGTATATATTTATCATATCGGCATGATGAACCCACCAGGAAACTCCGTTTGCTACAGCTTTCCCCTCCTCGATATCGATGATGTGATAAAACTTACATCAATAACAAAACGGTTTGAACTCGAAAGGCGACTCATAAAAGTCAACGTAATTCCACAAGATCTTCGTTCGGCAATGTTGACTATCGAATATGTTAAAGATGAATCTACAACTGAAGATCCCTATTGTTTTATGACATTTTTAGTTGATCGAGATGCACTGTGTACAATTCGATTTCACATCCGAGTTTAAAATCTATTAAATGTTCCTGTTGGAGAAAATTGTCCTTCATAAATACAGAGCGGGGAATAGATCAGTTTATGGTTTAAAATGAAATCATTTACTGCTCTATTCCCCGTTTTGGCAAATATGCTCAATGACCTTGACCTAAATACAGAACTTTGTAGCCTCCAGCTACAATAGTAAATGTAAAAGATAGTAAACTTAACTTAATATTTACACCCACTACTCTTGCTAGGGTATAAATAGAGGGGTGTTTGCAGTGTTTTTCATTATTGCGTTGACCCTTGCGGAGATAGCACCTACATTATGCATCACTGCGACATTTGTAAGTCTTCATTTAAAGATGAATTTCTTTTAATGATTCATAAAGAACTAAAACATAACAACAACCATGATGGAAAATATGAAGATGAAGAATTAAAAGAAATAGATCGAATGTTAGCTCAACACCAACATTCTAGACCAAGTGTTATTCAATATGCACCATCAACATCGACTTCTACCTCCTCTTTGTCTACACTTCACCGTCCTCCAACATCATCAGCTGCATCGACTTCTACTATCTGCTCTGTCTACATTTCACCGTCCTTCAGCATCAACAGCAGTAAATGTAGAACTACATGCCCGAGCACTTCCGGGTAATGTAGTAACCCACTTCAAAATTGACAATGCAAAATTGAAACTCGAAGAATTTTTAAATAACGCAAAAGGATTGGTTAGCAAAACTCTGAAAAATTAATTAAAAAGATTAAATTTTATTAAATTTGGACTATTACTGGATGCTTTATTTACAAACATTCAAAATGAAACCTCACCGAGAGGTTTCTTAACAAAAAACCGAATTATTATGTTTTCGTCAGATATTGATTCAATCGTATCTGAATGTTTTGAAGAGCTAATGATAAAAATACAAGAACATGAAGGAAGAGGCTCTGGATGGAGTTTGTTAAGCATCACAGGGCTAGACTTAAGAGTACACAAACACGGCTATGGAATTCGAGGAAGTAGCTACATTCCTCTACCAACAAAGATTATAAATACCTTATCCTGCATCAACGTACAAAATCAAGATACTGAGTGTTTTAAATATGCTATGTTGGCCAAATATGTAACAATTCATCCGGAAAGACCAAGTCACTATTATGAAGAAGTACAACATAGATATAATTTTCAAGGGATGACTTACCCTGTTGCTATAACAGACGTTTTAAAATTTGAAAAACAAAATCCTTCAGCTTCTGTCAACCTATTCGGATTGGATTCGTCAAACAATGTGTACCCCTTGCGTATAACACCAAATGAGCGCAGAGATCATACCGATTTGTTATTGATTACTAAAGGTGATATTTCACACTTTGTGTATATCAAAAAATTTGAAAGTCTTGTTTCTAATCAATTATCTAAGCATAAAAGAAAGATGACAATTTGCAAAAGATGTTTTTGTTACGTGAACAAATAACTAAGAAGGGGAGGGTCAGATTGGCTAGTAGAACACCAGCGGTTATGTAATGTAAACTATGAAGTAAGAATTAAATTGCCGCATCCTAGCAGAGCGCAAATAAAATTTGACAAAGTAATACAACAATACCGTGTACCTGTTGCTGTTTACGCTGATTTCGAGTCTTCTTTACATCCGCTTGAACAACAAGAAGAGGACGTTACAAGAAGAAGCAAATACCAACTTCATTCACCAACCAGTTATTGCATACTAATTAAATCCACGTTGACTGAAGACCATCTTCAAAAATATGGACTATCATCTTCTCCAAAGATTTATCGCGTTGAAGAAGCAGCCAAATACTTTGTCGATGATCTGTATGACATAGCTGCAAAGGTAGAAGAACTGTATGGAACAAAGGTACCCATGTCACCTATGGAAGAAGAAGAGCTTCAAAATTATGATTCAACAACAACGTGTTATCTGTGTAATAACACCTTTACACTGGATAACGTTAAAGTTCGTGACCACGATCATCTTACGGGAGCGTACAGAGGTGCAGCCTGTAACGCTTGCAACTTGAACTACAAACTACCATATTTCATCCCCGTAGTTCTGCACAATCTGAGTGGTTATGATTCGCACTTCATAATCCCCGAACTAGGAAGAGATAATGGAGCAATAGACGTTTTGGCTACTACAATGGAAAAATGTTTAAGCTTTTCAAAAAAGGTGGGTAAAATTAAATTAAGGTTTGTTTATTCATTTAGATTTATGCCTTCAAGCCTCATGAAATTATCTGAAAATCTAAGAAGAACAGATTTGATAGAAACAAGCAAAATTGTACCCAATAGTAAAATGGATTTGGTTCTTCGAAAAGGAGTCTTCCCCTATGATTATATCGATGGACTGCATAGATTTGATGAAACATCACTACCTTCACCAGATCACTTCAAAAACAAACTTAATGATTCGGAAATATCACTTGAGGACTATCAACACGCACGTCGAGTATGGAACGAGTTAGATATGAAGACCTTAGGAGATTACTCGGACTTTTATGTCAAACTAGATGTAACTCTTCTTTGTGATGTAATGGAAGAATTTCGAAACACCTGTTTTGCTGCATACGGTTTGGACCCTCTACATTCGTATACTTCACCAGGATTAGCTTGGCAAGCCATGTTAAAAGAAACAAAATGCAAACTCCAACTTTTAACAGACATTGACATGGTTTTAATGGTTGAAGCTGGAGTAAGAGGCAGATTGACCCAAAGTGTTACCAGACATGTCAAAGCCAACAACAAATACCTACCCGATTACGATGAAACCAAACTGTCAACCTATTTAGGATATTTCGATGCAAATAACCTGTACGGATGGGCAATGTCAAACCCCCTTCCTTTTGATAACTTTAAATGGATTAATCCCGACTCTATTGGCGATATTTTACAAATTCCGAAACATGGTGACACTGGATATATTTTTGATTGCGATTTTGAATACCCAGAAAATTTACATGATCTTCATTATGACCTTCCACTTCTTGCTAAAACAGAAATTTCACCAATTGGAAAACACCCCAAATTAATGATGACATTAAATAATAAACAACGCTACGTGGCTCACTTTTGGGTGGTTCAAAAAGCTATCAAATTAGGACTACGTCTAACAAAAATTAATAGAGTTTTGGAATTTTCTCAATCATGCTGGTTGAAACCCTACATTGATTCAAATACCATCTGAAGAGCAGCAGCTACATCAGACTTTCAAAAAGATTTCTTTAAATTAATGAATAATGCGATATTTGGAAAAACATTGGAAAACAAAAGAAGACATAAAAATGTTAAACTTGTTACCGACGAAAAAAAATTACAGAAACTAGTACAGCAGCCAAATTTTGGAACATCTATAATTATTAATGAAAAACTTGTAGCAGTGTCCATGAAGAAGACGAGTGTGAAGATGGATCGTCCTTTGTATCTAGGCATGTCAATTTTGGACATCTCAAAAACACACATGTACGATTTTTACTACAACAAAATGGTGGCGTTCTACGGAAGAGAAAATATATCTATTACATATATGGACACTGACGTTTTCATATATCGCATAGTAACATCGGACATGTATAAAGATTTACGTACATTTAGTTACAAGAACGACTTTGAATTCTCCGATTATCCAAAAGATCATCCAAACTACGACAATGGCAGACACAAAAAAGTACTAGGCAAATTCAAGGATGAGGCTAATGGTGTTTTACTTGAAGAGATTGTTGCACTGATGTCTAAACTATATTCTTTGAAACTCTATAATGAAAAAGAAGAAGAAGAAGAAAAGAAGAATAGCTATATTAAGAAAGCTAAAGGTGTAAAGAGTTTATATTTAAAGAAGAAAGTGTTCGCAGCAGCCTGACGCCGGGTGTTTGGATCTAAGTCCCACCGGGTTTCAGTGATACTGTTGACCTTTGCAAAACCGACCTCGGCTGTTCTTGTAAAAGTAACGTTAACTGATTAATTTTGTTTACATAGTCGCTGGTAAAGTCTTTATTTTCAAAGTAATGTATCTTGCTTCTCATCCTTTTCCTAACCCCCCTAAGGTATGGCGCGAAAACCGACCTTGTGTCAATACGGCGCGTAAACCGGTTGACATTACCCATCTTAACCCGAGAAACCTTTGTAAAATATAAAGTCAGTCTCTTGTTTAAAATCAGTCTCTTGTTTGTTGTCTTTTGTCCCCTTCCCAAATACAGAGCGGGGAATAGAGCAGTATGTTATGCTCTATTCCCCGCTTTGGCTTTACGTTCAGATGACCTTGACCTACTAAAGGGACTTAGAAAATTTTCGTTTGGTAAAATATTGGAAAATATATTTATTCTTTACAACAATATCCCTTCCTTAACACCTATACTCCCACCACTTACCCCACCACTTACATAGGGTATAAAAGAAACTCCCCATCACTGGTAAAATCATTCTGCTGCTTGTTCTTACTCGCCTCAGAACCATGATGCACATCAGGAAACAAACCAGACCGGTGAAGTTGATGCCCTCTACTGCACCATCTCTACCCCGTCAGGCTTCATATTCGCTGGCTTCTGCTGCTTCTGAGCCATCTCTACCCCGCCAGGCTTCATCTTCGCTGGCTTCTGCTGCTTCTGAGCCATCTCCACCCCGCCAGGCTTCATCTTCGCTGGCTTCTGCTGCTTCTGATCCATCTCCACCCCGTCAGGCTTCTTCTTCCAGTCTTCCATCTATACTCCGCCAGGCATTATTGTTATCCTGCATTCTTCCGGAAACAAAGTCTGATTCGCCACACGCTTCTCCATCTTCTCCATCACCAAGGCCAAGATCGAGATCCTCTTCTTCATCATCGAGCTCGGAATCCTCTTCTTCATCATCGAGCTCGGGATCCTCAAGTTCTTCTTGCACCAGACCTTCTACACCTTCTCCAACCAGACCTTCTACACCTTCTCCAACCAGACCTTCTACACCTTCTCCAACCAGACCTTCTACACCTTCTCCAACCAGACCTTCTACACCATCTGCAAGTGTTCATCCTTCGTCTCCCACCAGACCATCTACATCCTCTGCAAGTTTCCATCCCTGTCCTTCGACAATCTGCATAAATAACGAACCTCCTTCAGAGAAATTTAAACAACTAAAAGCCTTCAGAAGGCAGTCTATACTTCCCGCACAGCAATGCAGCAACAGTTTCAAAAAGGTGTAAGGAAAGGGGAACGTTGTACTAAGTCTTGCGTTTTAAATGAAGAAGTATGCAGATCTCATTTAAAACAAAATCAAAAGGGTACCGTTTCTCTTTCTACATCAAATCCAACAGTAAAACCACGCAAAATTCGAATTAATAGGCTTCATAAAAACAAACGATACTTTTTTGTTAAATCAAAGGCCTTTGCAAAGGTGGTGGTTCAGTGTGAAGGTAAACTGTACTATGTAGAGTTGCCTAGAGCCATGGACCTCCACGTCAAAGAACTTACCAAAAAGGACTATTTAATTTGAAATGATTCAGGTTTCACTGTGTGGAAAACATTAAAATAAAAAAGATCAAAAAGTGTTTTCCAAATTAAAATAGTTTTTTCCAAATTAAAAAAAAAAGTGTGGACAACCTATTTACAATTTGTAGCATATGCTGCAGAGTGTAAATAGGTTGTCCACACTTTTTTTTACAATGTTACAACGACCTTGACCTAGATAACGGACTTAGATATTTTACACTAAGTCAAAGATAAACGTAAAAGGAAAAAGGAGAAATATTATACTAAAGACATTATTCAACAGTAAAGAGGGGAGGGGGTAAGCGGGTATTTAAGCAAGCGATTCGGAATATAATTATTAGTTGTATCATCATGAGCGTCAACAGCAACACATGGGGAAAGGAAATTAGCGAAGAGGAGTTGTACGCGATTGCTGAGGCTGCTGAAATGACTGAGGTTTCTAAGATTGATAAGGTTGCGGAGAATGATGCTCAGTCACAACCGCAACAAACTACATCATCGATGCAGTCTACAACGCGGCAACCAAGACCCTATCATGTTATCCTGGAGGAGTATAATGAGGCGATGAGGTACGCCTTTACAAAGTGGTGTGGACAACCGCGTTCTCCTGAACAATGGGAGGAGCACGATGCAGACTTTCGCCTGGTTGCAGACTTAGAACTTGAGCTTCAAAGAGCAAAGGCTGCTCAATAGTGAGAAGATTTATTGTTTACTTTAAAAAATACAGAGCGGGGAATAGATCAGTTTACGGTCCAAGTGAGAACCACTTACTGCTCTATTCCCCGTTTTGGCAATTTGTTCAGATGACCTTGGGACTTCTGTTTGGTAAAAATTTTTGTTTGGTAAAAAAAAACATTGAAATATATATATATATATATATATATATATATATATATATATATATATTTCTTACAAAAATATCCCCTCCCTAAAACTTGCACTCCCACCACTTACATTGGGTATAAAAGAGACACCTCATCGATGGTAAAATCAGTCTGCTGCTTGTGTTTGCTCACCTCAGACACCATGGAGCACATCAGAAAACCAACTTCTGCCGCCTCTTCTTGTGCTGTTTCATCTTCTGCTGCCCCATCGATACTTGTCCATGCTATGATTCTATCCCACATTCTTCCAGAGACTGGTAATACTTCGCCAAACTTAAACTCGAGATCTCTCAAAACCGAGAGGAACAATGCTAGTTCTCGGAAAATGAGAACAAGGATCGCTGACCATTATAAAGTATTAAGAAGCATATTACCATCCTCCAATCCGTATGATTCTAAATTAACCACTATACAAAAGACAATAAAATACATTGCAAACCTTCAATCGCAGCTTCAATAACCGTCCTCAATTCACAAAGAAGCCTTACACAACCCTCCACCTTTTGAAGCCGTTTTTCTTAAAGAGGATGAGTTAGCGGATCAACATTTTTTCGCTGAAGAACCTTCAGCTTACAAACAAACCTTCCTCATGGATGAAGATCAGGACGAGTAACTATCTTAAAAAAAAAAAAATAAAGTCCTTTGCAAAGCGGATTACAAAGCGGGGAAAAGATCAGTTTGAGGTCAAAGTGAGAACCTCTTACTGCTCTATTCCCCGTTTTGGCAATATGTTCAGGCGACCTTGACCCACTCACAGACTTAGAAAATCTGCGGATAGGATAGATATGTTAAATAAAACATTCCTTCTCTACTACCTACCCCCACTCTACTACCTACCCCCACTCTAATGGTATAGGTAAGCGGGGTATTTAAGCGACCGCTCCAGAACTTAGTAATTAGTCAGCTATGGACAGTCAAGCTGGATCATCCAACTTACATAGAGAGCCTAGAAATGCCCGAGAGCAGAAAAGGGTGCTAAAATTAAATAAAGCATATAAGTTACTACATTCAAAACTACCATTTGTTAATCCAAAAATGTCAAGATTATCAATTATACAACACGCGACAAAATATATTAAAACCCTACAAATGGAGTTGGAAAAACCATTGACTTCGCCTCAACTGCCTGATAAACCAATCTCCAACTCAACTCTTCAAGAAGTTTTTCTTGATGATGGTGATGATGCGATAGAAAAAATTCTTAATGAAATTCTAACATTCGAAATTGATCAATTTGTTTCAACTGACTAAAGATGGTTTGGAAATACTCAACGGAAGAATACAGAACGGGGAATAGATCAGTTTGCGGTCAAAGTAAGAACCACTTACTGCTCTATTCCCCGTTCTGGCAACAGGTGTAAATGACCTTGGGACTTAGAAAATATTCGTTTGATAAAAAATAATGAAAGATCTTCTTATTTCTTACAACAGCAATATCCCTTCCTAACCCCCACCACCACCACTTAAACTAAGTATAAAGGAGGTTCTCCATCGTTGGTAAAAATTAGTACTCTGCTGAAAATGAGTGCATCCACTCCTTCTATCTCTGCAGCAACTATAATAGTTAGCAGACGGGTCGAAAACATTGATCAGTTGCTTGCTGTAAGGAGATTACTGCTACGGTATCTTGATATAGAGGTTAGTTGTCAATTGTACATTTGGAGACCAACAGGTGAAGTTTATAGTAGTGAAAATGAAGCATTTAAAACAAACTATAGTAGAAAGTTATATAAAATCTTTGGCAATATGGTAAGGTTAGTCGATAAGGGATGGAACATTAACATAACATTTTATATTGTTCCAAACCTGTAACTAAAGCAAAAAAAAACGATGGGTATATAAGCCCGATGTTGCAGAGACAATTATCACTTTGGTTCTGAATTGCATCAAGAGAGCATCTACCATGGTATACCTCCACTATATTGACTCTACTGCTAAAGCGGATACTTTTATCCAGCGTGTTTACCAACTGTTAACGGAGTACCAACATGTTCAGGTCAAAGGATTGGGTATTCGTGGAACAGAAGAAGTAAAAATAGATGTAAAACCAATCCCTTTGAAGAAAAAAATTGACCAATTATTACGAGAAGGATACATCCTGTGCCTTTATTACACAACCTCATAAACTACATAAAAGGCCGAAGGGGGTAGGGGGGAATACAGAACGGGGAATAGATCAGTTTGAGGTTTGAATAAGAATCACTTACTGCTCTATTCCCCGTTCTGGTAATAGGATAAGGTGACCTTGACCCACTTACAGGACTTAATCATTTGTGTTACAATAATACCTCTTCCCTATCACTTTTCCCTACCACTTGCACTTTCAACACCTACCCCCACCACCACCAAAATCAGGTATAAAAGGTGGTTTTGTATTAGTGGTAAAATCAGTCTGCTACTTGGAATCATGTCGCCCAGAGATAACATTTTCCCTTCTAAGAAGACTATACTGGAATTGATTCAAAATATTCCAGTAAATATAAACGAAGATGAAGACGAAGACGATTCAGAGATGGAAGGTGAACTATTTAGTGATCTTGAACTACTGAGTGAGTTTGCTAGCAGTGAACCATATCTTGGAGAGATGGAGCTGTTGGAGCTGTTGACTGACGACGATGACGACGATGATAATGAACCAGAATGTCATCATCAGTTGCTTTGTTTGGAGGAAATGGACCTTGTTGATAGTGAAACCCCTCCAAGCAGTATTAATATCGATGATATAGTTCTAGAGCCAGTCACAGGGAACTTTTGTGTTCGTCGTCACTTATTTAGTGATATGAGCTCATCATCATCATTATCATCGGAAGAATCTGAATAGGTTTTTGTTGTCTTCAAATAGTTTACTTTAAATACAAAGCGGGGAATAGATCAGTTTGTGGTTATAGTGAGAATCACTTACTGCTCTATTCCCCGTTTTGGTAATATCGTTGTATGACCTTGACCCATTTACATGACTGAAAAAGTGGGGTAACTTATACATTTAATGGTGGGGGAACGTCTATTTAAAGACGATGCAACAGTGTATATTTATCATATCGGCATGATGAACCCACCAGGAAACTCCGTTTGCTACAGCTTTCCCCTCCTCGATATCGATGATGTGATAAAACTTACATCAATAACAAAACGGTTTGAACTCGAAAGGCGACTCATAAAAGTCAACGTAATTCCACAAGATCTTCGTTCGGCAATGTTGACTATCGAATATGTTAAAGATGAATCTACAACTGAAGATCCCTATTGTTTTATGACATTTTTAGTTGATCGAGATGCACTGTGTACAATTCGATTTCACATCCGAGTTTAAAATCTATTAAATGTTCCTGTTGGAGAAAATTGTCCTTCATAAATACAGAGCGGGGAATAGATCAGTTTATGGTTTAAAATGAAATCATTTACTGCTCTATTCCCCGTTTTGGCAAATATGCTCAATGACCTTGACCTAAATACAGAACTTTGTAGCCTCCAGCTACAATAGTAAATGTAAAAGATAGTAAACTTAACTTAATATTTACACCCACTACTCTTGCTAGGGTATAAATAGAGGGGTGTTTGCAGTGTTTTTCATTATTGCGTTGACCCTTGCGGAGATAGCACCTACATTATGCATCACTGCGACATTTGTAAGTCTTCATTTAAAGATGAATTTCTTTTAATGATTCATAAAGAACTAAAACATAACAACAACCATGATGGAAAATATGAAGATGAAGAATTAAAAGAAATAGATCGAATGTTAGCTCAACACCAACATTCTAGACCAAGTGTTATTCAATATGCACCATCAACATCGACTTCTACCTCCTCTTTGTCTACACTTCACCGTCCTCCAACATCATCAGCTGCATCGACTTCTACTATCTGCTCTGTCTACATTTCACCGTCCTTCAGCATCAACAGCAGTAAATGTAGAACTACATGCCCGAGCACTTCCGGGTAATGTAGTAACCCACTTCAAAATTGACAATGCAAAATTGAAACTCGAAGAATTTTTAAATAACGCAAAAGGATTGGTTAGCAAAACTCTGAAAAATTAATTAAAAAGATTAAATTTTATTAAATTTGGACTATTACTGGATGCTTTATTTACAAACATTCAAAATGAAACCTCACCGAGAGGTTTCTTAACAAAAAACCGAATTATTATGTTTTCGTCAGATATTGATTCAATCGTATCTGAATGTTTTGAAGAGCTAATGATAAAAATACAAGAACATGAAGGAAGAGGCTCTGGATGGAGTTTGTTAAGCATCACAGGGCTAGACTTAAGAGTACACAAACACGGCTATGGAATTCGAGGAAGTAGCTACATTCCTCTACCAACAAAGATTATAAATACCTTATCCTGCATCAACGTACAAAATCAAGATACTGAGTGTTTTAAATATGCTATGTTGGCCAAATATGTAACAATTCATCCGGAAAGACCAAGTCACTATTATGAAGAAGTACAACATAGATATAATTTTCAAGGGATGACTTACCCTGTTGCTATAACAGACGTTTTAAAATTTGAAAAACAAAATCCTTCAGCTTCTGTCAACCTATTCGGATTGGATTCGTCAAACAATGTGTACCCCTTGCGTATAACACCAAATGAGCGCAGAGATCATACCGATTTGTTATTGATTACTAAAGGTGATATTTCACACTTTGTGTATATCAAAAAATTTGAAAGTCTTGTTTCTAATCAATTATCTAAGCATAAAAGAAAGATGACAATTTGCAAAAGATGTTTTTGTTACGTGAACAAATAACTAAGAAGGGGAGGGTCAGATTGGCTAGTAGAACACCAGCGGTTATGTAATGTAAACTATGAAGTAAGAATTAAATTGCCGCATCCTAGCAGAGCGCAAATAAAATTTGACAAAGTAATACAACAATACCGTGTACCTGTTGCTGTTTACGCTGATTTCGAGTCTTCTTTACATCCGCTTGAACAACAAGAAGAGGACGTTACAAGAAGAAGCAAATACCAACTTCATTCACCAACCAGTTATTGCATACTAATTAAATCCACGTTGACTGAAGACCATCTTCAAAAATATGGACTATCATCTTCTCCAAAGATTTATCGCGTTGAAGAAGCAGCCAAATACTTTGTCGATGATCTGTATGACATAGCTGCAAAGGTAGAAGAACTGTATGGAACAAAGGTACCCATGTCACCTATGGAAGAAGAAGAGCTTCAAAATTATGATTCAACAACAACGTGTTATCTGTGTAATAACACCTTTACACTGGATAACGTTAAAGTTCGTGACCACGATCATCTTACGGGAGCGTACAGAGGTGCAGCCTGTAACGCTTGCAACTTGAACTACAAACTACCATATTTCATCCCCGTAGTTCTGCACAATCTGAGTGGTTATGATTCGCACTTCATAATCCCCGAACTAGGAAGAGATAATGGAGCAATAGACGTTTTGGCTACTACAATGGAAAAATGTTTAAGCTTTTCAAAAAAGGTGGGTAAAATTAAATTAAGGTTTGTTTATTCATTTAGATTTATGCCTTCAAGCCTCATGAAATTATCTGAAAATCTAAGAAGAACAGATTTGATAGAAACAAGCAAAATTGTACCCAATAGTAAAATGGATTTGGTTCTTCGAAAAGGAGTCTTCCCCTATGATTATATCGATGGACTGCATAGATTTGATGAAACATCACTACCTTCACCAGATCACTTCAAAAACAAACTTAATGATTCGGAAATATCACTTGAGGACTATCAACACGCACGTCGAGTATGGAACGAGTTAGATATGAATACCTTAGGAGATTACTCGGACTTTTATGTCAAACTAGATGTAACTCTTCTTTGTGATGTAATGGAAGAATTTCGAAACACCTGTTTTGCTGCATACGGTTTGGACCCTCTACATTCGTATACTTCACCAGGATTAGCTTGGCAAGCCATGTTAAAAGAAACAAAATGCAAACTCCAACTTTTAACAGACATTGACATGGTTTTAATGGTTGAAGCTGGAGTAAGAGGCGGATTGACCCAAAGTGTTACCAGACATGTCAAAGCCAACAACAAATACCTACCCGATTACGATGAAACCAAACTGTCAACCTATTTAGGATATTTCGATGCAAATAACCTGTACGGATGGGCAATGTCAAACCCCCTTCCTTTTGATAACTTTAAATGGATTAATCCCGACTCTATTGGCGATATTTTACAAATTCCGAAACATGGTGACACTGGATATATTTTTGATTGCGATTTTGAATACCCAGAAAATTTACATGATCTTCATTATGACCTTCCACTTCTTGCTAAAACAGAAATTTCACCAATTGGAAAACACCCCAAATTAATGATGACATTAAATAATAAACAACGCTACGTGGCTCACTTTTGGGTGGTTCAAAAAGCTATCAAATTAGGACTACGTCTAACAAAAATTAATAGAGTTTTGGAATTTTCTCAATCATGCTGGTTGAAACCCTACATTGATTCAAATACCATCTGAAGAGCAGCAGCTACATCAGACTTTCAAAAAGATTTCTTTAAATTAATGAATAATGCGATATTTGGAAAAACATTGGAAAACAAAAGAAGACATAAAAATGTTAAACTTGTTACCGACGAAAAAAAATTACAGAAACTAGTACAGCAGCCAAATTTTGGAACATCTATAATTATTAATGAAAAACTTGTAGCAGTGTCCATGAAGAAGACGAGTGTGAAGATGGATCGTCCTTTGTATCTAGGCATGTCAATTTGGGACATCTCAAAAACACACATGTACGATTTTCACTACAACAAAATGGTGGCGTTCTACGGAAGAGAAAATATATCTATTACATATATGGACACTGACGTTTTCATATATCGCATAGTAACATCGGACATGTATAAAGATTTACGTACATTTAGTTACAAGAACGACTTTGATTTCTCCGATTATCCAAAAGATCATCCAAACTACGACAATGGCAGACACAAAAAAGTACTAGGCAAATTCAAGGATGAGGCTAATGGTGTTTTACTTGAAGAGATTGTTGCACTGATGTCTAAACTATATTCTTTGAAACTCTATAATGAAAAAGAAGAAGAAGAAGAAAAGAAGAATAGCTATATTAAGAAAGCTAAAGGTGTAAAGAGTTTATATTTAAAGAAGAAAGTGTTCGCAGCAGCCTGACGCCGGGTGTTTGGATCTAAGTCCCACCGGGTTTCAGTGATACTGTTGACCTTTGCAAAACCGACCTCGGCTGTTCTTGTAAAAGTAACGTTAACTGATTAATTTTGTTTACATAGTCGCTGGTAAAGTCTTTATTTTCAAAGTAATGTATCTTGCTTCTCATCCTTTTCCTAACCCCCCTAAGGTATGGCGCGAAAACCGACCTTGTGTCAATACGGCGCGTAAACCGGTTGACATTACCCATCTTAACCCGAGAAACCTTTGTAAAATATAAAGTCAGTCTCTTGTTTAAAATCAGTCTCTTGTTTGTTGTCTTTTGTCCCCTTCCCAAATACAGAGCGGGGAATAGAGCAGTATGTTATGCTCTATTCCCCGCTTTGGCTTTACGTTCAGATGACCTTGACCTACTAAAGGGACTTAGAAAATTTTCGTTTGGTAAAATATTGGAAAATATATTTATTCTTTACAACAATATCCCTTCCTTAACACCTATACTCCCACCACTTACCCCACCACTTACATAGGGTATAAAAGAAACTCCCCATCACTGGTAAAATCATTCTGCTGCTTGTTCTTACTCGCCTCAGAACCATGATGCACATCAGGAAACAAACCAGACCGGTGAAGTTGATGCCCTCTACTGCACCATCTCTACCCCGTCAGGCTTCATATTCGCTGGCTTCTGCTGCTTCTGAGCCATCTCTACCCCGCCAGGCTTCATCTTCGCTGGCTTCTGCTGCTTCTGAGCCATCTCCACCCCGCCAGGCTTCATCTTCGCTGGCTTCTGCTGCTTCTGATCCATCTCCACCCCGTCAGGCTTCTTCTTCCAGTCTTCCATCTATACTCCGCCAGGCATTATTGTTATCCTGCATTCTTCCGGAAACAAAGTCTGATTCGCCACACGCTTCTCCATCTTCTCCATCACCAAGGCCAAGATCGAGATCCTCTTCTTCATCATCGAGCTCGGAATCCTCTTCTTCATCATCGAGCTCGGGATCCTCAAGTTCTTCTTGCACCAGACCTTCTACACCTTCTCCAACCAGACCTTCTACACCTTCTCCAACCAGACCTTCTACACCTTCTCCAACCAGACCTTCTACACCTTCTCCAACCAGACCTTCTACACCATCTGCAAGTGTTCATCCTTCGTCTCCCACCAGACCATCTACATCCTCTGCAAGTTTCCATCCCTGTCCTTCGACAATCTGCATAAATAACGAACCTCCTTCAGAGAAATTTAAACAACTAAAAGCCTTCAGAAGGCAGTCTATACTTCCCGCACAGCAATGCAGCAACAGTTTCAAAAAAGGTGTAAGGAAAGGGGAACGTTGTACTAAGTCTTGCGTTTTAAATGAAGAAGTATGCAGAACTCATTTAAAACAAAATCAAAAGGGTACCGTTTCTCTTTCTACATCAAATCCAACAGTAAAACCACGCAAAATTCGAATTAATAGGCTTCATAAAAACAAACGATACTTTTTTGTTAAATCAAAGGCCTTTGCAAAGGTGGTGGTTCAGTGTGAAGGTAAACTGTACTATGTAGAGTTGCCTAGAGCCATGGACCTCCACGTCAAAGAACTTACCAAAAAGGACTATTTAATTCGAAATGATTCAGGTTTCACTGTGTGGAAAACATTAAAATAAAAAAGATCAAAAAGTGTTTTCCAAATTAAAATAGTTTTTTCCAAATTAAAAAAAAAAGTGTGGACAACCTATTTACAATTTGTAGCATATGCTGCAGAGTGTAAATAGGTTGTCCACACTTTTTTTTACAATGTTACAACGACCTTGACCTAGATAACGGACTTAGATATTTTACACTAAGTCAAAGATAAACGTAAAAGGAAAAAGGAGAAATATTATACTAAAGACATTATTCAACAGTAAAGAGGGGAGGGGGTAAGCGGGTATTTAAGCAAGCGATTCGGAATATAATTATTAGTTGTATCATCATGAGCGTCAACAGCAACACATGGGGAAAGGAAATTAGCGAAGAGGAGTTGTACGCGATTGCTGAGGCTGCTGAAATGACTGAGGTTTCTAAGATTGATAAGGTTGCGGAGAATGATGCTCAGTCACAACCGCAACAAACTACATCATCGATGCAGTCTACAACGCGGCAACCAAGACCCTATCATGTTATCCTGGAGGAGTATAATGAGGCGATGAGGTACGCCTTTACAAAGTGGTGTGGACAACCGCGTTCTCCTGAACAATGGGAGGAGCACGATGCAGACTTTCGCCTGGTTGCAGACTTAGAACTTGAGCTTCAAAGAGCAAAGGCTGCTCAATAGTGAGAAGATTTATTGTTTACTTTAAAAAATACAGAGCGGGGAATAGATCAGTTTACGGTCCAAGTGAGAACCACTTACTGCTCTATTCCCCGTTTTGGCAATTTGTTCAGATGACCTTGGGACTTCTGTTTGGTAAAAATTTTTGTTTGGTAAAAAAAAACATTGAAATATATATATATATATATATATATATATATATATATATATATTTCTTACAAAAATATCCCCTCCCTAAAACTTGCACTCCCACCACTTACATTGGGTATAAAAGAGACACCTCATCGATGGTAAAATCAGTCTGCTGCTTGTGTTTGCTCACCTCAGACACCATGGAGCACATCAGAAAACCAACTTCTGCCGCCTCTTCTTGTGCTGTTTCATCTTCTGCTGCCCCATCGATACTTGTCCATGCTATGATTCTATCCCACATTCTTCCAGAGACTGGTAATACTTCGCCAAACTTAAACTCGAGATCTCTCAAAACCGAGAGGAACAATGCTAGTTCTCGGAAAATGAGAACAAGGATCGCTGACCATTATAAAGTATTAAGAAGCATATTACCATCCTCCAATCCGTATGATTCTAAATTAACCACTATACAAAAGACAATAAAATACATTGCAAACCTTCAATCGCAGCTTCAATAACCGTCCTCAATTCACAAAGAAGCCTTACACAACCCTCCACCTTTTGAAGCCGTTTTTCTTAAAGAGGATGAGTTAGCGGATCAACATTTTTTCGCTGAAGAACCTTCAGCTTACAAACAAACCTTCCTCATGGATGAAGATCAGGACGAGTAACTATCTTAAAAAAAAAAAAATAAAGTCCTTTGCAAAGCGGATTACAAAGCGGGGAAAAGATCAGTTTGAGGTCAAAGTGAGAACCTCTTACTGCTCTATTCCCCGTTTTGGCAATATGTTCAGGCGACCTTGACCCACTCACAGACTTAGAAAATCTGCGGATAGGATAGATATGTTAAATAAAACATTCCTTCTCTACTACCTACCCCCACTCTACTACCTACCCCCACTCTAATGGTATAGGTAAGCGGGGTATTTAAGCGACCGCTCCAGAACTTAGTAATTAGTCAGCTATGGACAGTCAAGCTGGATCATCCAACTTACATAGAGAGCCTAGAAATGCCCGAGAGCAGAAAAGGGTGCTAAAATTAAATAAAGCATATAAGTTACTACATTCAAAACTACCATTTGTTAATCCAAAAATGTCAAGATTATCAATTATACAACACGCGACAAAATATATTAAAACCCTACAAATGGAGTTGGAAAAACCATTGACTTCGCCTCAACTGCCTGATAAACCAATCTCCAACTCAACTCTTCAAGAAGTTTTTCTTGATGATGGTGATGATGCGATAGAAAAAATTCTTAATGAAATTCTAACATTCGAAATTGATCAATTTGTTTCAACTGACTAAAGATGGTTTGGAAATACTCAACGGAAGAATACAGAACGGGGAATAGATCAGTTTGCGGTCAAAGTAAGAACCACTTACTGCTCTATTCCCCGTTCTGGCAACAGGTGTAAATGACCTTGGGACTTAGAAAATATTCGTTTGATAAAAAATAATGAAAGATCTTCTTATTTCTTACAACAGCAATATCCCTTCCTAACCCCCACCACCACCACTTAAACTAAGTATAAAGGAGGTTCTCCATCGTTGGTAAAAATTAGTACTCTGCTGAAAATGAGTGCATCCACTCCTTCTATCTCTGCAGCAACTATAATAGTTAGCAGACGGGTCGAAAACATTGATCAGTTGCTTGCTGTAAGGAGATTACTGCTACGGTATCTTGATATAGAGGTTAGTTGTCAATTGTACATTTGGAGACCAACAGGTGAAGTTTATAGTAGTGAAAATGAAGCATTTAAAACAAACTATAGTAGAAAGTTATATAAAATCTTTGGCAATATGGTAAGGTTAGTCGATAAGGGATGGAACATTAACATAACATTTTATATTGTTCCAAACCTGTAACTAAAGCAAAAAAAAACGATGGGTATATAAGCCCGATGTTGCAGAGACAATTATCACTTTGGTTCTGAATTGCATCAAGAGAGCATCTACCATGGTATACCTCCACTATATTGACTCTACTGCTAAAGCGGATACTTTTATCCAGCGTGTTTACCAACTGTTAACGGAGTACCAACATGTTCAGGTCAAAGGATTGGGTATTCGTGGAACAGAAGAAGTAAAAATAGATGTAAAACCAATCCCTTTGAAGAAAAAAATTGACCAATTATTACGAGAAGGATACATCCTGTGCCTTTATTACACAACCTCATAAACTACATAAAAGGCCGAAGGGGGTAGGGGGGAATACAGAACGGGGAATAGATCAGTTTGAGGTTTGAATAAGAATCACTTACTGCTCTATTCCCCGTTCTGGTAATAGGATAAGGTGACCTTGACCCACTTACAGGACTTAATCATTTGTGTTACAATAATACCTCTTCCCTATCACTTTTCCCTACCACTTGCACTTTCAACACCTACCCCCACCACCACCAAAATCAGGTATAAAAGGTGGTTTTGTATTAGTGGTAAAATCAGTCTGCTACTTGGAATCATGTCGCCCAGAGATAACATTTTCCCTTCTAAGAAGACTATACTGGAATTGATTCAAAATATTCCAGTAAATATAAACGAAGATGAAGACGAAGACGATTCAGAGATGGAAGGTGAACTATTTAGTGATCTTGAACTACTGAGTGAGTTTGCTAGCAGTGAACCATATCTTGGAGAGATGGAGCTGTTGGAGCTGTTGACTGACGACGATGACGACGATGATAATGAACCAGAATGTCATCATCAGTTGCTTTGTTTGGAGGAAATGGACCTTGTTGATAGTGAAACCCCTCCAAGCAGTATTAATATCGATGATGTAGTTCTAGAGCCAGTCACAGGGAACTTTTGTGTTCGTCGTCACTTATTTAGTGATATGAGCTCATCATCATCATTATCATCGGAAGAATCTGAATAGGTTTTTGTTGTCTTCAAATAGTTTACTTTAAATACAAAGCGGGGAATAGATCAGTTTGTGGTTATAGTGAGAATCACTTACTGCTCTATTCCCCGTTTTGGTAATATCGTTGTATGACCTTGACCCATTTACATGACTGAAAAAGTGGGGTAACTTATACATTTAATGGTGGGGGAACGTCTATTTAAAGACGATGCAACAGTGTATATTTATCATATCGGCATGATGAACCCACCAGGAAACTCCGTTTGCTACAGCTTTCCCCTCCTCGATATCGATGATGTGATAAAACTTACATCAATAACAAAACGGTTTGAACTCGAAAGGCGACTCATAAAAGTCAACGTAATTCCACAAGATCTTCGTTCGGCAATGTTGACTATCGAATATGTTAAAGATGAATCTACAACTGAAGATCCCTATTGTTTTATGACATTTTTAGTTGATCGAGATGCACTGTGTACAATTCGATTTCACATCCGAGTTTAAAATCTATTAAATGTTCCTGTTGGAGAAAATTGTCCTTCATAAATACAGAGCGGGGAATAGATCAGTTTATGGTTTAAAATGAAATCATTTACTGCTCTATTCCCCGTTTTGGCAAATATGCTCAATGACCTTGACCTAAATACAGAACTTTGTAGCCTCCAGCTACAATAGTAAATGTAAAAGATAGTAAACTTAACTTAATATTTACACCCACTACTCTTGCTAGGGTATAAATAGAGGGGTGTTTGCAGTGTTTTTCATTATTGCGTTGACCCTTGCGGAGATAGCACCTACATTATGCATCACTGCGACATTTGTAAGTCTTCATTTAAAGATGAATTTCTTTTAATGATTCATAAAGAACTAAAACATAACAACAACCATGATGGAAAATATGAAGATGAAGAATTAAAAGAAATAGATCGAATGTTAGCTCAACACCAACATTCTAGACCAAGTGTTATTCAATATGCACCATCAACATCGACTTCTACCTCCTCTTTGTCTACACTTCACCGTCCTCCAACATCATCAGCTGCATCGACTTCTACTATCTGCTCTGTCTACATTTCACCGTCCTTCAGCATCAACAGCAGTAAATGTAGAACTACATGCCCGAGCACTTCCGGGTAATGTAGTAACCCACTTCAAAATTGACAATGCAAAATTGAAACTCGAAGAATTTTTAAATAACGCAAAAGGATTGGTTAGCAAAACTCTGAAAAATTAATTAAAAAGATTAAATTTTATTAAATTTGGACTATTACTGGATGCTTTATTTACAAACATTCAAAATGAAACCTCACCGAGAGGTTTCTTAACAAAAAACCGAATTATTATGTTTTCGTCAGATATTGATTCAATCGTATCTGAATGTTTTGAAGAGCTAATGATAAAAATACAAGAACATGAAGGAAGAGGCTCTGGATGGAGTTTGTTAAGCATCACAGGGCTAGACTTAAGAGTACACAAACACGGCTATGGAATTCGAGGAAGTAGCTACATTCCTCTACCAACAAAGATTATAAATACCTTATCCTGCATCAACGTACAAAATCAAGATACTGAGTGTTTTAAATATGCTCTGTTGGCCAAATATGTAACAATTCATCCGGAAAGACCAAGTCACTATTATGAAGAAGTACAACATAGATATAATTTTCAAGGGATGACTTACCCTGTTGCTATAACAGACGTTTTAAAATTTGAAAAACAAAATCCTTCAGCTTCTGTCAACCTATTCGGATTGGATTCGTCAAACAATGTGTACCCCTTGCGTATAACACCAAATGAGCGCAGAGATCATACCGATTTGTTATTGATTACTAAAGGTGATATTTCACACTTTGTGTATATCAAAAAATTTGAAAATCTTGTTTCTAATCAATTATCTAAGCATAAAAGAAAGATGACAATTTGCAAAAGATGTTTTTGTCACGTGAACAAATAACTAAGAAGGGGAGGGTCAGATTGGCTAGTAGAACACCAGCGGTTATGTAATGTAAACTATGAAGTAAGAATTAAATTGCCGCATCCTAGCAGAGCGCAAATAAAATTTGACAAAGTAATACAACAATACCGTGTACCTGTTGCTGTTTACGCTGATTTCGAGTCTTCTTTACATCCGCTTGAACAACAAGAAGAGGACGTTACAAGAAGAAGCAAATACCAACTTCATTCACCAAACAGTTATTGCATACTAATTAAATCCACGTTGACTGAAGACCATCTTCAAAAATATGGACTATCATCTTCTCCAAAGATTTATCGCGTTGAAGAAGCAGCCAAATACTTTGTCGATGATCTGTATGACATAGCTGCAAAGGTAGAAGAACTGTATGGAACAAAGGTACCCATGTCACCTATGGAAGAAGAAGAGCTTCAAAATTATGATTCAACAACAACGTGTTATCTGTGTAATAACACCTTTACACTGGATAACGTTAAAGTTCGTGACCACGATCATCTTACGGGAGCGTACAGAGGTGCAGCCTGTAACGCTTGCAACTTGAACTACAAACTACCATATTTCATCCCCGTAGTTCTGCACAATCTGAGTGGTTATGATTCGCACTTCATAATCCCCGAACTAGGAAGAGATAATGGAGCAATAGACGTTTTGGCTACTACAATGGAAAAATGTTTAAGCTTTTCAAAAAAGGTGGGTAAAATTAAATTAAGGTTTGTTTATTCATTTAGATTTATGCCTTCAAGCCTCATGAAATTATCTGAAAATCTAAGAAGAACAGATTTGATAGAAACAAGCAAAATTGTACCCAATAGTAAAATGGATTTGGTTCTTCGAAAAGGAGTCTTCCCCTATGATTATATCGATGGACTGCATAGATTTGATGAAACATCACTACCTTCACCAGATCACTTCAAAAACAAACTTAATGATTCGGAAATATCACTTGAGGACTATCAACACGCACGTCGAGTATGGAACGAGTTAGATATGAAGACCTTAGGAGATTACTCGGACTTTTATGTCAAACTAGATGTAACTCTTCTTTGTGATGTAATGGAAGAATTTCGAAACACCTGTTTTGCTGCATACGGTTTGGACCCTCTACATTCGTATACTTCACCAGGATTAGCTTGGCAAGCCATGTTAAAAGAAACAAAATGCAAACTCCAACTTTTAACAGACATTGACATGGTTTTAATGGTTGAAGCTGGAGTAAGAGGCGGATTGACCCAAAGTGTTACCAGACATGTCAAAGCCAACAACAAATACCTACCCGATTACGATGAAACCAAACTGTCAACCTATTTAGGATATTTCGATGCAAATAACCTGTACGGATGGGCAATGTCAAACCCCCTTCCTTTTGATAACTTTAAATGGATTAATCCCGACTCTATTGGCGATATTTTACAAATTCCGAAACATGGTGACACTGGATATATTTTTGATTGCGATTTTGAATACCCAGAAAATTTACATGATCTTCATTATGACCTTCCACTTCTTGCTAAAACAGAAATTTCACCAATTGGAAAACACCCCAAATTAATGATGACATTAAATAATAAACAACGCTACGTGGCTCACTTTTGGGTGGTTCAAAAAGCTATCAAATTAGGACTACGTCTAACAAAAATTAATAGAGTTTTGGAATTTTCTCAATCATGCTGGTTGAAACCCTACATTGATTCAAATACCATCAGAAGAGCAGCAGCTACATCAGACTTTCAAAAAGATTTCTTTAAATTAATGAATAATGCGATATTTGGAAAAACATTGGAAAACAAAAGAAGACATAAAAATGTTAAACTTGTTACCGACGAAAAAAAATTACAGAAACTAGTACAGCAGCCAAATTTTGGAACATCTATAATTATTAATGAAAAACTTGTAGCAGTGTCCATGAAGAAGACGAGTGTGAAGATGGATCGTCCTTTGTATCTAGGCATGTCAATTTTGGACATCTCAAAAACACACATGTACGATTTTCACTACAACAAAATGGTGGCGTTCTACGGAAGAGAAAATATATCTATTACATATATGGACACTGACGTTTTCATATATCGCATAGTAACATCGGACATGTATAAAGATTTACGTACATTTAGTTACAAGAACGACTTTGATTTCTCCGATTATCCAAAAGATCATCCAAACTACGACAATGGCAGACACAAAAAAGTACTAGGCAAATTCAAGGATGAGGCTAATGGTGTTTTACTTGAAGAGATTGTTGCACTGATGTCTAAACTATATTCTTTGAAACTCTATAATGAAAAAGAAGAAGAAGAAGAAAAGAAGAATAGCTATATTAAGAAAGCTAAAGGTGTAAAGAGTTTATATTTAAAGAAGAAAGTGCATTTTGAACACTACAAGCAATGCTTATTTGAGGATAACATCATTACAGCTAAATTCAACACCATCAGAAGTTTTAACCATCAGCTGTACAGCGTGACTGAAGTTAAAAAGGCGCTATCCTGTAATGACGACAAAAGACAAACCCTTCCAGACAAAATCAACACATTGCCATTCGGTCACTATTCCCTCAACCCTATTGACGAGTAACCTTTTCATCGTCCTAGATCCTTTATCCTTTTCCTTTCCGTAAAAAAAGGGGAAACACAGCAATGTTAAGCTGTGTTTCCCCTTTTTTTACACAAGTTTTGAATGACCTTGAACTATATGTATATATATATAAGCAGATTTATACCAAAGAATATTTAATACCATATCAGCTGCCTTCGTGAAACCATCATGTCAGACCTGAAGGAGAAGATTATTAATGAACTACACAAACCTGCAAGAATAAAGTTTCCAAGAAGAAATACTGTTATAAAAGGGATAAATGATCTATATCAAGCGGATTTAATTGAAATGCGACCGCATAGCAGAATAAACAAAGGATTTAAATATATACTCACAATTATTAATTGTTTTACAAAAGTTGCAGACGCTTTGCCTCTAAAGGACAAGACTAGTAAAAGCGTAACAGAAGCCATGGAAATAGCCATAAAAAGAGATAAAAACAAAATTAAACATTTACAAACTGATGATGGAACAGAATACTTTAATACAAACTTTGCACAGTTAATGAATAAATATAAAATAAATCATTATTCTACAAATTCAGAGAAAAAAGCAGCTATTGTAGAAAGATTTAATAGAACCTTAAAAGGAGCACTGTATAAACAATTTTCAAAAAGAGGTTCCTACGTATGGTATGATGTTTTACCACAATTAATAAATGATTATAACAACAGGTTTCATAGAACTATTGGTATGAAACCTAACAAAGTAAATAGAAGAAATGCAAAAGATGTATTAAAATGCATAAAGAAAAATACAAAGCCTAAAGTAGAAAAAATGCAGCCAAGAAAATTTAATGTAAGTGATAAAGTACGGATTAGTAAATATAAGGGAGTGTTTACTAAGAAATACCTTCCCAATTGGACGAATGAAGTTTTACAGTGTATAAAGTGCAACCGACTGTACCTGAAACGTATATCCTAAAAGATAACAAAGGAGATTTGTTGCAAGGTGCATTTTATGGACATGAAATGTTAAAGTCAACAGTAGGTGATGTATATCTTGTTGAAAAAGTGTTACAAAGAAAAAAGGACGCAGTTAAAGTGCGGTGGTTAGGGTTTAACAAAACTGAGGATTCATGGATACCTATAAAGGACTTGGTTTAATGCAAGCAACTCATTTCATCGTTAACCTTTGAGCAGGATGGAGATTATTCACCATAAAGATCGATTCAATATTAATAACATAGATGATTTAACTGTGGATAACGTTAAAATCAACAATGGTAAACACGGTAGTTTACTTCCAAACACTGTTCGATGTATAGTAAGTGGCCCCTCAAACTGCGGAAAGACCAATGTTGTCTTTAATTTGATCACTAATCCGCAGGGATTAAGGTTTAATAACCTATATATTTTTTCAAAGTCTCTACATCAACCAAAGTATCAATTGCTGGATAAAATCCTATCTGATGTGTCTGATGTTAATTTTTACAAATTTAACGCTAGTGATAGCATTATGCAACCAAACGAAGCGAAACCGTATTCTGTATTTATATTTGACGATGTATCTTGTGAAAATCAGGATACTATTAGAAACTACTTTGCCATGGGAAGACATAATAACATCGACAGCATATATATAGGACAAACTTATAGCAAAATCCCAAAACAACTTATCAGAGATAATGCAAATATTCTAATTGTATTCAAACAAGATGATACTAACCTAAAACATATATATAACGATCATGTGAATGCGGATATGCCATTTGAAAAATTTAAAGAGCTTTGCGGAAAAGCATGGGCGGAAAAGTATGGATTTTTGGTTATTATGAAAGATCAAGCTATAAAAGATGGTCGTTATAGAATAGGTTTTGATAAATTTGTTTTAATACACTGATTAGCGGTATTACTGTACAAGTCGTCAAGGTGTGAAGATGGTTAACCAGGAAAAGCTATTAAAGGAAATAAAATCACAGTGATTCTATTAGACAAAAAAACCGAGCTTTAAAATCAGGTATAAATAAAAGAGAGCAATTTTTAGAAACAACATTCAAACCTGTTACTGAACCTTTAAAGCGATTAGCACAAAATATGGAAAAACCTTCAATTCGCTTCGAAGGAGACAAAATGCTACCAATTTCCAAATATGAAGAAGAATTTCAGAATGATGAAAGTTTTGGACAGTTACAAACATCTGAAGAAAGTGACGAGTATGAAGAAAGCGGAGATATAGAGGATTTAAAGGAAAAGGACATTGCAGAAGATACAAGTACAGAAGATACAAGTGTAGAAGATACAAGAGCAGAAGAAGAGGATATTAACCCATCCAACTTAAGCAAATTAGGCACGGATATTATGTTTAAAGGAACTCTTGGAAGAACATATACGTTAAAAATGTTACACGCTGCACATGCTAATTGAAATTTTCATACCTATGGAGCTAGAATAGAGGATAAAGGATTAATGATTGGAGATAGCAAGTTAGATATAAACGAAAATGATGATATAGTTATTGGAGATAAGAAATATAAAGGTACAAAAGGTTTTTTTGAACTTATCTTTAAAAATAATCCTGGTAAATATACTAAAAGGGATTTACAATTGTTTAAAAATATATTAGAGTATACAAATGCACATAGAAAGAAGTATTCCAAAGACCTACCTATTCATAGAAATCGGTCAATAAAATATACAAGTATTATATCTAGTCTTTTCCCCTCGAAATAAAAAAAAGCTCAAATAAAAAGACGAGCTTTATCTTCTGCTGAATTAAATGTTTTGCATAAAAAGAGAAAAACAACTGATCCTACCACATCTGGAAGGGGATTATTGAAAAAATTTGTATAAAAATAATATAATATATTACAACGATGTAAATAAGTTAGTTGATCGAATGAGGTTATTACATGAAGCTATGGAAGCCGGGCACACTGGTTTAGAAAACGAATGGGTAGCTTTGGTTGATGAACTGCGAAAACAAGGAATAATTGTTCAGTAGACGTACATATATAATAAGAACCTAAACGATAGCGATTCAGTTACATCATGAGTGTGGACAAGTTTGGACGGTATTCCGAGTTTGGAGTAAAATCTGGATATAGTGAAAAAAGAGCTGGGTTTCCGTTAACACCTGACGGCAACTATAATTTTGAAGGAAAAGTAATTCAAAATGTTGGTGATCCGCTTATGTCGTCTGATGCGGTTACGGTACAGTACATTAAAAAAAGAACCCCAACTGTACACGAAGATCATTGGGGGTTTTCCGGTAAAAGGTTAAGCGATATACAATATCCCGTTTATGATGGTGAAGCAGTAAATTTAGCTACTCTAAAATTGTTAACGATTTACAAAAGGAATGAAACTGACACAAGCTATGATGTAAAAAAATTAAAATTATCAAATGTAGGTGATTGTGAGCAGGATGGAGACGCTGTAAATAAGAAAATGTTTGATATTGTACACAAGAAATGGACTACGGAATATGAAAAGCATTTGGAAAGGTTTGGTGCAGCTCTATTCAATTATATCCATCGGGCTTCAGGAAGAGATGCAGCTTCAGATGTTGACAGTCACAATTATTTAGACTGGAAAAATATACACAATCCAGAGAAACCTAATCAACGAGATAAACCGTCTGAGCCTTCTAAAGTCAAGACATTAGGAAAGGGGGATAAATTGAATGTGATTAATGAACCAACAGAAAACAATGAAGATTACATAAGAGAAAAAAGAATTTAAAGTACCCCCATGATAAGGGATAAAGCATCAGTCATATTCGAGAGACGATACAGAGAGGATGATGGAATCCAATATTACTGCGTGGAGTTTAATATCTCAAGAGCCGAGATTTCCCCAAGGAGTGTTGACAGATCGTTTTGTTCAATGGTTTGATAGATATATGGATTGGGAACAACTTTCCATACATTACCTCTTCACAATGACTATGTTAAGAATTTATTTTCACAGAGTTAACTGGATCCATATTTTACAAAGACGACAGTTTTCAGAAGACTTCCTCGTAGAGATGACATCAAATTTTAATAACTGTTGGGAAGTAATAAGTAAATATCAAAATCTCTCTGAGAATTACATTGACAATTTTAAAGATAAACTAGACTGGGATGTGTTATTCAATTACCAACGAATAAGTGGCAAGTTTCTAAGGAAACATGACAACTATTTAAAGTTTATTCATTTTACCGAAGACAACGATACCATCATCAGCGGAGAAACATCTGGAACATCTTCAATTACACCTTATTTCAATTTTTACTACTTCTATTTAATATGTCTACATTTAATTAATAAATCCATTTCTATATAATAAATGGATTTTAAACAGTATATAATACAAGAAACCAAAACTTATATTACATTCATTGTAAAACATTTATAGAGTGCACCTACTGATTGTAGGTTTTGCTATAAATAGTCATGTCGAGGGTTAAACGCATCAGTCATAATCGAGAGAGATTACAGAGAGGAAGGGGAATAGCATCAACAGCATTTTCTCTATTGAGTAAACCGGTTGGAGCTATAGTTAACAAGACGATTGATTTATTACCTGTGGAATTACATTTACCTGGAGGATATCAATATTGTGGTCCTGGAACCAAATTAGAGAAACGTCTTGCTAGAGGAGATCCTGGAATAAATAAGCTCGATCAGGTTTGTAAACAGCACGATACAGCTTATTCCAAATTTGGTGATACTAAAAATAGATCAATAGCAGATAGAGCACTTGCTGAGAAAGCTTGGCAAAGAGTAAAATCTAGTGACGCGAGTATTGGTGAAAAACAGCGTCTTTAGCAGTAACAGCAGCAATGAAAGCAAAAACTACGTTTGGAGGAGGAAAGAGAAGAAGGCGTGGGAAAAACCCCGCTAAGAAACAAGGAGGTAATATCAGAAGAAAACGTCGATCTACCAGTGGTAAAGCTAAAAAGAAACCAACAATATGGTCAATGATAAAAAAGGGAGGAGGATTATACCTAAGACCGTATCGTGTGTATTAAATAAGAAAGAGCAATTAATAATTAAAAACGAAGAATTAACCAATGAAGAACTGATTACATATGCTTCTTGTTTGAAAATCCCATTTTTTAGAGGAGTATTTATGAAAGATGAATTACCGGTTAAAATGTGGAAAAATGAGACTGGTATTGTAAATTTGGATAATAGTGAAGGATTAGGCACTCATTGGGTGTGTTACAAGAAACTTGGTAAAACCATTTATTATTTCGACAGTTTTGGAGACCTTCCACCACCGAAAGAACTTCAACGATACTTTCGTGCGGCAGAAAATGTTTTTTACAATCATACAAGAAAACAACCTGATGATACATCCATTTGCGGTCATTTATGTTTAGACTTTTTAGCTAAAAGCGTTAGTCAAGTTTAAGATGTCCTCGTATACAGTGTCATTAACTGGTAACTCATGTACTTTGCGCAGTATTCTGTTTCCAGCGCTACGTTTGCAAAAAGGAAGACTATGGGAAGCCACATTATTGGATTTAACAACATATAACTCTATTCCAAACGTTAGTGAAGGAATTAATAACAAAATACATTATTACAAGACAAAAGATGATAAAGCAAAGTATTCAGCTTTGGAAGAATTCAGTTTACCAACAGGAGCTTATGAAATTGATAATATAAATGAAGTTATACAAAAACATATGGGAAAAGAAAATATAACGATAAAAGGCAATAACAATACAATGAAAGCCGAAATTACTTCTAAGTATTATATTGATTTTAGTCAAGAACATTCAATTGGTAGTTTATTGGGGTTTTCTAAGGAAACAAAAGTATTAGAACCTAATAAAACTCATTCTGGGAATAAAACTGTGACGATCATCAAAGTTAATAGCATAGACATTACATGTAACATTATACAAGGATCCTACAGAGATGGAGAGAATCGTCATATATTACACACATTCTACCCATCAGTTGCACCGGGTTTCAAGATAGTAGAAAAGCCTCAAAACCTTGTGTACCTACCGTTAAACACCAGTTTCATTTCAGACATCGTGCTGAACATAGTGGATCAAGACGGAAACCTTATTGACTTTAGAGGAGAAGCTATTACTGTAAGAATACATATAAAATCATCCGCTTAGACAATGGGGTTATCATTTAAAAAGAGAGAGCCAACCAGCAAAGAGGTCAGTAGCTCATCAGCTGTAGAAGGATTAACATGTGATAACATTCGTTTTCTAGAAGAAATTGGATTAAAGGTCATTAACAATGGATATACTGGATATAGCGCAGGGTCCAACATTCGACGAGACATTATGGGAAAAGGAATATCACACGCACAACCCTTACGCTTCATCCAAATTAAACAATAACGATGAAATTAGGATTCCTATACAACAACAAGATATTTATACTCTTCCATGCGAAAGTTATTTATATATTGAAGGAAAAGTAACAAAAACTGATGGTACTGCTGGAACCACTGTTCCGTTCATAAATAATCCTATGGCATTTTTATTTGACGAGATTAGATATGAAATTTCAGGAGTTACAGTCGATTCAACAAAAAAGGTTGGAATTTCCAGTACATTGAAAGGATTAGCGTCTTTAACACCAAATGAGAAGAATCTGTTAGCTGTTGCAGGATGGGTCGCACCAGACAAAGGTACAATCGCTCCTGACTCTTCGGGAAACTTTGATTTCTACGTACCTTTAAGATTACTCCTAGGATTTGCTGAAGACTATAGAAGAATAATAATAAATGTAAAACAAGAACTAGTTTTATTAAGATCATCAAACGATAATGATATTATTAAAGCAGCTGCTGGAACAACTGATGCCAATTTAGACTGGAAATTAACATTAGACAAGATTGTTTGGAGAGTACCACATGTGCGACTAAATGATGAACACAGGATTACATTACTAAGAAAGTTAAAATCAGATCGAGACATTGTAATGCCATTCAGAAGCTGGGAGTTTCATGAATACCCCGTTTTACCTACAACACAACGGCATACATGGACTGTAAAAACTTCTACTCATTTGGAAAAAGCGAGATATGAAATATTTGGATTACAAACGAAGAAGAAAAGTATAATAACTGAAAATGCTGGTGAATTTGACCATTGTAAATTAACAAACTGTAAAGTGTTCCTGAATTCACAATTCTTTCCCTACGACAACTTTAATATTTCTTTTGATAAAAAAAGGTACAGTGTTTTATACGATATGTACGCTAGGTTCCAAAATTCATATTACGGCAAAACAAATACACCTCTACTATCTCCCGTACAGTTTGAATCGAAAGCTCCGATTGTTGTAATTGATTGTTCCAAACAAAATGAATCTGTAAAATCGTCTAGTGTTGATATAAAAATAGAAATGGAATTTCAAGAAAACGTACCTGCAAATACATCTGCGTATTGTTTAATTTTGCACGATAAAATTGTTACATACACACCGTTGACCGGTATTGTAAAGACAGTATTGTAAAACGTTGTACCACCACCGGAATCGCCACTGTCGCTAACCTATAAATAGCGGAGCAACAATGCAGGTCTTCAGTTGATCGTCTATCGTCGCATGGGTAACATCTTCTACAAAATGAGTTCTCCATCTGTTGTACAAGGTGATGCAGAGATAGCACCGTTATTGGAACGTGATAATACTAGTGAAGCAGAAATCATCAAGGAAATAACTGCATTTTTAAAGTTTGGTAAAAGAGATAGAGAGGAGGAAAGTAATGCAGACCCATCAAAGGTAGTACCAAAGAGGAAGAAGAAAGTTGAAGAAAATATTCCTCCTCACATTTTAACTGAAGTTTTTTTGCGAATCTTTTACCCCATCTCAGCATGCATCAGTAAAAGTGTATCAGTTGGATTGATGAAGTCATTGGATTATTCCCCTACAGTAATACTACACCATGGAACAAAAAAGGTTTTATTTTCGCAAAATGCTTGGGAGTCATTTTTGAAACATGTACATTTAATAGAATGTTATTTAACTAACAGTTTGTGTGGAAGGAAAACACATATTCGACTTTTGGATTGTGACAATGAAATCGATATTGTTAAACATCGCGGACAACTACAAGTGCGAATTAGAGACTTGACTCAACATGAAAATAAGATTCTACTGTCACGTGAAGAATTCTACGTTTTAAACTACGCAACAGAACCTATTACAAGGTACATGAGACAGTTGGTATTTGCAAGCGCTATTATTAAAGAATACCTCATGAAGTTTGCATGTGGAGAAAGTTAAAGGATTTTGAACCACTTGTAGAAATCGCTACAGAAGCTACAGAAGAAACAACACAGGAAGAAGAAACGGAGAAACAAGAAGAAGAAGAAAACGAAACACAAGAAGAAGAAGTTAAAAAAGTCTAAAGTTTGACTTAGTAAAGAAGAACACACGTGGGGTAGGCCTATTGGGGACGGTGCCCACGTTAAATATACACCAACGCGCCTGCAACTGTACGGCCTGGTATTTAACCTACCGTGGTGTGGAAAACAGTTTAGTTGATCGCTAGGTGCCATGATGAGCGGAGGGGATGAAGAAGTGAGTGTAAAGCCTTGTGTAATAGAATTTCAAGCATTTCGAAATAATGATGATAGGTTTATTATCAAGGAATTAGTCATTTTAGACTTGCTTACATTTGTAGCCTACCCATTCACGTTTGAAGCTCCTTTTTCTTTTAACAAACTTAACACCAAAGCAAAAAGTACAAACAAATGGATAACAAACTACTTTCATCACATACATTGGTATGAAGGATTTATAAGCTACAGTAATCTGCACAGTATTATGTTTAACTTTTGCAAACAATATTCACATATATACACAAGAGGATTAGAAAAAAATAACTGGATACAAAAGTACACGCACGGTGATGTTTTCGATATAACTATCAGTAAGGACTTTAACATTAATCTCGGTAATATTTGTGTCGCTGCAAAAGATCTTAAACACGGCCAAACAAACTGTGCATTGTACAACGCATATCGTTTGGCTGCTTACTTGAAACAAACGCAGGAATGTGGTGGGGGTAGCGGAGAACAGAAATGTGGTGGGGGTAGCGGGGCCTATAAATACGAGGAGACAGCACCGCTCCAGCACGAGTATTATTCGAGACTCCGAAGAGGCAACATCACAGAAGACACCACAACCACCACTGACGAAGATGGCATCACAACAGCTTCTACAAACACTGGTTGATCAATTCAACACTCATTCAAAATCCGACCTTCTGCTAACTAAAAAGTGTTCAGAACTAAAAGAACAAAAACACTACATTATTCATAACATCAAGAAAGTGGAAACCACACATGGAGAAGCAATTCTAGTTTCATTGAGCGAAGGACCTTTCACTTCAGGAGATGAGCCGAAGTTTCAAGTATTTCTTCCAAAACGATTTGTTCAACAGCTAAAAAATTAAGATTTGCGAGATATTCAACCGGGACGTTGTATTTGGTATCACACGGTGTAAGCGGCAACAACTCGACGGAACTCACTCTGCACATCACGCATCCTTGTACATAATGTCTCTGTTTGTATTTCTCTGTTTGTATTTCTAGTCATTAATGTTAGACTTAAGCTTATTGTATTGTAAGATGTTTGTTTAATAAAGAAAATAAAAAAAGAAAACAGCAACACAGCAGTATATTATTTTATATACTGCTGTTGCTTTTTTTTAATTCAAACGGATGACCTTGAACTTTCATTCAGGGTTAACTTATGAAGAGGTATAAAAGAGAGGGGAGCAGTGAAGTTAGTCTCAGTCTTGTCTAACACACGCTGCAGCTAACATGTCGGTGCCACCGATGAACAATTTATCATTCGATAACAATTTGAACACATATTGTTGCGAGTTACAATGTTTTAAAATACCATCAAGTTGACGGGAAAGCTTGTCGTAAGTGCAGGTGTTTCAGCTATTGCATATGTAGATGTAAAACGTATCAAATGAACCGACAAGATAAATTACAAGAATTACGCTGACGGATTGCATTACTGTGGCGGCGAATGTAGTAGCAGCCATCTGCCTCGAACCAGCTGCCAACTGCCATCTGCCGTCCACCATCTGCTCCGCCCCACCACACTTTTACCCCCACCATTTTGTTTGATACCAAAACGCTAGCTAGCGAATAGTCAGTACACCTCCAGCTCTTGACCAGTGTACATCGAGCTCTCTGTTGAAATGTCCATCAAAATTAGGTGTATTCATTATGACTCTATTCATCTGGCGACTTTCCAAGACCTCGAGGTTTTTAATGAAGAGTTAAGACTTCTCATTGCGTCCGGTTACGATTTATCTTTGGAACTTTACGCATCAAAAAACAACATGGACTCTGCGCAGGGATCGAAGTATCTACCGTCTTTCATCAGAAAGCGAAGTGATGACCGCAACTCGTCCGGATCAACAACATCGATGACAACGAACAACGGGGAACTATTGTAGACATGAATTATTGTAAATAAAATAAAATAATATTTGTAATAGTACTACCTCGCACTCGTATCATTCGATTGGTCCATTCGATTGTTTTCATTCGATATTTCTTATCGATTAACTATCGAATCACAATCGAATTTTACGCGTGCGAGGTAGTACTTTTTTAAAACACCCTCCCCGTGACCTTGAACTTTGAACTTTTCCTCATTACGTCACGAAACCGCCTACGTCACTGGCTCAGCCTCAGATGACGTATTTATTCACTCAGCGCATCCGGTCACTGACCGGATGTGACGTCACTTCCGGCGCAAAACCCGCAACTCCACACTACTAACAGGTCCTTCCATAGACTAGAATGTGAATGCACTAGCTTAAAAAAATCACTTTGGTAATAGAAATATTTTTATATTTCGGCACGAAAATGATCAAAAGATGGGGTACAGTTTAGAGGCTGTCTGAATTTGTTATAACCTGACAAATTTAAGTTAACTTCATATGCAAGTTATTTATAAGTAAGTATATCAAACTTTGTTTATAAAAACGTTGCTTTTAGAAAGTTTTGGGCTTATAATAGTTTAGTTTACTAACGATGGATTATTAATAACAATAATGAATCTATATATTTTTTGTTTAATTAACTAAAGTTGTCAAGCTGACAAGGAAATAAATAGGTGTTTTGTCTAAACTACTTTGTTTTAATTATTGATTTATCATCAAAAAGAATAGTGCAAATACCCCCAAAGTTAAAAAAAATTTAGATTTGTTAAAATGAACTATACTTAACTCACAGATTGCGTTGAAACATCGATAAAAATTGCCCGCAGCACAATAAATGCAAACGACATAATCGCAGTGCCATACTGCAGATGGTTATAATGTGACAAACGTATGCGTTTGGCAAAGAACCAACAAAGTATATCAAACATACGAGTTCCCAATGTCGAGATGAAATTTTATTTTTCCTTTCTGAACAGCAGTATAAGTTTATAAAGAATACAAGCTTCTATTTGTGGTATGTCAAGTATATTATTTTAACTGTTATATATACAAGTATATTTATTGAAATAAGACATTGCGTTAAAATAATTGGTTTGTATGAAAATTGTAAAACATAACTTGAGTTATCATTCCTTGTAGCAATTAATACATGAATTAATTTTAAAATTATACCAAGCATGGTTGTAGTACAGTACTTAGAAACATAAAAAAGGATGAGAATTAAGGTTTGGATTAGAAGAACTACTTACATTAGAGACGAAACAAGCACATAGGTTTCGGTTGAATTATACAACCGTTAAGTTATACGATGGGATAATTTAATTTGAAAATGGTGTATACAGGTTAATTACATGGCCGATATGACTCCCTGGCTAACACATGATATGGCACTATTATTATTTAGACCATAACACTGTACTAGTTACATTAGAGACGAAACAAGCACATACGTTTCGGTTGAGTTATACAGCCGTTAGGTTATACGATGGGATAATTTAATTTGAAAATGGTCTATACAGGTTACTCACATGGCCGATATGACTCCCTGGCTAACACATGATATGCCACTGTTATTATTTAGACCATAACACTGTACTAGTTACATTAGAGACGAAACAAGCACATACGTTTCGGTTGAGTTATACAGCCGTTAGGTTATACGATGGGATAATTTAATTTGAAAATGGTCTATACAGGTTACTCACATGGCCGATATGACTCCCTGGCTAACACATGATATGCCACTGTTATTATTTAGACCATAACACTGTACTAGTTACATTAGAGACGAAACAAGCACATACGTTTCGGTTGAGTTATACAACCGTTAGGTTATACGATGGGATAATTTAATTTGAAAATGGTCTATACAGGTTACTCACATGGCCGATATGACTCCCTGGCTAACACATGATATGCCACTGTTATTATTTAGACCATAACACTGTACTAGTTACATTAGAGACGAAACAAGCACATACGTTTCGGTTGAGTTATACAGCCGTTAGGTTATACGATGGGATAATTTAATTTGAAAATGGTCTATACAGGTTACTCACATGGCCGATATGACTCCCTGGCTAACACATGATATGCCACTGTTATTATTTAGACCATAACACTGTACTAGTTACATTAGAGACGAAACAAGCACATACGTTTCGGTTGAGTTATACAGCCGTAAGGTTATACGATGGGATAATTTAATTTGAAAATGGTCTATACAGGTTACTCACATGGCCAATATGACTCCCTGGCTAACACATGATATGCCACTGTTATTATTTAGACCATAACACTGTACTAGTTACATTAGAGACGAAACAAGCACATACGTTTCGGTTGAGTTATACAGCCGTTAGGTTATACGATGGGATAATTTAATTTGAAAATGGTCTATACAGGTTACTCACATGGCCGATATGACTCCCTGGCTAACACATGATATGCCACTGTTATTATTTAGACCATAACGCTGTACTAGTTACATTAGAGACGAAACAAGCACATACGTTTCGGTTGAGTTATACAGCCGTTAGGTTATACGATGGGATAATTTAATTTGAAAATGGTCTATACAGGTTACTCACATGGCCGATATGACTCCCTGGCTAACACATGATATGCCACTGTTATTATTTAGACCATAACCCTGTACTAGTCACATTATTAAAAAACCTTTTATAATTCAGTGTAGCTTCAAACTTAAAGCAAAGCCCCTTCAAAACTTTAAAATTAATCTTCTCCTAAATAAAAACGTATTGTTACAATATTAAATTTTTGTTACAATATTCTCTTTTGTTTAAAGTTGTATTTACTTGAAATGTCACGTTATGTTAAATCACTACTTCAGTGTCAAGTCCAACAATACAACTGTTCACAAATGTGACGCAGGTGAGTAATAAACACAAGAGAGCTTCACAGCCAGTTAATCAGCCACAAAATCCGCTGTTACAAAAGGGATTATGACGTCATAAAGAAGTCTAGGGACGTAACGCTTTCTTCACAGTTTCCTTGCTGTTTGTTCTCGGCACCACAGTATTTCTTTGATTTAGTTATAGCGTCCTACTCACATACAATTTGTTAGTAACAACCTTTGTTACCAGGGAACTCTTTGATGCATCGCTTGGGCTTATACAATCTAGTATAACGTCAAGCACCAAAACGGCTGTGCATGAGATCAGAAAATTAAATGTACCTGACATGACAAATTTTTAAATACCAAATAAGGCGAATTAATAAACCTTGTTATTACCTTTTTGAAATTATTAATTTAAAACGATTTATTTAAATTGTTATGTCCTAGATATCGAATTAGATTTGTCCAAAAATACGATAATAAACAAGGAGAAAGCTTGAAGTCATTTCACAAAGAAACCAAGACCATTGAGTGAAAGTGTTTTGCACCAGGTTGGGTGTTTTTGTCGACGAAGACCGAGCGATGAGAGTTATTTAATCAACCAGTTGCAATAGAACCGGTGTGATATAGTGTAAATTCAGTAACCTTTTGTGTAAACGTTATAACTCATTTAATCTCTGTATGATAACTAAGGGTCTACAGTTTGATATTATTTTATTTTTATTTGATAAGTTATAACCTAATTTTAAATTTAGACATTAATATAATTAACGTATCAAGTTATATGTTAGGGAAAAATCCAGTTTTACATCAGTTACTTGTGATAATTATAATTTATTACATAAAATATATTTATTTTAATTCTTTTTCAGGTCTACTAGTTTTAAAGCAGTTTTATTCTCAACCACAATACTTTTTGACACTGTCCAGGTAATCTCTTTCTTTTTAAACCTCCTTTTAATTGCGTTTCATAAATTAAAACCAGCATAAATGTGGGTTTGTAAAAGTTATGAGATGGTCATTATTAATATAAGAGAAAATAACGTTTAAATTGGTCTGACAAAATATTAGTTATTTGTTATGTAAAGATGAAACATTATTTTAGCTACAAAATTTGGACAGTGAATGTTTCGGTTTATAAATTACATAACATTTTATAAAATATTAAAAATATCGTACTTATTAACTGCATCCAATTAAGAATTAGGACGAAATTTAACGGTTACAGAAGCTCATCCATGTGTTTTATGCTTTTAAAATTAACTTTTGCGGTTATTTTACAATAACGATAAATTAACTTAATATGCAGATTATAAATAACTTTACAAATACAAATTGTTATTTTACCTTACAAAAAACTTGTTAAGTTAACTTGGTGTTAATTGTTATAACTGTGAAAAAATTATTAAAGTGCAGACTTCTCCGTTGTTTGTAACCCAAAGCTTTTGATCATTAAAAAACAAATGTGATTATTCGGTTATACGGAGTGTGGTGCAGCAGGCAGACACTTTTTACAACATTAAACCTGATGAGCTGGTAGACGGAGGCCATTGTGTCTGCATTTGATACGAACAACGTGATACATTCAATTTTACTATAACCAATTTTCCCCTGCCTTTGTTATAAGTTTCAAGGGCGGCTCGTCGGACTTTCCTCCTTGGTTCATTACATGTATTGCTTGGTTTATCTTTCTCTTTGAGTCTGAGAGAATTATATATGAATGTAAAACAAGCTTTGAACCACTAATCTACTACCGTTGCACACACTTTAATATTAAAAGTTACAAGCCAAAACTGGTAATGTATTGGCAAACCCTGTAAATATAAATACGTGCGAGGGTTGTTGGTTTGTTTATTATTAGGTAAATATATGAGATGTCGGTCAATTATTTGTTCATCACGCGTATTTTAGATAAGAGAGATCTGAAGTACAGAGTTATTTCTCCCCGTCTTCGCCTTGGAGAACTATCCATTTTTGTTCTTCCCCAACCTACAACTTGAGGTGGGCTTCGCACCCCCGGGACGTGACATTATCACAAAACTAACAGTTATTGGTGACCTTGCTTATTAAAGTCACACACTCTAACCACTATCCCCATCCATTCTCTCGTCAAGGTTACAAATTGTATGCTATGAACATGTTAAGCAAGACCATTTTCTAATATAGTTCAAGTTTTATTAGAGGATTGTTAATTGTCAACATTGGGGTCGTAACTTTTACTTTGACATTGTTTTGTATTCCTACTTTCAGTTTTGTGTTATGTTTTACTTTTTTCAATCATATTGAAAAAGAAAACTGGGACTTCCGACTCTTAAATTTTCTTTTAATGGAAAGATGATGACCTAAAAAATGTGTTATTAGTCCATTTGTTAGGCAACAAGTTAAGATAGGTTTTCTAATATTCATAAAGTTTAACTTTGTAATTAAACTTTAATAAAAAGTAATATCAGGTGTTATCCTTTGGATGGTACAGTTTATTTTTAAACTAAAACGCTACTGATACTTTTAAGAGTCAAAAACCAGTTTTTATCTTAAAAATACTTACAATATTTCCTTGTTTTTCACAATATAATTTTACAAAATCACACAACGTACATATCTTCAATTCACCAGTTTGCGTGGTGTTTTCCTATTTCGATGGCGGACTAATAAGAGTATGAGGCAAGCCATTTACGTAAAGATAAATACCACTTGTTTACTCTAAACAAGCTATACATATTTAAAATACCGGTTGTATGTATTAAAAATTCCAATGTTTTGGTGGTTTTTATTATCAGTTTTTTTTTATCTTATGAAGTAACAAAGTATGTGTAGATAGTAAGGTTATGAAAAACTCCAATAGACATGATTGAGTTCCGAGTATAAAATGTCGTTCTCGGTTGTAAAAAGCTTGATCTACGGTTAAATCGTAGGTGGAGTATGGCGTGGCAATAACACAATCCATAGTAAAAAAGAACTGTAAATATTATACCTCACAGGCCCATGAAATATATATTTAGTCTCAGACACTAGACATTTATTATATCTTATATTTTATAGTATGACACGGTAATTGACATACTGCCAATGCTTACGGTATATATTGGCATGGGCAATGTTCCATTATTATACCAACTCCACCATTTCAGTAGTAGCAGAGAAAGTAATTTTAAACATAAGTAGTCTAGAGGGAGTGGATACCTAAATGGTATACGAGTTGTAAAGAGAATTTCCGTTTTATCTTTCTTCATCAGCAATGTTTCTACAGAAAATCAGCTAAAAAGGTTAATTAACCAATAAAATATTACCATGAGGACCTTAAAGGTCAGTAACGTAAAGCCCTGAGGGATTTTTTAAACGGGATTAGGCCTTTGTGTGACTAGAACTTATTAGCCTACGTTTCAGCTCAATTAGTCTACTAGTAATGCGTAATTTACTGCCAAAAAACAGCAAAGAGATCAAAATTATTTGTTGTAGTAAGGGTAGTATATCCACCAATATCTTTTATTAATCTAATTGTTTTTGGTATCTCAACCATAGTTCTGTGTGAATTGAAGTTGGAAACCATCACTTATTTTCTACCTCATTTAAATATCATTGTTGCGTTCTTTTTTTAAAGATGTTACCCAATAATATTGAACGAAAATGTTTAAACTGTATCTCCTTTCTCGGATGGCGTTGATCATAAATATCTCGGTCCAGTTATCAGCAAGTTAATCTTGTTCCGACGCCAAATCCGTTTATTTGCAATCTCTTTTTATAATATTTAACAAATAATAGTTAATACTAAGACAGTTAAATAATATTTATCTAAGGTAATATTGCTTATGGTTAACTCAAGAGAACTGTTATGATCATTTTTACAATTTATTTCTCTCTCAAACAATCGCTTGCTAAATGAACAGTGTTCTACCAAAAATATTTTCTATCACCGTTTTTAAACACGAATAAAATTTTATAATACGAATAACAAATAAAAAATATTAACTCTTCGGCTTTTAAAAAGCTGTATTCTTCCCAAAATTGTTATTTGTTCAAATATAAAATACCCTACAAATACAATAAACAACCCATGCATTGCTAAAAATATTTTAGGTACTCAAATAAACCAATTCATTGTACATAAACATCAGCTGTAAATATTGATGGTATTTTATTCCTCGTTCTATACTCTAAAACGGTTTTATCACGGCATAAACTATATCTTGTATTGGAGCTCAAACAGATATTTTATGAGTTTTGTGTGGTTTATTTATTTCTTTAATCGGGGTAATGGTTGATATCATAATTCTATTGTTCTTCAAAAAATTTCATTTTTATTACTAATAAAAATAACCTAATCGTATTTGAAACAGGACTATTAGAGATCGCGTGTGTTTTCCTTATGTTATATAGTTCAAAATAAATTTAAACAACTGTTTATTTGTCCTAACCTGAAGGTTAGAGACTGGACCCTATATATTTGAACGACCTTGTTAGAACAAGAATCATAGACATAAACACGTTATCATATCTACCTGGCTACTTTATTGGCATGAAACAAACTTTAATATAAGATTAACGAAGTGAACTTTCCCTCAAAGAAAATACTATTGAACTAGTAGTGTAAAGTTCACTTACATTTGTTTCTTTCTGTAAGCTTCGACGATTAGTCATGAACATACTCCCAGATCGAACTCAAACTTTTAAGGATGCCCTTTCAACACAAATTATTGCTGAACACATTGCGTTCCTTTTAGCGAATTCCCCATACAGGGAAGAAGCTACTATCTTAGGTGGCATAGCAAGCCCGAGACCATGATAAATATTCATTCGCTTTAACCTTTAAAGCTTTAACATTTTTTTTGTCCCTTTGGGTAATTTTTCATGTGCTTTTCGTTTTGAGGCCTCTAGATTCCAAAAAAAATATAAAAAAGAGATATCATAACTGACGTATTCTTTTAGAGGAGTTAGGGTTTGATATTGAACATTTTCGTTTAAATGTTGATATATGTGCCGTTATCACGATAACCTCTCGTAAAGATGTTCCGATCATACAAAATTTTATACGGAGATGTAAATTAGCATTTATCTGAACAAGTTCGAAAACCAGATGAATTTCACCATTAAAAATGGGGGGAGGGTTGTACCCCAAACATGTTTTTTCATACAATAATTTTAGAAGTAATTTTTAGTTTTCACCTTTTGATTCAACTTAAAAACAAACCATTTGACGTTTTCATCGTCGCTCAGTACATTGTTCAATGTTATTCTTATGATTAATAAGTAACATTTAATATCTTGCTTTGTAAACATATATTTATAATAACTTGTCATATTGCTTCATCAGGGACAAATCTAAATTCAAAATTGTATTTCACCATAGGACGAAAAACTTCAATTTGGCACCAAAATGAATTAAATTTTAAAATCAGATGAGGAGTAACGGAGGCACAAAGTTGACATTGGTCTTATAGAAAAAAACTCTGAGATGGCTCTTTTATTATACCCACATAAAATACCCCGCAACATTAGACCTACATACAGAGTCCTAAGTACACATATGAAAATTTTAATATCCTATTTTCTTATGGGGAATAACTAACATTCTGTATATCCATTACTTATGAATACAATCTGGTGAAACTTTCGTATGTGCCTTCATGTAGGTGCGGTATATTTATATTTACAAACATTTCCCATTTATAGTCATCCTCGTTACAGCAAACCCTCGTGATTTACCAAAATATTTTTATGAAACTAGGTAAACTGTGGTACATGTGTTGATGCGGATATATATTTTCAATAGAAATTCGCTGAGTCCGCATGTTTGCTGCTCCGGGGGTATTTTTGTTTATTGCATTTAACTCAAGCATGCAAATCTTGAATCACTCCGTACGAAATGCAAGAGAGATACTTTTAGTTTTAATTTTTTTACTTTTAACCCAAGTCTATTTGTTACTTTTCTAGCATACCACTAAAAACCGAGGACTGATTTTAGCTGTGTTTCACTTGATCTTACTGGATATTTTACAAGAATTATGAACTCCTGTCTTACTATGTTAATATTATACCATAGTAATCTTTTATCTTACCACGGCTTTTTATCTATTAGCCCATCAGTTCACCCTTATACCCGAATAGTAAGCGTACATATAGATCTTACTATTAGTAAATCTTACGCCAGATTCCTTCACAAATACACTTAAAATCAGAAACTTAATAGCTGCACAATTAAAGTATCCTTATTTTAGTGAAACAGTCATGCTAACAGTTTGTAACAATCTTGTAAACTTTATTATCTGTAATCAGTCAATTAGAACATAACAAATACTGTTGAATAATCGGATATGAAGACAGGTTCATAATGTGGTGCAGTGTAAATTATCTGTACTCGGTAACATTATTTCTTATTTTTACTTTGATATCTCTCCTAAGTTTCATACTTGGTGATTAAGCCACACTTCCTCCTTCATCAAGGTGTAAAACTACTCAGTATCTTTAGTACTTGTATGTTACTAATAATTACAAATAATATACACATTAGTTAACTAAATCATTACACTTTGAAGAACAAAATTACTTTAATATTCTCATGCCTTCTCTAGTCACAGTAGGAAATTGTATTTTTCAACTCTTTTGTGTCATGGGGTAAAGCCGCATCTATTACAATATAACATTGTTAACCTTAATTAGTAAGGTATTAGACATACTTCCATTTAAAAATTATTAAATTAATGTTGCCGAGTTGTGTTGTTAATAAACCAACATATCATTTTTCTGGCTAAATAAACATATTTCTTTAGATTTTCTAGCTCATACAATATTTTAAACATAAAAACTAAGGTTATTAAACAAATATAGTAGTGGTGGTTGAGTTCTTATTGTAGTCACATTTAATTTACTTAAAATAGTTTAAGCTATATTATTAAATCGGACGCAATTGTTTGGCTGGTTCTCCCTGGAGGGTTACCTCTAATTAAGTCGTGCCCATCAAAGCGTTATTTCTATGGAGTTAGTTTGTCTCTTTATTTGGATTATAGAACAGCTGAGAGCTAGTATTTGGATTCAAACATCTTAGAGAACTCAGACCTTAAGATTTCATAAAACGATATTCCAGCGTTACTTACACAGACATGTTTACCTGTTATGTTATTAACTCATTAACTAAGATTACGAAGTTCAATACTTTCTTAAATTATATGATTTTACAGATACTTAACACTCACTCATAATAAATAAACACGTTATACACTGTATGTAACAAAGGCTTTAGAACCATGACTTTAACAATTTCACTCACTTGTTATATTCTAGCTGACCAAGACATGAACTTAGACATTGTGGCTGTTAATCCTCATGACCAAACTAGTTTAATGTGCCACGTTTTCGATCAACTGTTTTGTTTGGCAACTCAAAAGCAAAGATTTACTGTTCCATTCCGTAACCGATAACTTTCGGAAGATGCATTTGATATAATGTTGACCTAAGAAAACATTGCGAGTTGAATTTGCAAAACAACCATGTAGTCTTGTATAAGTTTATACTATGGATAGAAGCAATTGTTTTTTAAATTATTCGTATGCTGTAGTAACGTGTATCTTATTCTATACCCTAATAACAATCTGCCTTCTTTAAGTTCTTATAGTAAGGTTGGCTTGCTTTCTTCCTTGCTTGCTTACTTGCTTTCTTGCATGCTTGCGTCCGTCTGTGCTTGCTTGCTTGTAACTCTGATCTCAAAAGCAACACCAACAATTTCCTTCAAATGTTGGAAATAACTAATTTCTGGGATGAAAATAAGTTCTAGACAGGTCTCATCCTCAGGAAAAATCATATAATGTAAAAATACGAAAATGAAAAGTTAAAAAATTAACATTGGAGTTTAAAATCAAAACAAAAGAATTGTATCAGCTGTTCATAATCAACCAGAGGGAACTGTCTAAGTAATACTGTAGTTGTTAACATGCGGTTTCCTGAGAGCAAAGTCTATAACTGTTGAGTGAAGATTGCATATGTAGAGTGGTCAAATCTTAAATAAATTAAAGGTTCATTGAGCTATAAACAACAACTGGAGTGGCCTTAAAACTGCATAAAAGATACAAATGAGCTATACAAATCTGAAAATCAGTTACGGGAAGTGGTGAAATATTACTCCAAGCCTTCTAAACAAACTGACTAGCCTCCCCCGAGCAAAGAACGTATAGCGCTGATTTTACTTAATATTATTTTGTATATTTTTTAATTATATACAGAACTTATTAAAAAATCAAATTTGAATTAAAACAGATGTTCACCTATTGGTGGTTCTTATTACGATTTGAATAGGGTTTTATTTTAATAACTTAATTAATTCAGAAGGTTATTAAAAAATCCAATTTGAATTAAAACAGATGTTCACCTATTGGTGGTTCTTATTACGATTTCAATAGGGTTTTATTTTAATAACTTAATTAATTCAGAAGGTTATTAAAAAATCATATTTGAATTAAAACAGATGTTCACCTATTGGTGGTTCTTATTACGATTTCAATAGGGTTTTATTTTAATAACTTGATTAATTCAGAAGGTTATTCACAAAAGTAAATCAATAGTACAGTGCAAACATAGTACAAGGAAATATGCAGTGCATTATAAAAACAGTTAACGTAATCCCAACATTGCATTTTACATATTTCCACTACCATGGTGTGTCCTGTCAATGGGTTTCCTATATAAGTGGCTTTATAGTACATCGGAAAGTATAATTTTAACTGATCATTCCATTAATTTGAAAATTGTCCGACGACATATAAACAGTTCGTAATTACAATGATTACTGTTTTTAATAATACCTATTATCAAGGCAGAACCTAGCAAGGTGAGTTTTATAAATTTTTTATCTCAAATAAACAAGTATTCGCTTGGATTTCATATCACTTAAAATCAGAATACTCCATCATTTTTTTAACGAGTTAGTTTGTTGTAGTAAATTTAACTATTTTGTATTGCTAAAAATAATTTTACGCTCTTTTATAAAGGTAGAAATGAACTTCTTGCAAGATACTATTGCATGTTACATATTACTAATATTTATTTGCTGGGGGAATCCTTTAAGGCTATAAATCACTGACTGTTATGAGCACAAAGTGGAATAAACAACCCCACGGAGATCTTGAATATCTAAATATATTTTGAAATAAGTTGTTAAGCAAATTCTTGTTCACATTGAATCCAAATTAAAAATGTTTGAATAAACGAATAAAGATTCCTCTGGCACATACACCACGGATCCTTGCGTCAACCTACTTGTCCCTGTTCTTGCGTAGCTATTCAAATGAATTCGACCAATCATTTTTTCTCTCTTAGGTATCGCTATTTTTTGTCTTCACCAAATTCATGTCTGGCCGAAAACAAAATCAAATATTACTTTAGTGAGTCTAAGAATTATTTTAACGTTTCATTTAGTTAGTAAACATGTTATATTGTTTATTTGGCGACTGAGATATGCAAATGTTGTAAAATCGTTTCATCTATTCAGAAATAAATATGACTTTACGGGTTAAAAAAAACATTTCCTGTTACATCTGCCTTATAGAAGTAAAACTGTCAAACCTTTACTTTATCCCACCACATTTTTTATGATCGACAAACGCAATAAGTAGCCTATTGTGAAATCTTGATAGACGGTGGATCGATCAACAAAAATTTGGAATCGAAAGCAAATATAAAAGAACCTAAACCGGTCTTACTTTTCTAGGATGGTAATAAAAGACTAAAAGACGTGTAAGTTTAATACATAGCCTTTGTATCATAAATTAATTTTACATTAGTGTTGAAATTCCAATACTCTTTTGTGCCGTGCCATGTAATCACTGTTATGGATAGTTAATTCAATGTTATAATTGGAAACACCGCGCAGAGGCACTTCGTAGTAATTAAATATGTGACACACATTACGACGCAAATGTTGCATGCGAGAGCTCTTTAATACAAACAAAATTATCCCGAATCCCAGAGGTCTTGGCTGAACATTTATTTTGTTGAACCATTATTTATAAAACAACGACAGTTGGCTTATTAAGGAGTACTTCCATCATTAAATGCAGTCAGTAATAAGTGCCTAGAGAATTGTCATAACTGGCTCATAGCAAATCCCTTCTACTCACTGCAGGAGTTCCTGTCTTTGATTAATTGTGATTTAGTTTTTAAGTAGCATGACCGGCCTTGTTGTTAATTTTTATAATATTTATTATCATTTTTAAAAAATGTGTAAAATAGGGCCTATTTAAAAAATCATGTCGTCAATGTTATCTCGTAAAATTGTCTTGTTGTTGTAATTTGTTAAAGTTTTAATTTATTTTTATTTACTAATTGTATGCCAAGTCACTGTACCAACCTGCATAAATATATAATAACATATATTTGTTTTTAATTTTTATTTTTCTTTCTACTTGTAAGTTAATGTAGTAATTACCCTTAGCATGTTTTATCCTCACCTGACTTGGTGTTCACACTGTAATTTTGACTTGGTCAATTGTATTCATCATATACCTAAAGGCAACAAAGATGTTTTCTATTTGTATTTGTCTTAGTAGTAAGAAGTTATTAATTTGTTATCATCATAAGGATACTACGTGTAATACCGTAGTAAAGAATTTTTAATAATAGCCTAAGTCACATGTTACACCTTAACCTAAAAGGCGCATTAATTTAAATAAACGGTATCAGGAAACTGACACATACTTTCTCCGTTTTAGCCCAAATTTAATGAATACATTACTTTTTATTTAGTAAATTTAGAATTTAAAGTACGGTTGAATAGACAGAAAATCTTCTAAAAAAGTTGTTTGCAAAAATATCCGCCCAAATCCCTTTTTTGAGGCACTACTGAATCCTTTGCTACAAGCAGTGGTTTGAAGAGGGGAAATGCCCTCTCTTCAAACCCCCCCCCAGGGTTTAAATGGTGATATATTTCAAATATCCTCTCTTGGTCAATGTTAACTTGACCTTCATATCAAGTTTTAATGAAATTAATCAATAAATAAGAGAAAATTTGTAACACTGGACAATGTACTGCGTTTGCCGCAAAATGAAAATTGAAATTTTCTCCGAAACCAGTAATTGTAGAATAATAATACAAAATACTAAACTATTTAGGTTTTTGAGCTCTTTTTAATGGTGATAAGAAATATTTTATAACATTTATGGTTTGTTATGAAAAGTCAAAAAAACTTATTATTGGATGTTTTAGGTCTTGTGATTTCTGAACCCGAAATTTTACAGAAATGCGAGTCATGTCATTTGGTTGAAAACATAAAGATCTACAAACCACTAAATTTTAATCAAAATCATTAGAGCCGTTTTTGATAAATTTGGATTTTCATGTTTTTTTAGCAGGTTATAGGGGATAATTACTCTTAAAACTCAAAAATGAAAGAAAAAAACGCCTGGCGATATTGCCGTGGATTGGTAAGTACATACCAAATTTTATCAAAATCAGTCCACTGGTGTAGTCTATACCTCTGCACACATCCAGACAGATACACAGACAGACAGACACACAGACATCACTCAAAAATCTATTTTTTTATTTAGGGAGAACCAAAACGAATATTTTCACTAACAACACAAATTCATAAATGTTGACAAAAAACAACACTTTCTCCATATACTATTTATAAGTGGGAGAAAGTAAAAAGCTATACATTAATAAATACCCAATTGAATAAATCTTAAAATAATAGAAAAATAGGTATACCCAACGGTTTCTTTAATAACTCAAGTGTTTCTGTAAAATGGATCGACTATATAGACTTTAAGTCCATAAGATATTTCATTTAACACGTACTCTTAAAGTACAATATAAATTTAGGTGTTAATATATATTGTAGTATTGTAAGATGCATTTCATTATCTAGAGGGATCTTCACTTTGTAATAACTAAGTGCTCTCTTTTATCAACGCCATTAAAGATCTCCCAAAGTGACTTGTTACAAGCTCCTCTCGGGTAATAATTCATGTCGATAAAGTATAAAGAATCGTTGTAATATTTTAACTTGTATTTTCCTTGTTTACTCGCGGCCCTCTTTCAGTTCCATCTGATTAAATCCGTGATCTATGGTTGATCATTCTCTCACAACACGTACAATGAATATAAACAAGTTGATATGGTCAATTTGTCTATTTTTGTTATTTCCTGGTTTTCGCTCAGTAATCATTTTTACTTAAACATAAATTAAACTAAATAAACAACCATTATTGTCTCAGAATATTATTGTGACGGATTTTTGATGTTATATGTACTGATCCTTTTATTAGGAGGGTGTGGGTTTTTTAATAGCGCGATTAATATTAAAATCAATTGTCTATGTTGATATGAAAAGTAAAATACAATAACGGAATAAATTCGAAAGAAATATATATGCATAATGATAATACATGGTTTTATTTATAAGCAGCAGCATTACACAGATAAAGAACAGATGTTATCACTGAATCCTCATCTGTCCTCTAGATGTTTATATTAATAGCTTCTTAACACTGTAACTCACAAGACCTAGGACATATAATTATATATCATATCGATTGAAATTACAGCTAAGATTTTTCTAGTTATCTGATTACTTCTCATAACTGAACAATCTTCACTGCTCTCACGTCCCAAACATAATTTAACGTTTACATGTTAACGTTAAGGAAATTAATTTAAAGATTATAATGACAACAGTACATTTTTCGAAACAAGTTAGTTGTTGTATTCCCGAGGGTCAACAATTAGCCCCAAGCAGAATTTTGTTGAGGATTTGATCTGTTAAATATTTATATTTCAATTTATCTTCATCTAAAGAATCATTCTTGTAATTCTTATAGGCATTTTTAATCAACTAGTATTGACGGCCGCTATCGCGACCGCAGGATTTAATCAGCTGTTTCAGGAACAAAGCTTGTAAAAATAGAAATCCACAGCTGAATACTCCCGGCTCCGCTAATATGCTAAAACGGCCTAAAACATAAAACTTTGAGCTACCGTAACTCAAATAAGGTTGCTTTTCAAGTAAAAATATCGACACGTGCAGCTTCCCCGATCTCGATTACCACTAAAAAATATCTTTTCCTAGCTTGGGAGCCATTACAGCTCGAGAAACAGCCACGGACGGACGGACACACGGAGCCACAGACAAATGCGAATTGTTTTATTTTAAATCAATATAAGATTTAAAGGACATCCTACATTTCTACGTGGTTCTCCATCTTCACTGAGCCTGTTAAAATTGCTATCCAGTTTTTTTTAGTTTGTACATTTAAATACATAGCGTTACAATAATTTCCATTTTACTTCACTGTGTACAGTAAGAAGGTTTTAGAAAAGTTATTTATTTTTTCCGTAAAGCCGCCTGTTTAAAAATTACCATAAACATAAACACAAACCAAAAACCAAATCTCGACCAAATTCCAACCAAACCAAACCAAATCTTCTTGTTTCAAATTAGAGATCCACGGTATCTATGTTAAATAATTCAAAACTATTTTTGTTGCTGTTGAAGTAATTTGGTTTTGTAGGTCAAATCACTTTCACTTGCCCGTTGTTTGTTAAACCTACACTTTGCGCAAATCATGCCTTACAGGTTTAAACAATTTGTGTAATTGTTTTATTTATTTTATATACACTACTATCAAACAAATATCATAATGTCATATGTTTTTAGAACTTACACTCAGTAATATTAAAATCAAGATGAGAGTATAACTACTACATGGAATAAAAATCATTTTGATCTGGGTTCATTTGCACTGGTATTTCATAGCCCGCTTGAAATTTTGATTTATTATTTATCCCCTATTTTTCTCTGAGGTAACAGTTAGTTATATATCATAATCTTAGACTTGCGTTAATACCCGTCATCTCGAACAGTTTCGCATGAAACTTTTTAAATCGTATAAATTATTCATGGCGTAAATCCCGCCGCGTATACTTTTGTGTTAATTTCCTCTGACTTTTAAAGAAATATTCTTCTTCTTCTAAATTATTAAAAGGATATATTTATTGTAAAACAATTATTATACTTTACAAAAAATTTTTATGACAAAATTTGTTATTATTACCAAATTTCACAATTATTTTAATGCATTTTATTATTTTAATGTTTCATAATTGTCCAGTATAATTATTATCATTCTGCCTATAGTCAATTTTGTATACAGCTTTTTATAATGTTAAGTAAATTACAAACCTGAACGTTTCATTGAACCGCAATTGCGAACTTTTCTTTGATAAGTTAAAATAACTAATCGCTTTTCCGTGAAACTTAATGCTTCAAAGATTCTTAAACATTATCAAGAGAGTTAACAGAAGAGAGTTGTGTAGAAATTAAATCCACCTTAAAAAGGAAGACTACTTGATTATGAATTGTAACTTTTAATTTTGTTAGGATGGATTTAATTGCAACCTCGTTCCTTCTTAAATCAAACTAAACGTTAAACATATATTTTGATTTTAAAACCAAACGTAAATTGTAACTGTTATGAATTGTTGTGTTTTTCTACATCCGAGAGTGATAATTTATCTTATTTAGTGCCAACAAATATCAGACTCAAGTTTTTAACAAGAATATTTTCCAGAGGCCATCAAGCCGTCAAAATAATGTAACTTTTCCTTAATATATTATACCCCTCATTTTCTGTTTTTCAACAAAGTTACATTTTTATTACAATAAACTACGTGCATTTAAACTATCTTAAAAATGCACTGCTAAAATAATTGTATATTACCCGAACTAAGCAGACAGTAACGGGTACCAAACATATTGTCCTTTTTACCCTTTAATCGTATTTTTATAACCTATACTGGTTTTAAAGTGCTAAACTTCTGTTTATAAATGTACAGAATCTAATCATAACTTTATAAAAACACTAAACTAAAGATTAAATACACCTAGGAACGATAATCATGCAAGGAAGTTTTCAAAATAATCGTATATAATAATAGCGTTTAGTGGCAACCGACACGTGGGCCGGCGACCTACACGTGGGCCGCCGACCTACACGTGGGCCGCCGACCTACACGTGGGCCGCCGACCTACACGTGGGCCGCCAGTAGTGAGCAGTAGTTACATCTATTCGGTGTGTAAACTGTGCAGGTGTACACATACCTGTTCGGTTCAGTAGTTTACACTTATTCAAAGTAAACTACAGAACGCAAAGCGGCCAGGTTAGTGTCAATAGATTCCCTTAGCCCAAAATACGATATCGTAAGTTGAGTCAGTTATAATTTTGCAATTGGCAAAAACCGCTGATTTTTTACAATTTTCCTCATTCCTATGTATAAGGAACGTGTAACCACCTATTCACAGTGAATTACTGAACGTAGAGCGGCCAGGCTAGCATCTACAGTTATCTCTTGGCCCAAGGAAAAGAAACAAATACGATATCTTACATTTAGTCAGTTTTAAGCAACAGTTTTCTGTAAATAACGATAATAGTCGTTACACTTTTTAAAGTGCGATTTCTATTTTAGTATAAAAACCGGTTGAAGACAAAACTGCACAATTCAACGAGACGTTATGTTATGTTGATGATTGAATGCGAGGGTAAAAGTTAACGCAATTGTTATATAAGTATAGACGTATTAAATTTCGGTACCATAATTCAGATTGATTTCACAGAGTCCTCAGTGGCGGATTTAAGCAATTGCCGCCTAAGGGCTATTAGGAAATCTGCTGCCCTCCCCCCCTCCATGTCATTTCGCCGCCCAGGTTTACTCACATGTTATATATCATGTTCGGTTATTTTGTGACAGTATCTAAAGAAGTTACGAATTAACTGAATGAATAAGTTTAAGAAATTTCTGTTATTTCCTAGTTAAAAAAACAGTAAAAAAATATATAATTGACTTGAATCACATTAACGCAGTTTAATATTCAACTAGCAAACCATATGTTTGTATTTTTAATCCCAGCTGTTCTGCTTCTTTTGTTTTGATTTGCTGCCCAGTTTTATTTAAACGGGCCAAAACCGTACTTTGAGGGCTTCCCAAGGGGGTTTCTGGTTCCACGCACTGAACTGAGACCCCCAAAAGGCACATCTAGACGTTAAGGGCTTTCAAACGACACGCAAATCATCAAAATCGACCCAGTAGGTTGGCCATAATATTCTGCACAGAAATTGCCTTATTCTTTTAATTTAATGATTATATAGCCTACTCAATAACAATCAGCTCTAGAGACAAATGGTGGTGTTAAAAGCAGTGAACCAGTACTACTTTTAATATCAAGAAAATCCTTCAACAATGTCCCTTCTTATACTTCGTCAAAACATTAATTTTTATACCAACGCATTGACTACTGAAAATTACGAGTATAATAAATAACCTATAATAATATACGATTACACCGTAGCCTTAAAATTCGTAATTCGAACCATTAGCCTCAAAATTCTGAGAATTTTAATCCTGAATTAGCGCTTTTCAATACAGTTTTTTAGTCATTTTGTAATTTATACTTTTATACAAAGAATTGTTTATATGTTTTAGACGATCAAAATATAAAATTAATTAATGTAGGCCTAATTTTCATAAAACTCTACACATTTTCAAACACTTCTTATAGTTTTACCTCCATTATGTTGTAGATCAAAAGAATTGAAATATAATACCTTCAGGAAGGAGTCGCTACAGACAAATAACCTTCAAAAAGCGTGCCGTCATATTTGGTATTTTGTCCTGTTGTGGTGTAAACTTGTTGGTTGGACGGTGTCATTCGATGTACAAGGTGGCTTGTTTTCAACACTATTTCCAAAGCCATATTGAAAGGGTGTTTTCATTTAACTCAAATCATAACTTTCAAATATTCTCTTCACAAATTACGTTAGTCTTTATTTGTCTTTGGTCAGATGTTTTGTTAAAAAAATATATTCCAGAATGAACGATTATGTGTGTTAGCCTTTGATGGTAAATATACATTGGCTGAAATAACTTTATTTGTTACCTAGAGTTTGAAAATTAATCGATAATATCTTTATAGTCTAAATTAGTTTATTGTCATCTCAAATTCCATTGTTGCAACATTTCTCAGCCGTGTGCCTTAGTCATTATTGATAATGTGTAAAAAATAATGTTAATGCTATGCGAATGTACGGTAAACTTGGAAGTCCGTGAGTTGGACGTAGTCATAGTGGCGCAGTGCCTGATGTAGTTCGTGGTTTGCCGCCCTTTCTCTGTAGCGTAATCGTCTTGTCGCTAGTACGGATGAATGCATTATGACTGTTTTGAGGAACTGCAGTGTGAGGGACAGCAAGTGTAATACATTAGTCTCTGATTTCTACCTTTACCTTTAAAAGGGTGGCCCACCGTCATTGTTATCCGTTTTCGCCAAAATGTCCCCCGTTTCAACATTTCTTTTGTAAACAACTTATTAATTTTCTGTAAATTTGCCACCCTGGACTACAGCCCCTATATCCTCCCCCCCAAAATCCGCCATTGAGAGTCCTCTGCTGTATAATATACCTTATTGGCTATAATGGATGAAATTAGATGAAAGTGGATGAAACCCTGGTAAGATATTTTGAGGACAATAAATTTAAGGACTATGAAAATATCCCACTATTAGCATTGAATACATACATAATATACAGCATAGCTAATTATGTGTCTTTAGATAGTTTTTATGTCAGCAGACTAAGTACAAATAAATTTTTAAAAAATCAATTTTATATGTATCTTTTGGTTATCAAAACAAGAAAATAGTTGGGTAAATTTGTATCGACTATTTTAGCCCGATGACCAAACTAAAAGAAAAATTAATAAAATTTAACTCCAGTTTTTAAGGATCAGAATTAGGCTTGAAGCGCCACAAATCTGGTTCTGATTTTATATACAAAACTAAACTAACGACAAAGTTTAAACTAAACCATCAAATCCCACTGTTGGGCTACTAAGTGCGCAGGCGTAATAAGTATTACGTGAAAGTTATTTTCTGAATGTTGACACCTTCTAATGAATATTTTAATATGAAATATTTTGGGACTTTGTTACAATAATGTCTTAAAGCGACACTACGTTTCGGGAGGTAAGGAAACCCCTCCCATTATCAAGTGAACCCTACTTACATCTAAATATCAAGTTCTTACACCTAACTAACCTAAATTTTTTGGATTTTCTTAATCTTTTCTTTTACATTTGAATTTACACTAACACAAAAATAACAAATACATATACAACAAATCAAATACAATACACTTACACAACATTTATATACACGAACAAATGGGAAACTGACAATAAATTACCTGTTCTGCATCGTTGCCTCCAAGCTGACGGCAAAAACGGGAAACTTCACTCTCACGTCAACTCACTAGCGGACCGCGCACTCGACTAGTGGATAGCGGTAGTGGAGGGGGGAGAGCCGTTACCCCCACCTACCGCCAGGTGTCCGGTAGTGAATTGACGTGAGAGTGAAATTTCCCGTTTTTGCCGTCAGCTTGGAGGCATCGGTGCAGAACAGGTAATGTATTGTGAGTTTGCCATTTGTTCGTATATATAAATGTTGTGTTAATGCATTGTATTTGATTTTCTGAATATGTATTTGTTATTTTTGTGTTAGTGTAAATTAAAATGTAAAAGTAAAAGATTAAGAAAATCCAAAAAATTTTGGTTAGTTAGGTGTAAGAACTTGATATTTAGAAGTAAGTAGGGTTCACTTGATAATGGGAGGAGTTTCCTTACCTCCCGAAACGTAGTGTTGTTTTAAACACTAGGAGCGATACGTAAAGTCCAATTAAATCAAAAAATTAATTCAAATCCATCGCTATTATGAGTTTCAACAATACAATATCTTAAAATAACATATTAAAATTTCATACGGCGGATTTCCTATTTGATTACAGGCATTTCAAAATTAGCGTTTTAAATAACTTGTGTATATATATATATACTCGCTTCGCTCGCTGGGGGCTCCGCCCCCAGACCCCTGTGGGGGGCTTCGCCCCCAGGTCGCTGTTTGGCCACAGTTTAATGTAAATTCTGTTTCTGAATACTACTTGTCATGGAGACGTAGTATGTTAAATGGTAAGCCTCCATGTATTACCTAAGTGCTTGAAACAAATTAATACCCTTAACTGATGTATAAAGTAGCCTTTATAAGGCGTCGTTTGAACCAGATAAGGAATACGACTACCGTTAACAACCTGAAATGCTATGACTTTGGGTAACTAGAAGCCTTCTGCAACAAATATGACATGATTTATAAGAGATTTTACCCTCAACAGAGCCAACATAAAAAATATACCCGAAAAACACGAAAAGTCTACAAGAGCTCATAAAACTTTGATTTTTTTGGGTGTTTAAGTTACTTGATCTGGGCGTGGGAGTATTGCTTGGTACTAATTGTAATGTAGGAATACTGTTTGATAAGTATTAGGCCTCTAAGTTCTATATTAGAGTGACAAACGATTAAAACCACGAACAAATCTATGAAAAAAGTTTAAATTTAAAACATCTAGCGCTATCTAAGGGTGAAGGGGGTGAGATACGGCAAAATGTCATAGGACGAAAGTTGTAGTTCATCTAAAATCCGTGGCACGTGGTTGTCTTTGTTTTTCGATAGGACAACCCGTTCGGCCTCTATAGCTCAAATAAAAAAATACTACATTTTGATTTTTGTATTCACAATTATTTATTTTGTTGAGATAGTTCAAACTAAAAATAGTAGGATTTGGGAAGAAAAGGTAAAAGGCACATGCATGCCAAATCTCACGTCTCTAGCTCAAGTATTATTGGTGTCACGTGTATGTCCAATAATATAAATTGGCCAGAACCCCCAATACACCACTACTTATACTAAGAAAACGGCCATTTCTAAAGATATTTAGAGTTTTTCATTTTTCGACAGGTTTAATTAATAAAAACTGGTCATATTTCTGCTGCTATTTACTAAGTGTAATGTAGACATACTGCGTGCCCAATATTAGGCCTCCATCAAGTATATTAACGTGATAGGAAATAAAAAACGGCTGAAATATTTCGAAAATATGCCGAAATAAAACTCTAGCGCTACCTAAGGGTGAAGGAGACAAGATACGACAAAAAGTCATAGGACCAAAGTTGTAGATCGTCTAAAATCCGTGTGTCGTGGTGGTCTCTGTTTCTCGATAGGACCAACCGTTAGGCCGCTACAGCCACAAAAAATGCACTATTTTGGAGATGTTCAAAATTTCCTCCATTTTGAATTTTTTTTGAAAAGGTTAAAATAAAAAATTATACCTTTTTGCAATTTTTCTGGGGGTTTCAATGGACAAGCTACATGTAGGCCTAATTCCATGTTTCTAGCTTATCTAGAACTCCCTGAGTAAGTCGATAATGCAGTTTGACATTTATGGAATAATTAGGGGTATTAATTTTTTGGGATGTTTAATTATTAAAACATGTCAGTTTATCGAGTGTTTCGTGAAGGGTAATGTGTCAACATATTGAGTGCCAAATATCAAGCCTTTATATACTAAATTAATGTGATAGGAAATTAAAAACCCCGAAAATAACCGTCGAAATTGCCTAAAATTTGAAAAATCTAGCGCTACCTAAGGGTGAAGGGAGTGAGATACGACAAAATGTCATAGGAACAAAGTTGTAGATCCTTCAAAATCCGTGGCACGTGGTGGTGTCCGTTTTTCGATAGGTCAATCCGTTCGGCCGCTAGAGCTCAAAAACTGTAATTTGAAAATAAGCCTTTTTGGGGGGTTTTAAATATTTTTTTAGGGGGGTTAAAATAAAAAATTGTCAGTTTTGGCAATTTTTCTGGTGGTTACAAGCTATAAGCTACCTGCATGCAAAATTTCAGGTTTCTAGCTAGTCTATAAGTGGTCTAGAATTCGTATACCTCAGTGAGTGAGTGAGTGAGTGAGTGAGTGAGTGAGTTACACATGCGGCTGTATATATTTTAGACTCGCTTCGCTCGCTGGGGGCTCCGCCCCCAGACCCCTGTGGGGGGCTTCGCCCCCAAGGCGCTGTTTGGCCACAGTTTAATGTAAATTGGTCCAAATTCTATTTAAGACCTAAATTCTACAACTATTCCAAGGCTTTTATTATTTTAAGGTTTTAACCTATAAAATCCGGTCATAAGCCTATTGGTGAGTACGACTTGGCATGGAGACGTAGTATGTTTAATTTTAAGTTTCAATGCATGATTCAGTGCTGTGTTTCAATGTTTTTCAGTGCTCGAAAAAAAATTAATACCCTTAATTTATGTATAATGTAGCCTTTATAAGGCGTCTTTTGAACCTTATAAGGAATACGACCACCGTTAACAACCTGAAATACTATGACTTTGGGTTTATACAATCCTTCTGCAGCAAAAATGACATGATTTATAAGAGATTTTACCCTCGACAAAGCGCAATATAGAAAATATACCCGAAATACACGAATAAATCTACAAAAGCTCAAAGACTTTGATTTTTTTGGGTGTATAAGATATCTAATCTGGGTGTGTGAGTGTTGCTTGGTACTAATTGTAATGTAGGAATACGGTGTGATAAATATTAGGCCTCTAAGTTCTATATTAGAGCGAAAAAACCATTAAAAACCACAAAAAATCTTAGAAAAAAACTTAAATTTAAAGAATCTAGCGCTATCTAAGGGTGAAGGGGGTGAGATACGGCAAAATGTCATAGAACTAAAGTTGTAGTTCGTCTAAAATCCGTGGCACATAGTGGTCTTCGTTTTTCGATAGGACAACCCGTTTGGCCGCTAGAGCTCAAATAAAAAATACTACATTTCGATTTTGTATTCCCAAATTTTCTTTTTCAGATAGTTCAAACTAAAAATAGTAGGATTAGGGAAGAAAAGGTGCAACGCACAAGCAAGCCATATATCACGATCCTATTTAAAGTATAAATGGTGATACGTGCATTCTAATTAATAACAATTGTTCCGGAACCGGCATTTCCTTACTACTTATACTTAGAAAACGGTCAAATCTATAAAATTTAAGAGTTTTTTAATTTTTTCGACAGGTTTAACTAATAAAAACTGGTCAGATTTCTGCTGTTATTTACTAAGTGTGATGTTGACATACTGCGTGCCCAATATTAGGCCTTCATCAAGTATATTAACGTGATAGGAAATAAAAAACCGCCACAAATTCTCAAAATTTGAAAAAATCTAGAGCTATCTAAGGGTGAAGGAGACGAGATACGACAAAAGGTCATAGGACCAAAGTTGTAGATCTTGCAAAATCCGTGGCACGTGGTGGTGTCCGTTTTTTGATAGGACCATCCGTTCGCGCGCTAGAGCTCAAAAACTGGAATTTTAAAATAAGCCTTTTTGGGGGGTTTTAAATAGTTTTTTTAGGGGGGTTAAAATAAAATATTGTTAGTTTTGGCGATTTTCCTGGGGGTTACAAACTATAAGCTACCTGCATGCAAAATTTCAGGTTTCTAGCTCATCTAGAAGTGGTCTAGAATTCGTATACCTCAGTCAGTCAGTCAGTCAGTCAGTCAGTCAGTCAGTCAGTCAGTCAGTCAGTGAGTTACACATGCGGCTGTATATATGTTAGATATACACAAGCTTTGTGTTGGGGTCATGTTTTATATATATATATATATATATATATATTAGTAAAGAAACATTTTGAAGTCACTAAATTTATTTCATAACAAATGAAAAATATTTGTTTCGTGTTTCAGTGCGTCTTTTTTTACGGGATAACAATTTCTAATTTACTAATATTAGGTACCGTAAGTTTATTGTTAACAAAATTAAGGTTTGCGTGTATAATCAAAATTAACGTATTTCGAGTTCCTATTACAAGTTATTAAGACTTTGTATTATGTGGGGGATTGTTGGCATTGATACAATTTTTTTAATTATTATTATTATCTTGCAAGATTAAAAACTCTGATAATGAAACAACCTCAGAAAACTAGGTAATCTTTATTTTTTAACATTAGTTTCTGAGTTAACATACGTAACATATGTTTTTTATAAAATATATGTCCTTACTATAACTTTCATTTTTAATTGTAGGCCGTTTCTAAACTCTGCAATTTTGAATTTTAATGCGTTTGCAGATTATATAAACTGTAACTATTTACGTCAAACATGCAATCTACAATTTTGGATAAAATTTTGATAGTTTTATATTTCAACCTTTATTGGACAGTTTTTCGGGATTAGTGTATAATGTTATGATAATTATTATTGTACACGTTGCATATGCACACACGATCTATTTAGTTTATAAACATACAAAATAATATTGGCACCTAAAAAAACTGTGCACACGAAAATACCCTAGCGTTTGGTTAAGCGAAAACCATGTTTTAGTTTTCTCCGTAAAATGAAAACCAGTAGAGATAAACAAAGCACTGTCATTGGCAAGGGACGAAATGAGGATTTCACCCTCGCCCTGGTTCATAATGATTTGTTGGCGCAGAAAAACAATGACCCGTAGCATTATTGATGCATACTTTGTACACCAACAGTTGGTAAATAATCATTCAAATAGTATTATTAATAACATTAATTATGAATAAATTATATTCATTCATACAAACATGTTTTATTAATAAATTTCGACAAAAGTTATTTTTAAGATATAAAATGTGTCTAGATAATGTATATTAGACGAGAGTTGGGGGCCTGGAGACTAAATACCCCTATAGCAGCAAACCTGGGTACTCAGCGAATTTCCAATGCATATATATTTATCTTAATACCACATAAAGCCACATACCTTGTTTCATCAATATACATTCATAAATAAACAATTTATGACATTTTAATTATTCTCCAAAAGAATAACATGGCGGCTGAGTATGCAGGTTTGCTGAAGTAAGGATCACAAAAAATGGGGTTTTATACAAATATCAATGTAACTCAAGTTGGTAAAGCCAACCAAATTAACCAAATTTTATTAATTTATGTTCATAATTAAGAGAGAAAACACGTTACTTATTCCCCATAAGAATAACATAGGGCTGAGTATGCAGGTTTGCTGCTACGGGAACTATCGGCCGAAAAATCTTTTTTAGCACAAATATCAATAGACCACAACGATATGAAACAATGTACCAAGTTTTATCACGAAAATTTCATAAATATGCAAGATATACAATTTATCTTATTCTCCATAAGAATAACATTGGACAACGTACTGTGTTTAGTACTTTCGATATCTCTGTAACCATTTGACGTAGAGCAATGATCAAAACACCAAATTGTGCGTATTTCTAAGCTGATTCCAAAGAAAAAAAACTAAAATTAGATTTTTTCAAAAATTATATGTAAAAATCTCAAAAAAAACATTTTTGGGGTACAAAACCTCCCAAAATAGGATAGGTTGATCTGTCTGGTTTCCGAACTTAAAGTCATAAATGCTGCTTTACACGTTTATACCAAATTTCGTCAAAATCGGATGAATTTTACGAGAGTTATCGTGCTCACGGTCACACACACACACACACACATATATATATATATACATGTATATATATATATTTTCGAACGAATGGTGTTTTTGGCATCTGGGGACCTCAAAACGAAAAGTTATCATGGTCCCGGGCCTAGGTCTTACCATGCCGACTACGGTAATAGCTTCTTCCCTATAGGGGAAATTCGCTAAAAGAGGCCTTTATTTACTCCTCAGATGTTAAATGTACAAAAGATGTTATAATATGTTACTAGAGAATGTCCTGATTTCGCACAACGATCTAGCAGGCACAGAAACAGATATTTTGAAAACTGTGCATAATAATTACTGGTAGCTGATTTACAAAATGAATGATTGGATGTGATTTTCACTATAACTTTGGAAGCCAATTAGAAGAATCTTGAAAGTTTATGTTTGTTTAATCCAAAGGGTATATCTAGAGGGTTACAACTTTAGGCTCTCATACTCATATATGTATGAAAAATAATAGTTTTAGAGGTAAACCCCTTCAAACAATAGAATAACAGTTCTTTTAATAATGTGGATAATACATGAAATATTACGTTTTTAATTTGAATAACACAGCCACTAGAAGAACGTAATCTAATACAAACAAAGAAGACGATCTAGAATCACCGTGTTATTTGTATGCAATTTAGTATTAGTATTGACAAAATCAATTATTATAAAATGTCATAAGGTTGATCAAAATATTGAATCTTGAATTTTACGTAATTTTCTACTTCCATGCAATTTTGTCTAACTAAAGTTTTCAAGTTTTTTAAGCCAAGACTTTCCTTGAGCTTTTTCCAATTTTGTTGGTTTAACATACACCAGCAGTTTATATTAAAACATTAAAACTAACGACAACAACAACAAGTGTATAAAATTTTATTAATTTAACTGCATCAGTTTCAAGGTGGCGGCCATTTAAAATTTTTTAATGTAAAATTTCACGAAAACCGTAAGGTTTATAAAAGCCTTTTTCCAGTAATAAAACATGCACAATTGTAAGTAAAACAAAACGACAACGTGTTTGCTGAAATCTGACAAGAAATAACTGAGCTATCAGCTTTTTACCTAAATAAATTTAAAATTGTTTAGTAGTATTTACAATTTATACATTGTTATTTTTAATTTTGCCGTTTGAAGACGACTAATAATTAGGTAAAAAGCTAATAATTTAGTTATTTCTTGTCCGATTCCAGCAACTAAGGTGTCGTTTTGTTCGTCTTACAATTGTACATCTTTTATTACAGGTAACACGTATTTATAAATCTTACGGTTTTCGTGTGATTTGATATTAAAAATTTTAAATGGCCGCCATCTTGAAACTATGCAGTTAAATTAATCAAATTGTATACACTTTTGAGTTTACGATTATGTTTGTTGGAAGGACTGTAGAAGCCGCGGCCGTAATACGAGAGGAAAATGCATTTGGACTTGTCCGAGAATCTGCAGCAAACAGGTTTATAGTGTGCAATAGAGTTGGAGGCGGGCATATCGAGAACCTTGTGTGAATAAACTACGTTTGGCAATGTTTTTTTTTTTATACTTTGGGTCATCCTCATTTACTTTATTGACAATGTGACAAGAAAATAAATTATTGATTTGTTTTTGTTACATGTAAATAAAACTGAGTTGAAATCAGCATGATTATGTTTTATTGTTATTTATAACATACTGTTGGCTTTGTTACTATATAGATTGTTAAGTTGCATTTAATTGTTAAACAGCTGATTGAGATACACTTTAGCGCTAAACAGCTGACAAGTGAGAGCAAAACTTTATTCAAACAGCTGATTGTTGCATGTGACAGACAGTAGGTGAGCCTCACCCATTCTTTTCCTGAATTAATTTTCTTTGTAAGTGACATCACATAAGTAGCCGTAGCTCCATTAATATTCATCCGATTTTCAAACCCTTAATACCGTTGGATTTGTAATTAAATGTCCTAAAATAATGTCCTAAAATTGTATAATATGTAATATTAGCCTTTTTTAAGTAATTTACAATTAAAAATTACAAATGGCCGCCATTTTGAAAAAAATATCCTAAATATTCATTGTTTTCCTGATGTTAGGTCTTGTCAACATAAAGCTTCATACCAAATTTCTACTCTCCCCAAAAACTCGTTCATTTAATAAATATTTACATGTTAAAAATACAAAATGGCGTCTGTAAGGGTAACTACGGAATTTGGACATTTTAAATATGATATTTTGATTTGTGTTTGACTCAGGAATAATACATAAAAATAATCTCGGAGAGTTCCGGGACACCCTGTATAGACAAATAATATAGTTTATACCATGATAGTTTTATAGTCCCTAAAATGCGTAAAAATGGATTTTAAAAAATAGTAAGACTGCATTTTTAGATTAAACAGAAAATAATATTTTTAAACTGTTACATACACTTTGTTCCAATTCGATCACAAAACGGACTTTTTTATGATTGCATCAATTGACATTGATGACAAAACGTGCAACACCCATTCCCGATATGACTGTTCTCTTCACCGCTGTTGTTATTTATCGTCGTCTGTGGTCGATTGGTTTGCATTGTGGCGGCCAATTTATCACGAATAATATTCTGCTCGTCTACCTCCTTTTTCCATTAAAAAAACTTAATAAAAATGTGTGATTTCTCTCTTCATCCGTAATACCAAAGTGCATGTTGTTAAATAGATAATGATTCAAGTTTCTCTATTAATATTCAAATTTGTAGAAACATACGAATTTCCTATTAACACATCTCTTTCATGTGGTCCAATGATTCAACTGTAGTGACTGCTATCTCCAGTCAACTCAATCGTCATTTATTGTTGACATTAATGGAACCTTCGAGATAAGATGTCAATAAATTATACATTGATTATTAATTAAAAGAAGTCTTTAAAACGGTAAATGTTATCAAATAGTTTGTTAATTTGTATTATACTTTATTTATATACAGTGTGCATCTTATGTAAAGTGTCTTAAGTAGAATGGAATTGTCTAAAAAGAACAGCTAAAATTAGTTCCCCAATCTAAACCTAAAAATAACTAAAAACTTGTTTTAACATCTTTTTCCTCAGGGGAGAGTTAGTAGCAAATATTTGTTGTCATCCTTCCAGGTCATTCACTCATATGAAATCTATTTGAGACACCCTGTATATTGTCAGTTGTATAGCTAACCAGAAGAATAATTGTATCTGGTTGTATTTTATTATGATCGGAAGACTCGTGTCTTTATTATCTAACTCTCCAGTAACAAGCTCATGAAATTAAGTGGAGGATTTTGTGGAAGGGATTAAAAATGAGCTCTTTATAAAGCCTGTCATTTAATAATCTTTCTTCCTAAGCAGTATTTTACTCTAGTTTAGGTTGTCAGTTTGAATAATATTTATGCACGTCTAATATACAAATATATTTTGTTTTGGTAATTGGCTTTAGGTTATTTTAATTACAAATTATAAATAGTGATTACCCATTTATTATTTTACTCGTGTATTATAGAAATTACAAATAGCTAAATGATTCCACTTTTAAATATAAAATAATCAGTTTCTCGGTTAATACTGATTACTTCTGAATACTGGTTATTACTGAATACTTCCGTTTGTCCACAAGATTAACAGGTGAATTTGACGTGCCAATGGAGCGAATGCCAAAAGGATTTTAAAAACGTGAATAAGGTTCTTTGAGGATAATAGCTATCCTGCTACGAAACATCAACTCTTTTGGTTTAGTAATCGGAGCTTGATCGAGCTACATACAAACAACACGTTTGATAAGTAGGGGGCAATAGCCGATTCAACCCCAGCACAGAAGTGAGGATGCGAGGAATCACCCCCCCCCCCCCGGATGACCTTGACCTTGACCCCCCAAGGTCACCCCCGAGGGCAACCCCCCCCCGGATGACCTTGACCTTGACCCCCAAGGTCACCCCCCGAGGGCAACCCCCCCCCCGTCACGTGACCCATTAACCTAACTTAAACCTGGCACCTGGCGTGAGGATGCGAGGAAGCCCCCCCCCCGTCACGTGACCCATTAACCTAACTTAAACCTGGCACCTGGCGTGAGGATGCGAGGAATCCCCCCCCGACATCACCTGGAGTGAGGATATACCTGCCCCGCGACATAGCCTGGCGTGAGGATTCAACTGACCCCCCCCCCCCCCGACTCGTCTAACCTTACTCTAGCCTGCATCTGTAAACCTCGCTTTCGTTTCTATTATTTCTTTATTTTTATAATGTGTATTTTACCATAGAAGAGGTAATTAAGGAAAAGGGTTTAAAGGTTTATTTATTTATTATCGAATTTTTCCGCAATTACATTTTCTAATTGTGCTAGTAGGAGTTGGCTTTGTTCCTCCAGCATTCGCATTTCCTCATCCATCTGCGCGGTTGCGGCGGTGTCCCCAACGGGAGCGGCGGTGTCCTCGACGGGAGTGGCGGTGTCCCCGACGGGAGCGACGTCCGACATCCCAGACATGCCCTCCAAGTCCTGGAGCAACGTCCGGAGGTCCTCCTCAGGGTACTGGGGAAGGGCGGTAGCGTCCTCGACGGGAGCGGTGGCGTCTGCAAAGGGATAAGGCGGCGGCGGGGGTCGCTGTGGCTCGGGTGGAGTCGAGGTGGGTAGAATCGCCCGTACCTCAGCCGCCTCGTGCGTTCGTGCATGTCTCCTCCCTTCAGTCAGACTTTGGAAGGCCGATCCGCAGACGGAACAGCCATATAGCGGCGCGTGACAGTGAAACCTCCGCGCGTGTCGGAGCAGGTTGTCTGTGCGGCTGCAGCGTCTTGAACAGTAGGGGCAGGGGTACATAGTGTCGGGCGGTTGTGGAGAGACTGACGACGGTGGTGGCGGGACGATTACACAAATAAACAGTTGGAATTTTCCCTAGATAAACAACAACAGTCGGAAATTTCCTCAAAACAGATCGGGCGTGCCCCCCCCCCGTCACGTGACCCATTAACCTAACTTAAACCTGGCACCTGGCGTGAGGATGCGAGGAAGCCCCCCCCCCCACCCCGACATCACTTGGTTCGAGAGGGCGGGCGTGGGCGTCTCCGGAGGAGTGCAATAGACCCTAGGTCCGGCGGCGCACGGTCTCAGTTTCGTCCGAGACTTCTTCACGAGCGGTCACAGCAGCGGCATGAGCAACGCGGCCGAAGTGGATCGAACGATCCGCTGTTTTATGGAGGAGTGGAACGCGATCAACGAAGAGAACGCCAACGCCGCCATCCCCATACCGTCGCAGCAACAACGGACGGCTAAAAAGAGGAAGTCCAACGGCGGGTGGACCGCGAATAAAGAAGTGCCTGGTGATTCCCCTACACTGAGTTGGACCGCGGGCGAGCGCCAGTATACGGTGAAGAACCCGGCCAACAATGGCAACGTCCTTCTGAAGATGAACGTTTTCCAAGGAGGTCGCTCGACTTGGGCCTGCGGCCTGTATTTAGACGAGCAGCGGGACGACGAGATCTGCATGATTCTGACGGATCTGCTGACTAGGCTGCAGAACCTATGGTTGACCAACAGTGAGACGGGAGAGCCTAGATTCGACGGAATCGTCAGGACCGTCAGTCCACTGCCCACCTGGAGGAAGATCGCGGATCGGTGCGTTTCCACCGTCGCCATCCCCGAAAAGCGGAAAAAGACGAAAAATAAATGAAAAAAAATTAAGTAATTCGATCCTTCTCTTTCCTACTTTTCCTTAATGTACACTATTGTAAAATAAAATAAAAAATAAATAAATAACGTAATAAGGCGAATGAGCGTGTTCCTTGAGATACATATCCAGCTTCACCACTCCTCCACTCCGCCATCCCTCCACTCCTCCTCCACTCCTCCTCCACTCCTCCACTCCTCCTCCACTCCTCCTCCACTCCGCCAGTTGATGTTTTCATCACTGCACCTCCTCCGCGGTTGCCTACAAAAGGCGACTTGGTAGCGAGAGCCGGTCATTCTGCATCCAGCCACTGTGTCATGCTCAACACGGACCAGAAGATGGACCTCAGGACAGCCCTCAACAGCTGCAAGGCCGCGGGTTACACCCGCATCGTAGACCTACAGGAGAACGTGGTGTATCCCATTCGCTCGTTTGAGCGAGTGGACACACCGTACGGCGAGGCGGTGATGGCCACCTTGGAGGGTCTTGTCGGCGACGACCCGATCCGGATTTACATGCCCCGGCGATACCTCACGGTCCTGGACGATAACACCATCACGCAGTATAACGTTGGTGTGAGGCCGAGGATGAGCCTTGTGAAGAGGAGCAGCTCTTCAGGCAGTAAAAGTCCTCTCCTAGAATTTGTATAAATAAATGGTATTCCTTATTCCCTTATTTCCTTCAATATTAAAAAAAAAATTAAAAAGAAATCAAATAAAAAAAAAGCGAGAAAAGAATTTAGTTTTAAGAGCCGAGGTGGCGGTGCATGGCAGTCAGTAGACACCATGGACTTGAGGTGGAAACACCCATTCACCGCCATCGTGGCCGGGCCCTCAGGCAGCGGCAAGTCGCACTTCGTGGCTCGCTTCATAGAGCACGCCGACCACATGTGCGATACGCGGTTCGCCCGTATCACTTGGCACTATGGCAGCGGTGGTGGCGGTGGCAAGAGCCGTGCGGACTCTGCCGTGCGCTACGTAGCCGGCCTGCCAGACCTGGATGACTACGACGGTAGCGAGCCCGCCCTGGTTATCGTCGATGACATGATGCGTGAGGCCGGCTCCGGCGTGGCGGACCTGTTCACCAAGGGCTCGCACCACCGCAACATGAGCGTGTTCTTCATCACGCAAAACCTGTTTCACCAGGGCAGGGGCCAGCGCGACATATCGCTGAACGCCCACTACATAGTGTGCTTCAAGAATCCCAGGGACCGCGCTCAGATCAAACACCTGGCTCGTCAAGTATACCCGGAGAACCCCAAATTCGTGGAGGAGGCTTACGCGGACGCCACGCGTGATCCGCACGCCTACCTGCTCATAGACTTGAAACAGTCCACGCCCGAAGAGATGCGCGTACGTTCGGCCATTTTCCCAGACGACCCGGTGAACTACGTGTACCTGCCCAAGAAGAAGTGATAAATAGGCCGAGCGCGTGCCAGCGTCAGTCATCATGTCACACCACGTGAAGAAGGACGCGGCGCTGCTGAGGGCCCTAATACACGCTACGCCCAAAGAACGCAAGGCCCTGTTAAAAGCGTGCGACAAGAGTCGCATCAAGTCATTGTGCGAGTGCGCGTATAACGTGCTACGCGGAAACGTACCGCTTTCCCCCTGTCTCAAACGCAAATTGAGCAAACACAAACAGGCGCTCAGACGGCTAGTGAAACGCGGCGAGGGTTGGACCAAGAAGCGACACTACCTCGTCCAACGGGGCGGAGGGATCCTCCTACCTCTGCTGTTGAACGCTGTTCTGCCCGTTCTAGCGCAGAAGGTAATCGGACATGGAGTACGCTAGGAAAATGGTGGTTGTACCGCAGGAGCTCATCGAGAGATTGCGAGAAGGACCGGGACCAGGGCCCGAGCCAAGAGGAGGAGCAGGTAGCGCCAATAAGCCAGCCAGCCTGGACGCTGAGATGCATCGCATATTGAGCGACAAGCGGCTGGACGATACGGAGAAATGGAAACAATATCAGAAGGTGTTACAGCGGTTCCTGCACTTTTCCGCGGCTAAACGTCAACCCATAGGTCTGTCAATCATCGAGGGTGAGGAGAGGGAGGAGGAAGCGGCGGGGGGTCCGAGTCAGATGAAGCGCGAGTCTAGCGCCTCGGCGGAGGAGGACATTGTGGAATCGTTCTCAAAAATCTACAGGTCGGTGGCGCGCAACTTGTTGCGATTCATGACCCGGCAAGGCAGCCCCATCTCCTGGGACGCCAGTGGGGCGGTGTACGTGAACAAGGTGAAGATCCCCGATTCCAATATAGTGGACATCGCGCACAGCATAGTGAGAGCGCGAAGGGCGGACCGATTGCCTACCGGCTGGCATCAAGTGATGGCCGCCTTGAAGGACATGAACGTGCCCAAAGAATACGTGAGCAATCCCACGGCGTTGCGTTACCTAGGCGTGGGGCTGGACTCGGCATCGAGCCCCTGGGGAGACACGACGGTCTCCTCATCACCCCTCTCACCGAGGTTGACACCGATACTGGACCGCCTGAGACCGCGACCCCCAGCGGCCCGAAGAAGGATAATAACCGAGGAACCCGACCGGGAATCGTCATTGGACAACTGGGAGCCGTTCTCACCGTAATGGAGAAGTTGTACTACGACCCGAGCCACCCCGGTTCCCTCGGCGGGGTGGCCGCCCTGGCCAGAGCCGCGCGCCTACCGAAACGTCGGGTAGCCGACTGGCTGCGCGCCCAGGACACCTACACGCTGCACAAGCCTGCGCGCAAGCGGTTTCCTCGCAACCGCTACGTCGTGTTCGGGCCCCGGGAGCTGTGGCAGGCGGACCTGAACGACATGCGCGGCCTGAGCCGGTACAACGACGGAGTCAACTATCTGTTGACTGTGATAGACGTATTCAGTAAGCGGCTGTTCGCGGTACCACTGAAGAGGAAAAGCGGGCCTGAGGTGGCTGCAGCGTTCGAGAGGATATTCGCTGAGGCGACTCCTCGCTGCCTACAGACCGACAAGGGGATGGAGTTCACCGGGGCCGCAACCAAGAGAGTGTTCAAGAGTCACGGTGTCAACTACTTCACCACGCAGAACCCCGACGTGAAGGCGGCGGTGGTGGAGCGAGTCAACCGCACGCTCAAGACCCGCATGTGGCGCTACCTGACCTACAAAAACACGTATCGCTACCTGGACGTGTTGGACAGGCTTGTGGACGCCTACAACCGCAGTCCGCACAGGAGCCTGGGTGGCCTACGACCCGTGGACGTGGACAGCGGCGATGGTCAAACGGTGTACAAGGTGTGGCGTCACATGTATGGAAAGGCGATCCGGCGACACAAGCCCAGGTTCGAGCCGGGCGACACGGTGCGCATAGCCAAGGAGAAGGGTACGTTCGCCAAAGGTTACGAGACCAATTGGAGTAAGGAGCTGTTCGTGGTGGACCACGTATACGGGTCGCATCCTCTGCCATTGTACGTGCTGCGCGACCTGAACGGGACGCCGCTGGAAGGGCGCTTCTACGAGCACGAGATGCAAAAGGTGACGATCGCCCCGGACCGCCTGTATCAAATAGATAAAATACTGGACATCGAGAGGCGAGGCTCCAGTAAGCGCTACCTAGTCAAGTGGGCCGGTTACGGAGAGGACTTCAACTCTTGGGTACCCGCAGCGGACGTGCAACAGCTGCGATGACGAGGCACAACCAGTTTTACCTGACGTTGCCCAGTAACAGTTCAATGAAGTACTATCCCAACAACATGGTGACAAACTACATGACCCATCTACCCTCGACCGTTGATCTGTCAGACGGCGAGTGGGAGGTCGCTCTGGCGGAGGCGCACTACCCCTTCTCTTTTCTGACCGTCGGTGAGGGAACCTACATCAAACTAGTGCTGGGAATGAGGGACTCGAAAGGCGAGTTGGCCGTGGTGGACAAGTTGTTAATCAAAGTGGAGCCGGGCAATTACAGTAGTACCGAGGAACTCGTGCACGCAATCAACAACCACCCCCAAATGAAGAGTAACCTGTGCACCTTCTCGTATGACGAGAGGTCCTCCAGGGTGGAATTGATGTCGACGTCTTCAGCCGTTCAGAGCCTCAAACTGAGCCCCAGTTTGGCGCTACAGTTTGGCTACGAGGTGGATATGGATATCGTCAAGCGTCACAGGTCCGTGAGGCCGACTAACCTCTTCGCCGGTCTACCATCACACATGTACGTGTATTGCGACCTGGTGGAACCCCAACTGGTGGGCGACGCTGTGGCGCCACTACTGAAGATCCTCAACATCGACATCAGGAATTACACGTACGGTGCCAACACGACAGTGTATATAATAGACCCGCACTACGTGCCGGTGATTAAAACCTCATTCGAGAGCGTGGAAATCGATTTAAGGGACAACCAAGGGCGACACTTGCCATTCCACTTCGGGACCACGTGCATGAAGCTTCATTTCAGGAAAGAGAGGCAGCGGCAATGAATCCGAGCGATCCCTATCTGGCGTATTACCGCCACCAGCAGGCGGGCCATGGCGTATCCTCCGTATTCAGAGGAGCCGCTTTCCAACGCGGACACGGCATTGGCAATTTCCTAGGCGGGCTGATGCGTACAGTGGTCCCGTTGATCAGATCTGGCGCATCGGCGCTGGGCAAGGAGGCGCTGAGGTCCGGTGTGGGCTTCTTGGGCGACGTGGCGGCGGGCACAGCCAACCCCCGAGTCGCAGCCAACGCCCGACTCAGACAGTTTACCGGGTCGCTGAAACGTAAGGCCGATAAAAAACTGGATCACGTGCTGAGCGGTGGTGGTGCCTATAAGAGGAGGCGTGTACAGCAGGTTACTCCTCAGTCTCTAGCGAAACTCCTCGGAGCGAGGAAGAAGAGCGCTGCGCCCAAGAGGAAGCCCGCAAAACGTGTCGCTAAGAAGAGGAGAAGCAAGAAGAGCAAGAGTACCGTGAAGGACATTTTTGGATAATGGCGTTTCTACATCAGAAGTCGTGCGAGTGTGTCAAGACCGAGTTGGACCTGTTCTCGCTACCGCCCACGCAGACCAGTATAGAGAGTGGTAAATGGGTGCAGTACAAGCCCATCTCCTCCCTGACAGACGACTCACCCGTTGAGTTCATAGTTCCGGGTCATGGGGACGAGTACACGGATCTGTCACAGACGCTACTGCATGTGAAGGCTACCATTAGAACGGCTAATGGAGGCGCTGTAACGGGTGATCAAGCGATAAAAGAGGTGGGTCCGATTAACAACTGGCTGCACTCGCTGTTCAGTCAAGTGGACCTGTACCTGAACAACAAACTGGTGTCTCCTCAGAACAACACGTACGCCTATCGCGCCTACCTGGAGAACCTGTTGTCCTATGGCGGTGATGCCAAGACATCGCACCTCACCGCGGAGTTGTTCTACGAGGACTATGCCGGGTACATGGACAATACTGAGGAGGATAATGCCGGGCTCAAGAACCGGAGGGAGTTTGTCAAGGGCAGCCGGTACGCGGACATGGTCGGACATCTGCACGTCGACCTGTGCAACCAGGAGAAGTTCATGTTAAACGGCGTGGAGATACGCTTTCGCCTGATCAGGTCAAAGAACTCATTCTCCATCATGTCCAAAACCGTGACAGACTATAAAGTGGACATCGCCGAAGTCAACCTGTTTATGCGCCGCTGTAAGATCAACCCGAGCGCGCTGTTGGCTCACAGCAGGACGCTGGAGTCGGGCACAGCCAAATATCCCATTACGCGCGTGGAAGTTAAATCCTTCACACTACCCTCCGGTATCAGCAGCAAGACTCTGGACAGTGTGTTTCTGGGTCAACTGCCGAAACGCATTATAGTTGGCCTGGTCAGCAATCAGGCGTTCAACGGGGACTACAAGAAGAACCCGTTCAACTTCACCCACAGCCACGTGAACTTCTTCGCGCTGTACATAGACGGTGAGCAAGTGCCATGTAAGCCGCTTCAACCGGATTACACGTTCGGTCAGGAGTTGTGCGTGCTCGCCTACCACACGCTGTACACCGGCACCGGCATCAATTTCTCAGACTGTGGTAACGAAGTCAGTCGCAACGAATACCCCTACGGATACTGCCTGATGGCGTTTGATCTGACGCCCGATATGGCAGCCTCTCAATCCAGCCACTGGAACCTGGTGCGTAACGGTAACCTGCGCATAGAGATTGGGTTCTCCGAAGCCTTGGCGGAGGCGTTCAACTGCATAGTGTACGCCGAGTTGGACAACGTCGTGGAGGTGGACCGTCATCACAACGTCACAGTCGACTTTGGCGGGTAAACGAGTTGCCGCGCGCTCAAGGTCACCGCGGACCGTTAGGTGATGGCGGCGTGCGCACCCAAGGTTATCCCGCTAGGCGCGCTCCCGCCAGCGCTCAGTCGAGTTCAGTCAGCCGTACGGGATGGACGTGCCGCCACCGATCTATAACGAGCCGCCACCAGCGCGCTGTCATCACGGAAGCGTGGTGATGGATATGCAGTGTTTTAAAGACAGTGATAATGACTTTCTACTGAAAGAGGTTTGCGTGGTGGACGTGACTACCGACACGCTGCTCCTACATCACATCGCCCGCCCACCCTTCAGTAAGGACCTCCTGACTTCCGAGAAACAGCGCGAGAGCGTCTGGGTCACTCGCCACTGCCACGGCTTGGAGTGGGACCAGGGAGACATCGCGTACGTCGCCCTGCTGGACAAGCTGCGCTCCTGCCTCATCCACCGCCCCCTGGTATACGTCAAAGGATCGCAGAAGAGGGACTTTGTACAACGCCACCTCATAACCGAGCCCGCCGCCACCGCTAAGGACATGGAGGATCTGGGCTGCGGGTCGCTCAACGGTCCACCCACCTACCGGACCCTGCGCTGTCGCCACCATAAGAGCTCCCACAACCGTTGCGCCCTTCATAACTGCATAGTATTGCGGGACTGGCTCGTGGATAACGACAGGCTGGACCCGTCCGTCTCAAGCTGCCTGTGCTGCTTCCGCCCACGATGAATACCGTCCAGATCAGAGAATGCCTGGTGAGGATCCCCGGACTGAGGAACGTGTCGGTCTACGCCTCTGACCAACTACCGGACGTGCCGGTCAAGCCTCTCACCGCCATCGTGTCCAACACGGTAGCACACACCGAGGGAGGCGAACACTGGGTGGCGTTTTATTGCTCGGAAGAGGACAGACTCGAGTACCAGGACAGCTACGGAAGGCCGCCATACCAGGCCGACTTTCAAATGTTCCTGAGGCGCAATCCTCATCACCGCCACTACGTCTACAATAGGTATCGACTCCAGGGCTACGATACCTCTGTTTGCGGTTACTACTGCCTCACTTACCTGTACTGCCGGGCTGTTCTCCGCACGTCACTCAGCGACTACGTCCAGCTCTTCGACCCTGCCGCTCCCGCCGCCAACGACGCTCTGGTCCGCAGGCTCTTTCACTCCATATTCGCTTAAAACTAGTTTGTAAGGTTTTTGTAGTATGTGTATGTAACCTTATTACTGTACAATACATGCCTCATAATGATAAAGCTTGTGTTTTCATTTCTCCTTTCTCCTTACTAAATTAAAAAAAAATTAGCAAAACTGAGGCAGCGGGGCTGGACCTCAGGTTTATATACCAGCGGCGCGTGTCACTGGCTGAGCCCCCGCCAAGCGGCAGTGAAGGCCGCCAAAGAGGGCGCGCCACGAGACCCCTCGGACATCAGCAAACCGCTGAGTAATTCGAGGGTGACCCCTCGGACATCAGCAAACCACTTAGCAACTCCTTCCTGGGCAACTCCTTCAGGGTCGTCCCCGACACGCGCCGCCAACCGCTCCCGGTTGGCGGGGGCTTTTTAAGCTGCACGGCTCGGGCCAAACGACCCATAACGCCTTTCTGAGCCTAACGGCTTGTGACTTTTGAGTGAGCAAAGGGAGGAAATAAACAACTCGGGTTCATGCTGTACATAAAGCTATTATATTTTCTTACAAATACTATTTACAATTTTTTTTTCTCTTATAACTAATATATACAACTAGACGGGGAATTCCTCTTCTTCCTCGTCTTCGTCCTGGCGCTGTCCCTCCTCCTCCTCACCGTCCACTTCCATCCGCTGCGGATGTTCTCCTCTCCTCCTGGCTGGCGGTAGCGGCGGGACGTCCTTGTGTCCCCACGGCAGAGTGTGGATGCCGTCGGGGAGGACGCACCGCTTGTCATCAGCTGGACTGAGGCTCAGCTTGTCCACCTGCACGGTGTATACCCGGTGCAAGTGGGACTGGAACCGGACGTTGGTGGTGTGTTTCTGGACCCCGTCAAACAGACACTCTCTGTAGTCGTCGGGGGTGAGGACGTTCTTGACAACGCCCTTCGCAACCCCCTTGGCTCGCTTGAGAGCCTTACTGCCGCCTGTCGCTGCGTCCTCGATGTCCATGAAGTACAGCTTGGACCGCAGGCCGAGGTACTCGTATAAGGACAGGCCGTTGCACTCGTCCTTAAACTTTCCGATGACCTTGGCGTAGACGGGGTTGTAGCAGGGGTGAGACCTCGGATAGCCGCTGGTGTCGAAGTCGTCCAGGTGTTCCTTCATCTCGGCGTAGACGTCCTGGGACACGATGTCAAAGACGAAGCTGTCCGTGTCCATGTAGTCCACGGTGAGACGGTCACCGTAGCACTCCTTCATCTTGCGCAGGAACTCGTACATGAGCCACTTGCTCAGCTCCAGGACTGACATGCCTACGTAGATTGGCTTATCCAACACAATGTTGACCTTGGACAGATGCACCAGGGCCACGTCCTCCGTGTAGTACGTCCGGTCCAGGAAGTTGGATCTGGCGACGTACTTGGAAAACTTCTCCGGGGTGCACACCAGCTTCACGTTGAGGCGCTTCCGTACATTCTCGATGGTCTTGCCAAAGACCGCGTTGTTCATGAGCTTGAAGAAGTCCTGTTCAAACTTCGTTTTGGCCTTCTTCCGCAGCTCCGTGTTCATCAGGATGTACGGTTCCAACCACCGCGACTGGTGAAACGAGATCGCCCGATGCACCGCGACCAGCTCCAATCCGTTTTGCAGCGCCTGCTGCAAGACCCTGTAGTGACAGATGTAGTGTGTCTTGTCGTCCAGGGTCGTCAACAGTTTGGGGAACTTCCCTGTTGGCGGGCGCTTCGTCTCGCAGCAGTAGGGAAGGTCCTTGTGCAGGTCGTGTAGGCGCGCGGGGTAGTGGAGGTCCACCTCCAAGATGTAGCCTCGATCAGCCTCTGCGTCCAGCGCCGCGACGTCCAACGCCTGGATTTCCTCACGGCTGAGCCACTCGAAGTCTCCGGTCGGCAGGCACTGGGACATGGCCCAGCCGTACAAGTTGTTTGCGTCCAGGTAAAGGAGGAAGCGCGTGGGCTCGTCCGGGCGGTAGTCCGGGCACCTGTCGTGGTTGGCCTTGGCGTAGCAGGTGATGGCCTGAGAGATGCCTCCCCGGATCCCCTGCTCCACGAACAGGTACATGTCAAAGTCCTGCAGCGTGTCCAGCTCCACACCGCAGGTCTTGAGGATCACGTCCCAGGCGTAGGACGGCAGGGTGTAGTAGTGGGCAGGATCCAGCCCGTACTCTGCTAGCAACGTATCACGGAACTGCTCAAAGACATCGGTGAGCAGGGCGATGTCACATCGCAGGTACTTGTCCGCGTAGTCCTTGAGGTGGTTGCAGTCAAAGGCTCGCCACACGTTGAGGGCGTGCTCGTACTCCTCCTCCTTGATATCCTCCAGGGTCATGGAGTTCCTGAACGCCTCCTTGGGAGGCAGCTCCCTGGTGGAGTACAACGTGTCGTACGACGTGACAAAGTCGTAGGGGAACACGCCCTTCCTGCGCACCAGGTCGAACAGCCGGTCGTCAGGGAAGCGCTTCCTCGTCTCGCGCATCTTGTCAGTGGGCAGTCCCGCTGCCAAGCTGGCCAGGCTCATGGACAAGAACCTGTAGGTGTCGAGGAACCGCACCGCGAAACTGCTCTGACGTTGGTTGTCCCCGGGCTGGCCAAAGTGAAACCTCTTGGTAAAGGCGATGTAGCGCTCTTCAGTGTGCGCCAGCACGTCCACATCACCAGGGTCGATGGCCAGCTCCCGCACTACGAAGTGGGCGTCGTAGTTGGACAGGTTGTGGAAGTAGCAGTTGATGTGTCGCTGCTCCCGGTACCTGAGGTTGCACGAGCGGTGGGCAGCTCCTCGGAACTCGTAAGGCGGGGCGTGGTTGTGGTGCCGCACCTTGACGTCCTGGTCCGTGAACTCCTTCCCGCAAAGGTAGCAGTGAGTCGCCACTAGGTACTCGTCCATCTCCTGCGGGGTCAGAGAAGGGTGCAGAGCTCTCGTGCTGAACAGGAACTCCCACAGCATCAACACGTCCATCTTGAGCCTCTCCATGAAGACCTTGGACGCGTCAGCCCCGAAGTAGACGCGGGGCTCAAACTCCTCCAGGCCGAGCGAGTCCACAATCTGGTAGGCGAAGGCGTACGGGACGTGCAGTTGCAGGGGCCTCGTGCCGGGCGGCGCTTCCACCGGGTCAACAGCGACGGGCTGCAGAGCACACTCAAAGTCCGCGTAGATGCAGAACCTCTCCCGCCTAGTGTACTCGGGGTGGGTGAAGCGGATCTGCTGCTTCTTCGACATGTCCAAGCGGAGGGGAGCCTTGGCGGTGCAGTATCGCATGTGCTCCTCCAGACGCTCGGCACCGGACAGTTGCAGCTTGTTGGGCTGGTTGTCAAAGTAAGCGAAGCATCGCTTACACACGTGGATGGTGTGGCCGTGAGACGTCAGCTGAGGACGCACTAGCCTACTCATGTTTGCGATGTAGACGTAGTGACTGTTCCCGCCGGTGGTCACGTACAGCAGGTCCCGATGATCCTCCAACTCCCGCTTGCAGATCTTCAGCGGGAACACGCGGTCCTGGAACTTTGGCGATCCGTCGGGGCGTCTCCCCACTATGGCGCGCTCGATCCCATACACGTTGATGCTGATGGCGTTCTTCCTCTCAAAGACCTTGATGTCCTTCACAGCCACGGGGAAGCGTAGGCCGGTCCAATCGTAGCGAGCCATGACGTCCGGTGTGTACGATGCGGGCCTCTCCGGGTGTCGCGCGACGAACTTGGTCAGGACGGCATACGCGAAGCACATGTCATCGAGGTTGTGCACGTTGATGACAGCGCGCGTCTCGCAGATGGTCTTGGGAAGCTGGACGAACCGGGCTCCGCGTTCTCCCAACGGGGTGTAGAGATTGACGCGGATCTCCAGGTCGCGTATCCGGAGATAGCTCCACCCGCTGCCCACTAGCAGGCACTGCTCCTTCTCTTCCTCCAGCTTGTGGAAGGACGCTGACAGGAAGTCCTCCAAGTTGGACGCGGCGGTGAGAGGCACGTTCTTCGTCTTGAAGGCCCGCAGACAGGTGGCTCCGTGGACGTTGGCGAATTCGCACTCTAGGAACATGTTGACCTTGGTGTTTGGGTGTCGGGACCTGACGTCAGTCAACAGGTTCAGGACGCTGTCAAACAACAGCACCAGCGCGTCCTCCACGGACAAGAAGTCCTCCATGGGTCGAGACAGGCCGAAGGTCAGGAGGCGTCCGCGGAACCCCCGTTGGATGGTGCGGAACGCGGGCAGTCCACCACCCACCATCCCGTCGGGTGCCGTGCTCGGTCCGGGCTGGGGCTCGCGGCTGGGTCGAGGCTCGCGGCTGGGTCCGGGCTGGGGCTCGTGGCTGGGTCCGGGCTGGGGCTCGTGGCTGGGTCCGGGCTGGGGCTCGTGGCTGGGTCCGGGCCTGGGCTCGCGGCCGGGTCGGGGCTCGGGTGACAGGACGGGCAGGTGCGGCATCTCGTCCACAACGAGGTTCCTCACGACGGGGCAGTTTTCAGCCTCGTGCTGGTCCCGGTTGTAGCGCCGGGTGAAGCCTCGGTCGCAGTAGGCGCACGCGAACCTCATGCCGCGGTGGGCGCTCGCCACGTGCTGCTGGAGATAAGCGGCCCTGCGGAAAAGGGCGCCGCACTCGGGACAGCGGACCCCGTTGGCGTGCACCAGCTGCACGTGGCGCTGGAGCAGGTCCTCGCGGGCGAATCGCCGCCCGCACGCGTCGCACTCGGGCCGTGGGTCTCTGACGGGTAGCGTTGCGGCGGAGGAGGAGGTCGAAGCCGACGGGATCGCACCGTGGACCGCTTCCATGTGGTGGCGAAGATCCTCGGGGCTCGCCAGGGCGATGGAGCACAACGGGCACGGACGGCCTGTGAACAGGAAAACAAGTCCTATTAGTTACCTCGATAAACACGAGGGTGAGGAACTGGCGGCCTCTTCCTCATCTCGTTCGCCAGTTTGAGCCCAGTAAATACAAGGGTGAGGAATTGCACAGAGGCCTGGCGACCTCTTCCTCATCTCAATCGCCAGTTTGAGTCCAGTAATACAAGGGTGAGGAACTGAACAGAGGCTGGCAGCCCCTTGTTTACTACTTGAATATGTTTACTCGGCTAAAGCCGTTTACTCTCTCGAAAACAAGTCATTAGTACTGACGGTTTCTTGTTTAACGTAAAAACCGTGCCTGACGTTCCTCATCTCGTTCGCCAGTTTGAGCCTAGTAAATACAAGGGTGAGGAATTGCACAGAGGCCTGGCGACCTCTTCCTCATCTCGATCGTCAGTTTGAGCCCAGTAATACAAGGGTGAGGAACTGAACAGAGGCTGGCAGCCCCTTGTTTACTACTTGAATCTGTTTACTCGGCTAAATCCGTTTACTCTCTCGAAAACAAGTCATTAGTACTGACGGTTTTTTTTGTAACGTAAAAACCGTGCCTGGCGCTTGATCGTGAGGAACTGCACAGAGGACTGGCGACCTCTTCCTCATCTCAATCGCCAGTTTGGGCCCAGTAAATACAAGGGTGAGGAACACACAGAGGCTGGCAGCCTCCTTTCTTGTTTAACATAAAAACCGTACCTGACGCTTGATCGTGAGGAACTGTATAGAGGACTGGTGACCTCTTCCTCATCTCGATCGCCAGTTTGAGTCCAGTAATACAAGGGTGAGGAACTTTGGATGAGGATATCGGAGAAGAAGGCGTGCTTAACAAATCTACTGGCGGTTTCCTATTTAACTTAAAACCGTACCTGGCGCTTGGTCGTGAGGAGTGGGAGGATGAACTGCTATGAGGTGACGTCGCAGGTTGTCGCTTCGCCCGAAGCGTCTCCCGCAGACGTCGCAGTCGAAATGGCGGTCCCTGTGAGCGGCTGCCGTGTGACGAGTCAGGTTTCCAGCGTTCGCGAAGACGCGACCGCAGACCTCACACATACGAGGAACAGCCATCTGATTGAAAAGCAAAACCTAATTTAATTTCGCTTAAACATTTTTTTTTTTTTAAAGAGTGGTAGTGAATCTATTTTGCTTTTTAAGTTTGATTCATTAATTTTAATCGTTATAAAACACAACTGTTTCAAGGTCATTACAATTCCACTCATCTCCATCGGAAAAAGAAACAACGACAAGGCTCAGTGTACTGGGATATGTAAAAGATTAATTATTAATGTTAGCTAATAAGATTTTAGAGCATTGGTAAACTTGCTGATGAAAAAGTAAATTATATGTTACTTACATTTTAAGATATTCAAAGAGAAAGTCGTAACAGTCGCATAAGTAATCACCGCGATAGTAACGAAAATTAAAAATAACGAATAATTAAAATAGAAACGCTAATTAATAAATATGTTGTTACTTACGTTCACTTTTACGGGAATCCAAAGGCAATGAACAGCAGGTTGTGTAGGTGTATCGCAGAGACAGCAATACTTCGTCCGCACAGTAAGAGCTCCAAAGACAAACTGACGAAACCCTTGAGGACGCGCTCATAAATAGCACTCCAGTCGGGAGGAGTAAGCGGTAAACAGTTCCCGGAACCGCTGATGAGTAAACAGCTCCGGGCGGTCACGTAGGCTCTAGCACGCGCCTCGACACGTGACTCCGCGGAGCCGCTCACCGGGGGGGGGGACTTGCATCCTCATCACGCCTTTGCTAGTTTTGAACCATCGTGAGGGGTCTGGAAAACAGCCAAGATCCCATGAGGAAAACGCGTTTAAAAATTAATAGCGGGCCTGTTTAACGGTGGATTCTCAATTTTCTTTAAGGGATGGTTTACTTAGGCTGCCGCCTGACATGTGGTGAAATTTCATCAAAATCGGTCGGTAAACAGCTGAGATCCCATAAGGAAAACGCGTTTAAAAATTAATAGCGGGCCCGTTAAACGGTTGATTTTCAATTTTCTTTAAGGGATGGTTTACTTAGGCCGTCGCCCGACATGTGGTGAAGTTTCGTCAAAATCGGCCGGTAAACAGCTGAGATCCCATAAGGAAAACGCGTTTAAAAATTAATAGCGGCCTTGTTTAATGGCGGATCTATGGGGTTCTTACGTCATTCGCTTCCTCTGGGATAGGCCTACACTCTGGAAAAAGTCCCGTGGGAATCGGTGGGTAAATAGGCTAGTTATTAATTTTTGAAAGTTTTTTCCTCATCACGAAAAGTGCTGCAGACGACCGGGGGGGGGGGGGTCAGTTGAATCCTCACGCCAGGCTATGTCGCGGGGCAGGTATATCCTCACTCCAGGTAATGTCGGGGGGGGGGGCTTGCTCGCATCCTCACGCCAGGTGCCAGGTTTAAGTTAGGTTAATGGGTCACGTGACGGGGGGGGGCGCTTCCTCGCATCCTCACGCCAGGTGCCAGGTTTAAGTTAGGTTAATGGGTCACGTGACGGGGGGGGCGCCCTCGGGGGTGTCCTCGGGGGTGCCCTCGGGGTCAAGGTCAAGGTCATCGAGGGGGGGGTGGGGGGGTGCCCTCAGGGGTGACCTTGGGGTCAAGGTCAAGGTCATCCGGGGGGGGGTGATTCCTCGCATCCTCACTTCTGTGCTGGGGTTGAATCGGCTATTGCCCCCTACTTTGATACAAGTATGATATGATGTGATTTGCTTAACCCGTAGTTGTTTGATATGCTATAAATAAATAATTGTTTTGAGTTTCTTTGTATTTTGCAGGGATTTTTTCGAGGATATCTTCGGACATGTTAGAGAATTTAGCTTGAGAAAATTGTGTGTAGTATTGTCTTAAATATAATCGTTTTTAAATTGTTTACATTACCTGATTTTCCATGTTACATTAAAATTTCTGAGTGAAAATTTTAACCTTGCCAGGAACCAAACCCTTTTATCCTATAGTTCTTTATACCTCTGATCTTTTAAATGGAGTTCAAGTTCAGATTACAAGAAATTAAAAATCATAAATTTGTCTTAAACATAATCCTGATAAAGTTAAGGTCCAGGACAGTTGTCATATCGTTAAATTATTTTTAAGATATAAATTTAGTGTAGATCAGTAGTTGCTCTATGTTTACATCTATATTTTGTTAAGGTTAAATACATGTTTTTCACTAAAGCAATACAAATTTGTAAATCAATTGTTATTTACATTATAAAAATTAACTTATTAACTATAGTTAATTAACTAGTTTGCACGTTGAACGCTGACGTGAGGGGAGCCAATTCCCGTATTTCATTTTCAAAATATTAAATAAGGTCATTAAATCAAAAACTTAAGGCAATCTTTGTTGAAACTGGATAACCTCTTTCATTGGTTGTTATTCCGATGTGCCTGGAATTTCTATTTATTTGCAATGGGAGGATGATTATGTTGCTAATGATGAAGTTGGGAGGAGGTTCAGTCAGTTAAAGACAATAGATATGGAGGTATTGATTATTATAAATATATTTGAAGTAACAAAATAACAGTATTTGTAATGTTAATTCCTCTTAAAACAATCAAGCGGCCTTGGTCAATCTTTTTTAACCTTAAGAAATATGTATGCTAGATTTATGTAAGACGACTTATAATTGTTGTTCTGTATATGTGCTACATGTTGCAAAAAAGGCGACTATAGCTTTTGGGTTTTCAAACTGTTTGAAGAAAGGACGTTACCAACTACCTAATTTGAAGTAAATCGGATAAAAAATGCGGCTGCTAGAGTGCACACACATAAAGTTTTTAGCGACCCCAAAAACCTTTTCAGGGACAAAATTAGAAACTTATATTATCGTCCTGGGGTTAAGTAGCAATATTCGGCTCACAATTCATTAGGAAATTTACTAATACATAATAGAAAGGTTATCCAGGTTACTTACATACTGATTGGAAAGAAACGTTGATGATAAGTAGCAGTAAGACTAGGCCAAAAGATTAATCTGAAATGCCAGCTTAAACACTGATAGAGGTTTAATGACTGTTTTGACCATGCGGACACTTTATGACGTCATAAGATTGGATGTAATGACGAGACTGTGGGTCTTATTATGGGGTCTTGTGTGGTTGAACCTAGCCTGAGTACCTACCACGGTTCTCGCTATAGATAACATACATAACCGGGTTGTATATTCATTCACCAGCATTAATTAAATTCATAGTGAGAGTTTATCCTATTTTCTGCCTTACGAAAGGTGTACTGATGCAAACTCCCTAATACGTATAATGTGATCGCTAAAACACACGATATTGATATAACAGAAAAATAACAACATAAGTCCATAGGGGTAGTCCTGTAAAGATTTACAGGATTTACAGGATTTATTTTAATCAACAACTTTACTTCTACAACCTTTAACCTCATTTACAAAATAAATTGGTTCAATTCTGTGTCCGTCTTCAAATAAAATATTGTTTTCATATTATTAAACATATTTATAAAACATTTTAATTATATCACATTTAATCTTATGATATGGTATATTATTTCTCCCCTTACATGAACTCAGTTTCGAATGCGACATAATTTATTTATTGTATGGTTTTTCAGGTAGGGTCCTACTCATTTCATACACAAACTAAACATTGCCTTTCTCAGATATCATAAAGATAACACTCAAAACACAGCGAAACATAATTCCAGCTCAACCCTTAACATCTCACACTTTTGCAAACAATTTTCTAATATAGTATTATTAACTGGATTACTTAAGTTAATAAACAAAAACTTGTATCTGCTTTCTTGCACTAGACTGAATATTTTGTATTCAAAAGGATTTATAATAATTAGTTCCATATCAAAACCTTCTATTAAATGCTAGTGTGATCATATATATTAAATTGAACACATATATAATTGACTTTACACTGTGAACTTTGCTTTGACTAGTGTTATACACTCCACTATTACAATCGGATTAATTAATTTAACACCTGTAAAATGATTCTCGGTGACTTAACTAGTAATTGCATTGATGTCGCAAACACATTTTACCAATTGTGCATTATAAATTACCCTACTTTCGTTTGGAGTAACCATAAACCTATACTAATATTTTGTTTGCAATTATATTTGTTAGCTTTTGGTAATAACACAAAACTGTTTTACTTATCTGTTTACGAAATAATTAGAAAAGTTATAGTGGAGTTATTTTTTTGTTTGCAAGTGTTGTCTGGATAAACTACAGGACACTTTTGTACGCTGTAGACCAATGGTTAATTTATTATTGACTTGTTTTTGGTAAGCATTATTTATGTTAAACCATATCCATTTTTTTGGACCACATGAGTTTGTAAATAACAAAATATTGTATTATATCAGTTTTAAATGGAGATTCAACATTATTTTAAGTCATCATTGTACAAAGCGTATCCAGACTAAATATATGAACTTTTAACAAAACCAACCTCTACCCAAGTTGTTATATCTTAATTTGGATTTGAAATCTGAAACCATTTGAAATATACTTATGTAAGTAATCAATCACCTTTACTAAGTAAACCTAATATATAATTACATATGGAAAAAATGGTAAATCTGTGACTTGGTGCAAGTTTTAAAATCTATCGTACGATCTAGTCGCTGAAACTAAACTTGCATAACAAATTTGATGGGTACTTACCACAAAAACCCCACCACCGATCTTTTTTTTCTTAAAATGTCCTAAAGCACAAAAGACAATGTTAAAACCAGAAAACGTATTAATAATCAGCTGTTTATTTACTTATTACCATGTAAACTGAAAAAAGGTTAGAAACCTTGGCTCTTATATTTCATTAGTAAAATATATTTGTTTACGTATAATTAAATATGGTTAAAAATATTAATCTCATAAAATTAAAAATATATCATACGGTACTGGTAGTGGTTTTATTAACTGAATAAAAGTTGCCTAATACCACCATACATCAGTCCCCCAAATTTACTGAATGTATTCCCATTACGTACGCCTTTGTAGAGTTGACTGCCTAGTTTTTCTTGGTAATAAAAATTCAGTTACTCTGATTGAAGAAATTTAAGCATCATCGAAAGTGAAAAATATATGATAATATTTTTGTGTGTATAACAGTATAAATGCGATGATAGGTAAGTCACGTTTATTTTTTGATATAATTTATATATAATCTTACCTTATTAATAAAAACAAATTTTGAAACGTATCATCTTTTTTAATGTTTTTTTTTCCATGAAAACCGTTATCACGATATTTGGATGTTCTTCTCAAATTAGACAGAAGCAAGGAAAATATCTTTGTTATTTTCCATGGCACGCTGGAGGGGTTCGTAGATATTGTTTTCTCTGACAATGCGTGTCCACAACGCAGACTAAATGCTTAATAGCCAATGACAGCGTTATGCTTGGATTACTGAAGTCATTACACAAATTAACCGTTTACCACTAAGCTCTAGCTCTTATAATTACTCATCATCTACTCATCTTTGGAATTTCAGTGTGTTAATGTTTCAAATTTAGGCAGACAATAAAATAATATTTCATACGAAACCAAGGTGTACAGTATTTTTAGAGAAGGTTTTAAATCTTGTGTGATAATTATGACTCGGAAAATGAAGTGTAAATAGTATTGTAAAATATTATTAAAAATGTTGTTTAAATCTTTTTATATTTGTATTAGATATTATCATTTGAACAATTAATTTATGCTTTTAAAACAAGGAGTGTATGTAATGATCATTTGTTCTATAATCTATAAGATAATTAGTTTTCTTGAGAAGGTAAATACACATTTTAATTTAAAGTTGTAGCGGTCGGGCTTTCTTGTGATACATTTCATGAGAAATAAAGGCCTATTAAACACATAGCATAATACTTTACTTTATTTTAAGGTTACTTTAGTAAATATTTCGTTTTTTGCATAATCGTAATTTCAGTATTTTTATTGGAGGGGCAAAAATGGTCGTGGTCGTGACTATCGTAACTTTTCATATATTACAATAATATTTCCTCAAAATTATTAGGGTGGCAATTGCCTCCCCCCCTTTCCAGCCCTTGCGACCCCCGAATTCCCCCTATGTATAGCGCATCACTTACAGATAGATATTTTATTGTATATACGTTAAAAATTGTTATGATTTGTTATATTATATTAAGTCATTTTTAATCAAATCAAAACAGTTACCACACAAATATTGGATAGCAATTAAATAAATAGTTCACTCTTAATCTTCTATTTATAAAATGTTATTATGATGTAAAAGTAACAATGAACTTTAAAATTCTCAGGCTTTACTAGCGAGTCAACCACCACATATTCTGGGGCAGTTAGTTTTATAAAAAAACTAACTTTAGTTACTTTTTGAGATTCCAATAGTAAAGCAACATTAATATTGGCCTCGCGGTGCGGTGAACGTGTTACCAGCGTTTCTTACTATCGTAGGCGAATCACATTCACGTGGTTATATGAAAGAGCAGTTTATGTGGCTTTGGGAAGTCAACTAGGTAATTTTTAATTCAAACACCCAGATGTGTAGAGTTTAAGAAAGGACTCAGCTCCAAGAAATGGTTCTACCAACCATATTAGGTTAACAATTAGAACTACCATAAATTAAGTATACTCCTAAGGAGTATGCTTAATCTATGGAACTACATATGTGAATAACTTATATTTTCGAAAAGATTAATGGACGGCATGATATTAAAATGCTTCTTATTAAACACTGTTGGTTTTTTGTTTTGTTTTTTAATTAAATCCGATCAATTAGTTCTTTATTGCTGATACTCAACGTACTACAAGCATTGGCATGTACCAGTTTTGAGATCATGGATTTAATCAAAAGTTTACGTATATTTATAATTTGTTAAATCCTTATCGCTAGACTTAGTTTAGGAAGGTTTAATCGATAAAAGTATTTGTTTCATATAAATATTGAAATTCTATCCAACATAGTTGTATTTTATTTTCTAAATATAATACATTAACCAAATTAGATAATAATTATATTTGTAGACTGTTATTAAGGACCAGTGTTTACTTAAAACACCCAAGAGACGTCCGATTTATAAGTAAACATAGTTTCGATGTTAATTTTTCAAATTGAAAGGATAAGATAGTCATTATACCGAGTACCCAGAAAGTATTTCCCTACAAAGTGAATAAAATAAAATAATATTAGGTGACAGTTTTATTTACAGTTGTAAAAAATAACTTTATGAGTGTGACTGCATTCAAAAATTAATATGCCTCAATTTGCGCACCTGTAATGTATTTTTGTCAAACGATACTTGATTAGAAAATAATTCCTAATTTTAATTGGGGAATGAACTGTATTGAACCAAAGGACAGACCATGACTCTTCATACAAACTCAACAATTGTTTTATAGTAACTGGATTTTCTGGCATTCTGCTGGGTTTAGAGGTTTCCAACTTAGGGCACAAAACTGAATGAATCTAAACTGTTGAAGGGGAACACCCTTCAACATGAGACACATTATCTTTGCGAGGTTTCAATTGGTCATTTACAGCAGAGTCGCAAAACTAAGGAAAGACTTTGTGAGCACCTCATATTTGATATTTCAAGTTTGTCCCTAACACTAATAAAAAGTAAGAATGAAATTAATATGTTTATAGACAGTATTAAAGCAAATATTTAACTCTCTTACACGTGGATTCTTATTATTAAGGGCTTAGGATAATTTAGCTTTAATGTTTCCAAGATCATTAAGGAACAGTGTGAAGAAGATCACCATAATTTAAGGTTAATCTCGTGAGGCGAGGTAAGAAGGAGGGAAGGTAATCAACAGCAACTTATATTATTGTAGCGGACTAATGGTGTGAAAAGAAATCGCCTGATATAAATCACTGTTATCTGACTCATTTGGATGGATATTATAAAGCTTGAAAAAGATTACTATATTCCGAAAATAGTTTGACAAATTTAAATGTATTACTTTGTTTCTTTTAACAAACACAAATTCAACAAATTCAAAAATTATACTGATATCAAAGCCTCTATGGGGAAAGATGATTTTGTATGTTAATCTAATTTGTAACAATTTATGTTATTTGTTTAAAAAATTTTGGATTTTGGGTTATTTCTTGAGAGGTTAATGAAAATAGATTAAGAATGCAAGAAGTCGTTCGTAAGCTTGTTTTAATACAAATATTATATTTAGAATAAATTGTATGTGTAATATTTGTTCAGTTACATTTAGTAGTTTGTATTGCTGCAATTTTCTTTATTGATTTCCTATATTTATATGATTAATTTTCCATAATTATCAATTAAAATTTGAATTACCAACCTAAAATCGCTTGTTTTATGTCTTTACGAACTCAAATCATATTTTAAAATAATAAGTTAGATTATAATATGTAAAATTATCCGTTTGTTTATGTATTTAAAGTTCATTAAGATTTCATTCTAATTCATGCAAAGGCAGAAAGCTTAATGGATTTTTAAACTGTTAAATTTGCCATGAAATATAAACTAATTGACCGTTTGGTTAAAATTCTATAGGCAAATTGCTTAGTTCCGGTTTTAACAAATCAAACATTTGACGGGCGAAGCCACGGGTAAAAGCTCGTGTTATCTATGGAACAGTGCACAAATATTTCGACTTTTTCAATACGACTTGTTTTTGGTAATTTTCAACAGAACAACTTTTTTAACTCACATCAATCAAGTTAAAAAGTTCGATGAAAACTATTTTGTTAGAGCAGCATATTTATCAAACTAGTGGTAGTTTTAACACCGAGCTAAAGTTCCGTAAATTTTACGTAAAATCAAACAGCAAGTACTTTTAAGTAAAAATTCCACTTTTGACTCTTGAACACTGTAGGACTCCTACACAAGTACTTAGAAACAGTTATTCACTATACTCTCATTACAAGTTCTCTTTTAAAGAATATTCAAAACATATACATTATTGAGCCAGTTTGGTAATTATAAACAAAAGTTATAGTATCAGCATTATTTTGATTCATTGTAAAATCACATAATATTTTCATGTTCTGTACTTCGCATTTGCTAAATTTACTTTCAATATAGGTGCAAATATATTTCAAATTCCATAAGACATATCTTATTACATAGCGTAGCACAACCATTTAAACCATGATAAGCTGCTAACAATTCAGCTTAAATACTCCACTGATCTATTTGAAAACTAAAAGAAACTAAAAATTAACGGAAGATTAAATTACCTTTGAGAACTACACGGGATGTAATAAAAGACGTCTTACAACACTTAAGATATATTTACACTTATACTGATTCACATACAGACGGTAAAAATATATAAAAGATGGTACTAACATATACCTGGGTAAAGCAATACAAATTTGTTTTAAAAAGTTAAGGTTTTTTCCTCTACATTAAATGTGTGTGCAATTACTTTAATTCCTATAATTATTTAAAATTTATAGGAATAATTTTAATTTACGTTTGAAAAAGCTTTGAATAAAGCGGTTTTCAGAACTCACCTGCGTATTTAACTAACGGAGTTCGAGTTGAAGTCAGATTTACGGACTCAATAACGTCCGTTCTTAGTAAATCCACTCCCGCAATAAATTGTCTTTGTTTGCACTCAAATATTTCTTATTTTTTGTTCTGAAACGCCCTTTATATAACCTGTAGAATCATATATCTGCCTTATTTATAGCATATTGATTATAAACGTGTTTATAAACATAAAGGCTTAAAATATAAGATATGCTTCATAATTTTCCATACATTATTTATTAGCGAAAAATAATTTTATAACATTGTATACAAAATTTACATTTTAATGATTGTTGAACATCAAACAATAAACCTTTCTAATTCAGCTATGAAAAGTTAAATCTGTTACCAAGTTCTGTAATCTCTTATCTCTTAAGGATTCCTCTTACCACAAGCACTTATAATTCAAAGAATATTTTAATACTTTTCTCTTCAATATACCTGCATTTAATGATTTTATGTAAAAAATAGAAAAGTATTAAAATAAAACATCTATTATCAAAGAATCAAGAGCCATATAAGACATAATGCATTTTTAAAATATTTAATTTTAAACAGAATATATTAATTATTGTAAGTACGAGTTTTTATTAGTTTTCATTTTCTTTGAGGCAGTGGGAGTAGGAGCAGTGACAGTGACTTACCTAACCTAACCTAACTTCTTAAATTTGTCTTTGCCTACCTAAATTATTTTTCTGAGTTAATTCCAATCCTTTTAACTGAAAAGCTCACGAGTACTGTCTGTATAGGTGAAAATTTACATTATTAATAAATATATATTTTGCAATTACAATGTGTTTAGAGAGTTTGCAGAAAGGAGAGAGAGAGAGATCCAGAGGGTGTAGAGGTAACAAGTTCGCCATCTGGTTTCGCTCTGGCTGACCAAGACGCTAAGTTGGTCAGCCAGACGCTATTGTGGTCGGGGGCAAAGTGACTAAGTTAGTTTTTGTTCTGGCACTTGCTGTGAACGAGTTTGGCTTAAATTATGTTTTTTTTCATAACTACAGTTTTAAGAGTATCTATGAAGAATGTAAGCACAAATTATTTCAGTTTTAGTGAGCGCTGGGTAACGTACGCATCAAATTGACCTTTAAGTACACATACACCCCGATTTGTTTGTAAGAGTCTTTGAATAACATTAGAATGCAAATTGTTGTATTTGTTTTTTTTCTTCCTATAATCGAATGTTAACTTTCAAAGCACGTCCCTCTTCAACGGATTATCCGATATCGTTCATTCATGGTTATTTTTAAATGACGAAACATAGCTATCAATTTCAGTGAGTAAATTGTCAGTCACAAATAATAATCGACCAATAAAATTGCAAAATATTCAGTTTGCATGGGCGAACTATTTTAAATATAAATTACTATTGATTGAAATTGCTAGCTAATTTTTTTTAATTAACCAAAAATAAAAATGTTTAAATAATCCTTTAAGGAGGAACGAGTTTTAAACATTAACTTTGGCTTTATGGGATAAGCCGTTGAAAACGTGAATTGTTACTTGATTGAAGTTTCTCTTGGTTAAAAATAGAGCGAATCTGCGAAAATGGAGCTCTACGCATAGAGCGAATCTGCATTGATAAAAATATTAATATTATAAAATCGTTTTATAAAAATAAAATAAAATACTTTACAACTAAACACAATCCTTACAAAAACACAATCTTCTAAGCTAATACTCTTGGGGAAATAAAATAAATAGGTAAAAGTGTGTGATGAAATCAGGTGTTAAATTTAAACATTAAAATTGGTTTATTTTGCGGAATGCAGCACATCCAATAACATTTAAACAGAAGGTTAGAGGCATCTTCCTCAACAATCAACTAGTAATTATATAATTTACTCATTAAAAATGTTTTTTCTAACTGCAGATGAGAATAAAGGTGACATAAAACAAACAAATTGACGACATATTATAAGATACTGTTGCCTTATATCAACCTTTGTAGTCTTGGTTGTGAGGGGAAATATTTCGATAAGTTGCTGGCATTAACAAAACAAAAATATATATCGGCCTATCATTAATTTAACTTCTAAGAGAATATTTCTGCAAGTTTATTTGCCACTTATATAATTTGCTCATGTATTTAATTTAGGTGCTGAATCTAGAGTTATAACCCAGTTTTTTATTAATTTGGAACTAGACCGAACTACTTAAAAATTAAAACTTTAAGTTCCATTCAAGTGCATTTCTTATTTATCTGCTTGTTTATTTTATATTTTCTTATATGTTTTCTATATTTTAAATGATCTGGTCTGAATAGCAGGTTTCCACCTTATGAAAACCTTATTCTCACAAAATCCTTTAAATTATGCTACACAGAACAACACCGTCAAATTAAATTTTGATAACTATCGCACACAAGCAAAAGAGATTTTCAACTTATAGCGGTGATTTTTCAATATTATTTAAGAATGGCAACAACAGAGAGTTTAATTTAATTTTTATTTGAGATTAAATCAGTTTTTCCACTGCACAGTGAAATATATCCCACTGAATTCGTCAGCAAATCCCACTTTATCCCTCGGTCCACTCTTAAACTGAAATATCCCTCATTTACTCTTTAGTTTCTAATTTTAATATTAGTTAGACTTATTATTAGTTAGTTTATAATCAATTATCATTGTTAAATATCCTTAATTGATTTGAATTAAAAATTAATATATTAATAGATTGGATTATAACAATGTTTTAGTAAGTATATCTGTTATGATTTGGATCATACCGTTTAGGTAAGTTTGATTCCAAAACTATTTATTAAAATAATTCAATTACACATGATGTTAAAACCACTGAGCTTATAGATCTTGAGCTATAGCCAGTATAAACTTTGTAAACCCACTCCACCCACCGTAAACTTGTTCATAATAAGATTGAATGTTTATCAAGGTTTGAACAACATATTGGAAACATTACAGGTGTGAAGGTGTTTATAAATATCAAAATGTATTTACACACTTTAGTAAGAAACAAACATTGTACATAGCTGAGAGTAAGACTTTTGTTCAAAATATCTCACAAACCCGTGTCTCACAGAACGTTGAAATACCCCTAAAATTGGATTAAAATAAATCAAGGTAAAGGTTAATAGGATTAAATTAAGATTTGTAAAATGATTTATAGATCGAATTAACCAAGTGCTTATTCTATAACCTATAAATATTTAGATTAATATTTAAATATATTTTTTTTAAGTAGATCGACCTACCGAACTATACAGTTAAACGTTTTTCAACCTAAGTGGATTTAAGTTTACTAAAGGTGCCCAAAATTATTATAACGGAACTAGTGGAAGCGTGGATTGAAGAATCTAAATCCTCAACCTCAGCCACATTAAAGTATGGAAAATATGGATTAAATTGTTCAGTTAATTTTGTGGTATTGAGAACATTAAACTTTAAATACGTTCAAAGTTTTGCCAGAGTAAAATCAATGAACCATCGAGCGACGGCTGAACAATCTCTCTGCAGACTTAGGTGCTGCGTCCTAAATTGTTCAAACTATAAATTGGAGTTGAAGAATACTTCAAAAAGTTAAGTAAAACGATGACAGTATTATGTTATTGACACTTTTCAGGGAGTAAAATAATTTTAGTTGTGTTTTATTTTTTGATATTTAATACCAATTAATTATTCTGAGGGCGTTCAGGCGATTTTTTCAATAGCCAATAGACAAATTCTTTATTTCTAGCAATTATTCTACAAGTGCTACATTTCTGGAGCTCGTAGAACTCGTGTGGGAATTTCAATATAAACTAAAAACTATTATTATTGTTGTTGCAGTCCGACCGATTTAATATTAAATGTTTTAGTCCAATTCTACCTTGATCAGCACATCCTTAATCCTAGATAAGTTGAATATCTTCGAAACATGTTGATTCATTGTGCGTACCCGTGCAATTTTGGAGGAATATAAATGTTTAGTATAACATCACAATTTCTTTGGATATAATATTTAAAAGCCATCATACTTTTAAATAACAACAACAACAAAAGCGATATATTTTTAATAAACAAATTACAATATCAACAAAATAATGGTATGAAATAAACATGTATTTAACAAAACCAACAATAAAATTTAACAGTATAAACTTTAAGACCAGTGTAAACTTTAACAACGCTAAAACTTCAACCATAGTAACTTGACAAAACAAAAAACAAAATTGTTACACATTACAATATAAGGATAGTAAGGCAATAATCAAAGTTTCGATAGGTAAATTTTACTTATAATGAATAAGACAAATCATTATTCAGAATGGCTTTTTTAATTTTCATTTTAAACCGTGGTTTTCGCTTATTCAAGATGCTACTATCAAAAATTGAAATTATTTTATTGAAAATTACCTTCCCGATAAAACAATACTGATTCCAACTTATTTCTTTACTAAAAGAAATACGGCTGAATTATCTTAATCTTCTCTTTCAATGGTTGTTAATGATATATTGTTATTAATGGTTGGATATTAAATTAGTTGTTTTTATCACCCTTGGCATTCGGTTCTAGGGATCACGGGATATTCACACACGTTGAGGGCTTCGGCCGCCTTCTTTTATAACATTGATGTGCTTTAAATTACTATGGCGTAAAAATAAAATAAAATATAATTTGTAGGGCAGATTTTTTATTAATGTCATCAACCACAATACACATAGGTTGGGGTTGCTTATGATATACAGATTATAATATACAGTTATATTTTTGACCAAATTCAACCCATGTGTTTTCTCTTTATTTGTTGTTCGTGAAAATAGGGAATATGATGGCGAAATTATTTGTGAGAGTCAATTGGGTTCGCAATCAGTCATTGTGACCTGTAGATAGCAATATCATCGACATCAAAATACTTCCTTGCATTAAAGATATTAAAAATGAGAGGGGTTAGTACCAACCCCTTATCAACCGCTGGGGTAGGCCGTCATTTAAATGTATGAAATAACTAACCCTAGTACACTTTCGTTAGGCTGCCAATAAATAATTTGATAGCTTATATAAATTATAGAGCCTATTAAAATATTCTTTATGAGATGAAAAAGGGTGGGTAAAGGAAATAAATATAGAGCATTAACAAGAGACCCTTCTTACCAATTGTGTCACAGGCTACGTATATGACAATGAACGCTGCTATGTGCAACGATTATTATTTATTTTTGTGTGAAGAACGAACCTGATACAAATTTGAAGCCTGATACAAAGTGAAGGTGCAAGTGCAGTAACTTAGCTTAGTAAAAACTCTTTCTGGATTAAGGAGTATATCCATCTAGACAACTAGAGGTATTCATATTATAGTAACAGACATTTTTTGAGATTGCAGTAATACACCAAGAACTTTCCTTCCAACTGACATCAATTTAGGGTCAAAATTAGGGTCGAAATGGTGCACAAGTCAGGGGGAAAACATAGATGGCAACGGGATGAGTAAAATATAGATGCGTATATTATCACCACAAAATAAATATAGATTATTCCTTATAAAAGAACTTCCCTAAAAGCTTGTTGATTCCAGAACGTTTGTAACACCTATACTAATATTTAATTTCTGCTATTGAGAGTCTACATTAGGATTAAATTGAAGTGAGAGGTTAAATCTATATCGGTTGGTCAATTTATGAAGTAGCATGGTTCATTGGTGATAGTAAAACTAATTATAATTGTGCAGGTGAATCATAAACGCCTTAGGAAAATAATTAAACATATTACTGTGTTGAAGAAGCGAAGCAAATTCAATTATAATGTTACAAACACAAACCTCAGATTCAACAGACTCGGAGTGTATTCACACCTCCAGAGAACACTTTGGAATGTAATTATCTGTGTTTTTGTCTCGAATGACAACCCCTCAAAATACCCCTTTTTACAGTGTATTTTGTGCTGGTTAGAAACAGCACAGAACTCAAATCAATAAATTCACTTGCCTTTGTTAATTTGTTTTGTTAAATATGTAATGTTTTTATTCAAAATTAATTTAACAAATACACTACTTACTACTTTGTAAAACTTACTAAATGAACAAAACTAAATTAATATTCTTTCACAAACTGTAATGTAATGTTCATTTTCATACAGACTACACTTGGTAGGATAACTTGCATCAATGATCTAAATGCATTAAAAAACAATCAAAGCTAAAACATGCTAAAACTCACAAGTCGGAAAAGAGCAAACAAAAGAGATCAGGGAATGAGTGGAGGATAGGCTACTCCCCATCTTTAAGGAAAATGGCACATAATTAACAAGCGAACACTGACTTCATTGTTAAGTAAGTTGAGATTGGAACATGATTTTAAAAAGTATATCAAGTAAAGAGCTAAATAAGAGTAAATTAATTATTAAGGGGTTTTAATTAGCAGAAGATTTCTATGTTCAATATTTATGATGCTGTTTGGTATTCATTATTTTCTGAGAAGCTTATACTGACTGGGATCAAATTGTCAGCCATACGAGCCATCTTATTTTTTCACGTGTGTAGTTCTACCTTGTTACTGTTTGCTTGGCCAAGTATTGGTAGGACTTGTTTGTTCTAGCCCGGAGAGATTCTAAACGTAGATTAATAAAATTTGTGATAGCGATGGTTATACTTTATATTGTGAAATTTTTGAACGTTGGGTTTAGCTTCAAATCTTCAAGTTGTAAGTCTTTGCAGACAAGCAAAATAATAAAGTAAATGTTTTACAGCACAGTACAGTTGTTAGGAGGACGACTATCTGTTGACCGATGGTAACGAGACTCATTTGTAAACACTGAAGTCTCGTAATGACGTGTTTATCCGGATTTCTCTGCATTCAGTTTACCACTAGTTTTTAAAGAATACATATAGTTTTTGCAATTCATATATTTTCGGTATTTCAAAAATGAATTACTCTGATCACACATTTATTAGAAGGCAGAAATTGTTTAGTTAAACTAGGTTATAATTGAGAAGATTACCTTATAGTTCAAACAGAATAACTAGGGGCGTTTAAGCGTTAGTAGAGTTCTGCTGTAAAGTAACTCTTTTTTGGGAAATAATTTAGAAAATTACTAATTGCGAGCGATATAAACAGAAACACTCTCCAATTTTGAGTAGGAGGGAGAACAAAGACTTATTAATAACCATCCAACATTAGTTATTTAGTTTTTGGGGTGGATCGAATGGTGGATCAGACTATTATACATTTTGGGTTAGAAAATAAATATCGGATGTCAATTTTCATTGATGATGTAAGAGTAGAATTGAAAACAAACTGTTTTTACAATTTTCATTTTCTCCATAGCTTCTTAAAATAAAACCACGGTTAAAACTATAAATTTGTTTGTTGTTTATGATTTGTATTGGTACAAATGTAATATAACGTAAAGTTTGTGTAGAAGTAGACAGAAACTCTTACTTTATTATGTTGAACTAAACTTTTCCTTGCTTTAAGACGATGGAATATTTGTGTTCAAATTTCATAAGAAGTAATGCCACTTTTCCTTTTCAGTATACGTCAAAATACTCTTTAAGATAATACCTTACAAATGTGGCTTCTTTGTAATTTGTACCTTACAAATTTAAGCTTTGTAAAGAAGCTAATGGACGAACATTTTATTTTTACCTGAATCAATACGCTTTCGTCACTCAATCAACCAGTCTTAGTGTTTCGTTAAGAATACCTGACTGAGCAAACATAATTAAAAGTGACATTCAAGAAGTTGACAGGTGATGTTTTGGACGTCATACAAAACAAACATGTCGATCACCTTCAAAATCGTTGACTAGGTTTGTACACTCATTTGATTGTTGTTTTTTTGTCTTTACAGGTATTAGTATTTTCCTTAAAAATGAGTCGTAGCGGGGCAAATACATTTTTATTTGTTTGCCAATTTATGAAAATAATATGCTGTTATTTAAATAACATAAAATAGGAATCCAGAACTCAAGTTTTAGTTTCTCCTTATTGTGTTGAATATACACAATTGTGTATATATTGTGTTAATTGTACGGATATTCAATATAAGAGGTATTCAATATACGGATATTTCAATTAGGTTATGGTTGAAATATTATCTATTTAAGATATCAACGTTTATAAAATAAGGCCCAAGGACATTTTACATCTTGTCTGATTATATTTACCTGATCAAGCTTGATCAAAACCTTATCATGACTTGACCCAGTTTTATGATGACTCCAGATCAGGTGCTGAATTGGTCCTGCTCGAAATCCGATCAAACTTTTTTTCTATTAAAATCTTAACAAATTTACGTATTTTTACTGTGTGTTAACTGTGTAACTACGATTTTAGGTTGTTGCTCGTACTGAACAATAAATTTTTTTCTGACTTTGTGGAAATTCATGAACGTAATTATTGTTTAAATATTAATCCAACTACACAACTTTGATATTTCAGGTGGTTTAAAGACATACCTGCAATTAATTATAAGTATAACATTCCTCTCATATTGCTTAGTTCCTTTAGAAAAAATAGCCATACATTTAAGATTACGGTTTACTGACTGTACTCAATTTGCTTTAAAATGATAATAAATGACAAATCGTTGTGTTTAAAGTAAATCTTATGATTATGACATGTAGGTTTGTATAGTGAATTGTATTACGTTAGGTAACTGTAATACCCACTTTTATAGTTATAACTGTTACACTATATTGTTTACCAGTACATGTAAAAAAGGGTACCGGTAATGATCTTACAATAAATAGGTATAACTGATTTTTTATAATACTTAAATAAAAAACGCAATTAATCTGACTCTCGATAAGTTGTTTGAACTTCATTAAATGACTTCCTCGATCTGATGGGTCACACAAACCATATTCAAAGCTTTATATCAGGCTTTATCAAACCTGATCCAGTAGTTTATTAAGTCTGAAAAAGGCTGATCAGAATTTTATCAAACTTGATTATAACTGATTAAATATTGTCATGTGGTCGTACTTTTTTACTAGAGGTTATACTTTTCATAATAACAGTTTTATACTATTTTGTATAAAAATGTACGGTCAAAAATAAAACGAATGCCATATACCATAATTATATTTTACTACACTAAATTTGCCTAATTTCGTATTATGACACAGATTACAATCATCACATAAAAGTGTCATAGTAAAACAATATATCAACATGTTCTTAAAGATAGTTTATGTTTAATACAACAAAATTCAAAGGACAACACATGTTACAAGTAGCATGACTAGCAATGCGGTATGCCTAAACAATGTATAACTAATGTTAATCCTTTTTACTTGCCTGACCTCGGGAAAGCTTTGGAAATCAGCATAAAGCCTCTCAGAATACAAAGGCCAAAAACTCATGAGCACCTCGGGAATTTGTATTATAAAATTAGATATGACATATGTGGTTGCTGGCTAGAATAGACATCCCTTTAGCATATCGAGCCAATTAGCATAGCCAACCATGATTATTGTTCATTATTTCCATCCTAGGACAGAAATGTCAGTCTGTTGCGGTTCTTGGGTCTCATTAGGATTTTATTAGTTCCTCTCTTGTCATTCCAAGCAACAGCTTTATTAAACCTAATCCCATCCTGTCACTATAATTAGACTCTTTGTAAATTGTTATTGTTTATGGTGATCGAAGAAAATCTACAACCCGACTAGCTACTCAGCAACATAGCGTACATTATTTTATACTATCAAAATAATTAATTTTCTCTCTTACTTCACGTTTTTATGTCTTTGTGCTACTCAGAAACACCGTTTAAAAATATACAATAATTGCTAAGCATTATTTATTTACTCAAAATCAAAGGTTTTGATATAAAATGTCCTCTGAGGTAGCTTTGAATTGCCAGTTCGCCTTTGATTTTATCCTCCCAAATACGAGCCCTCCCAAGTACATCTCATAGATTCGTAATACAGTAAATGTTAAAGTCCCCACCTTATTCTTTAGGAAAATAAAGATATTTAAGCAATGGTACAATATAGTGATCAAAAGTTTGTTAAACCAGGAAACATATTTTTGAATTGCTTTAAAAAAATTAAAATGACTAAATATAAATTTCATTACAATATATACCCCCCGAAATTTTTTAATAGTGACAAATACCTGTTAAAAAAAACATTATATCGACATACCACAATATGCAATACCATAACCAACATAAGAACCACTAAATAAACACAAACTTTTTTGCATGGGTGCATTTGGTTATGTGGATTGTTGTGTGTGGTTGTGCATTGTTATGGTATGCTCCTAAAATATTAGAGTTATAACTGGTCCAAATATTGATAGACTAGTTTCTTTGTTTCTAGTTAAAAATTTCATCATTTATTATAATTAATTAAGTTATGTAAGCAATGTATTATTTAAAATATCAAAAGGTATCATCAACAGAGTAAGGGGTTAATATTTGTTTATAATGTTGAACAAACTTTGGCAAGGATTTGCTATTTATATTATATGGCTTTATGTGTATATTTAAAATATTTGTGACGATTGTTTGGATACATACATAATAAAATACTCCCGTTGCAGCAAACCTGCGTACTCAACTAACTACAAATGCACATTTTAAATTAACCTCCACTGCTACATGAAGCCTCTTAACCAAGTATCATTAAAATATCTTCATAAAAACGCGAGATATGACATTTTATTTACTCTTCATAATAATAATGTTAGGACTGAACATTTCCATGTTTGCTGCAAAGGGGTGCACAAAATGGGATTTTATGCTTATGGCAATGCGCCACAACCAGATTGAGCAACATAACACACAGGTTTTATCAACACACCTTCATATAAAAGTGAGATATAATATTTTTTTAATTCTCCATGAGAATATTAGAAACCAGTAGGTTTTCTGCCACAAACAATGAAATTGCTATGCAAATATCATTAGACGACAAGCTGATGAATATTCGCATATTATTTTCATCTATGTATGTTAATAAATAAACGAAATATAAAATTGTAATTATTCCCCCTAAGATTAATACTAGGCAAACATAAATAGACCTATATTAACATGTCTGGAAAACAAATAAATACTTCTTTTAAAAGGGTAGTTAAAATAATGTTTCATTTTATTATATCTTGGAATCTGTTGACCTCAAAATGAAAAATTCTCTGTCTCGGACAATACCTCCTAGGTAATAGCTTCTTCCCTATCACGAAATTCTTTAATAGGCTTAATAAATTCCATTTGTTCAAAGCAAAATATGTCCGATCAATGTGGAAATAAGTTATCCTTTTAAATTATATCATTTAACTTCGGTATTAGAGGTGACAGTTAGTTGTCAAATAATCTAATTTTGGGCATTTTAATAACCTAACAGTTAGCGTCTTGGCCTTCGGTTCATGCGGGCTCGTGTTCTATTCCCGGGATGCCCACAACAATTTTAGGACTTGAGACGTTTCTCCTTAAAGCGAATGTACGTGTTCTTAATTAAAATACTGTTGATGTTAAAGTGACAAATTTAATTAAGTTTTACATTTAATTTAATAACAGGCGGTGAATTACAATTGTTTACTTATATATAATTTGTATTTAACTATAATCACTTGCATTTCTTATTTCGACAAAGCCTGTCTTTATGTAAAAAAAATTAGCTCAATCATTTTACAGTTACAATACAAGTTACAATAGAATCTATAGTCGTGATCACATCTTATTCAGTCTTCATGGGAGCAAGAATTGTGTTGTGGTGTCTAGAAACGTAGTCCTTAAAAGTGATAAATGTATGCATTTGGCGAGCGACCAAACAGCATCATGAGATACTTGACACCCACTCTAAATGTATTTGTTCCTCTAATGTAAACAATAAGTTAATTTAGGACTTCAAATATGTACTTGAACTGTACACAGTAGTATTGCGTTTATTCTTTATTTCATAATTCATATTTATGCTATAGTTTATTTATATTATGATGTAGAGGCAATTTTAAAATTAATTGTTTTGCCCCAGGAGAAATGTGTCTGGTAATCCTTCACATAAATCCTACTTAAGGACCAGTGGAGCTGGAGGTCGGATGATAAGACAAGGTTAATCCTCCACAAGTCCTCACCGGACAGCTTTGTGTTAGGTGGGTCGATCCATTCAAATATTAGTTATTGAATCTAAATGTATTGGACATTTTAAATCTCCAAAAAACTCTTTCTTTCTTTGATTTTCTTGGTTTATAAAATCGGCTAATAAAACTCTTTGTTTATCAAAATTGTAAATTTGTTTAAATATTATAATAATTGTTTTTCAAAAGACACAAACCTCCTAAAATATAAAGGAGTTTCTTACTATAAAAACGTTATATATGAATAAAATTTAAACCAATCCATAGAAAACAATGTTCAGAAGAGAACAGTCATATATGTGGTTGGTTCACAGTATGTTTATTTATAATTTCAAAGTCATGCAATTGGTCAGGTAAATATTTAATTGTTTTGATTGAAGTAAAATACAATAACAGATGCTGGAAACAACAACTGGACAACTTAACCATGAATGGAGAGATGGTATTAAATCTGTTACTTTCCGTTTGATATAATCCTGATATTTTAAAATGTGCTGATATTCATCATCTAGGAGAAACAATTCAGTGATTATAGTTTCTAACACAATTCACTTTGACTCGCCTGTCAAACTTCCTCAAATATGGATACCAATGTATATTGTTAATATCCATTTGTCTGTTCTTTTAAAATCATGAATCTTTTGTGTATGGCTCAGTTAAATCAGTCATAACAATTCAGCTAGATTTCGGGATCGCTCATGAAGCTATCCAAAATATTTAGTTCAAACTAAAACTCTTTATTGTAGTTTTGATAGAAATTCATATATCTTAAAGCCAGTCATCAGAAGTAAACCCAGAAGTGTATTTGAATCACGGACGTAAACAATACAATATATGATAAACAAAATATGATAAACGGTTCATTCAATTTAGTAGAATTAATACAACTAGCCATATGGCAAAGTACAAACAACCATTTTAGTTTACTAAGATGGTTTGAAAACATGTGATACGTACAACAACTGCTGCTTATACCTACTTAATAATATTTTGTGTTATTTTAATACTAAATATAATACTGCAGTTTATGCAATATAATTTGCGAAATTCAATTGCATATCTCCATCTACTTGGCACTTTAGAAAGCAATATTTTCGTTCAAGAAACATGGCAAACTCAATCATTAAAAAATTGTAATCAGATTTTTTACTGATATATTTTTAACGGGAAATGGTATTTTTACAAACATTTTTTATGAAAAACTGCATCTCAGGGTTTTTAAAAGACCCGCCAGCAGAAAGTGTAAGTTTACCAACTGAGAGGACTCGGCCCCTCGTAAGCAGCTCTGACCAGAAGCTGCAGTGAGAGGATTACGTTCACACATCCTGTGAGGGTGATAAATTATTCACTGTGTCCGTCCAGAGAGTGTCCATGGAACACTTGCAAAAATAATTATATCCAAACATTTATTTATCTTATCTTAAGATATTATACTCTATCTAATTTACAATAGTGGGCTTCACTGCCTCACGGTTAGCGTCTTGAGCTTCGATTCAAGGGGTCACGGGATCAAATCCCGGTGTTTCCACGGCAATTTGGTGTTTTTTAATCGCTTTCTTGAAAGGTGTTTGTGCGTTTCACTAACAAATATGCCGTTGGCTTTGAAATTAAAACAAAAACAACAACCAAGCTAAGTTTATTTTTGTGTGCTATTAGATTAGCTCAATGTATTGGGCAAATGAAATGTCTAACTTTTTGTTTAATTAAATCTTCGTTTGTTCAAAAAAGTAATCAAATTATGAATAATAACAGAAAAAGGAGCCCATTCGTCTTAAGTTATAATCAAAACTGGAACAACCCTCGTTATTCTTTGTATTAATAAGTCGTTTCTTGGATGTCCGAGTCAGTTAAGAGTGTATGATAAACTGTGTTGATTTTTTCCCCAGCCTACCCTGCCCCACATGCAACCAGTTTATCTACCTAAATTAAAGGTGTCAAAGCATTACAGTCCAGTCAACCATGCAAATCATGACGTAATCCATTTTATCACAGTAAGGCTTTGGCTGTTCGCTCCATAGTCTCCACTTTTTGGGTACCAACATCAAATATTTCATGTGAATATTATATTGTGGGTAAGTTGAAATGTTAATAGGGTGTAGAGTTGTATAGGAATGTGTAAACAATCAAATTAAAATGAGAGGAAGTAATTTCAAAATGACAACACCACCTACTCTGCATACAAACACAACCTTTAGACATCGCTGGAATTTAGTTACCAATTTTTATAAGCGAGTTGTGAAAAATACTCTTTTATTACTCTACTGTGATTAAAAATGTTTTTTATGTGGTTACCATACCAACAAAAATGACATTGAATCAGTGAAACAAATTGTTGTAATAACAATTGCTTTAAAAAGGTGTCCAATTTTGTATAGGCGAAGAACTTTAAAGAGGGTTGAGTGCCTTTATATTTGTTCATAAGAATTTGAGGTACTGTAAAAGAGTGTTTTCAAAAGGTTGGATCAATCAGTTATGGAAAGGTATAGTATAAAAATGATTCAAAATTTGTTTAGAGATGACTGTTCAGAATCGGTCGTGAAAATCTTGAAAAAAATATGCATAAAAAAGTAGATAAAACTTTCAAAATAATTATAAATAAGGAATGTTTTCTTTTTTAAATTTATTTATTTAAACGTGCCTGTTTCCAAGAGACTTAAAGGGAGATTTCTAATCTGACTTCTTTAATCTATAATATTATAAAAAATAGGTTATTTCTGTCTGTCTGTCTAATGTTCTGGGTAATCGCAAAAACAACTGAACCGACTGGGCTGAAACTTAACACAAAGGCAGATCTTGTATCCAAGCAACACATAGGCCTATTCACTTCCTTAAAATCCCCTCGGGCTACGCCCAGTGAACGTCTTAAGTTTCAATGTTTACATTTCAGGAGAAAGTAAAGATTCAGAAACTGTAATGTGAACAGCTGTGGGCACTTCCATTTGACAGCTTAAAGAACAGAAGCAAGAACAGCTGTTTCAAGCTAACTTACCTTTCTACGGGTGCATTATACTAGTAGTCTAGTAATAGCTTCAAGAATATATAGATAAAATTGTAATTACTTTCAATCTTCTTCACTATTGAGTTTGTGGGAACATCTATTTCAATTATTTTAAGTATATAAATTGAATATATACAAGATTTAGATAAAAACAAATATTGAAACCCGTAACGAAATTAAATATTAAATTGTACTCAAAGACATCAAATAACAATATCAATTTCAGTCAGTAACGCGACCGGCTCTATTCTAGCTTTGACCGGAGTATCCGCATTGTTCTGCGCGATGACATCGAGGCTGCCACACACAAAACAACAAAATCCAATGATTCATTGACCACGTTAATCGGTTTTGTAAACTGGAGATACCCAATCATTTGGTGCAGAGATTAATTCAATAAAGCGCCTCATGGCCAGAGGCAGTGTTTTCCTAAAATCGAATAAACTTTTTTAAGGCTACTCTCCTACTTTAATATTTTTGTTCGTACAAATATGTAAACTATATTTATGTGTTTCAGATAAAATTAAGGTTGGTTATTACATACGTCGGTATGCTGATTTCACCAATTACTGTCCGAAGGTCAAAGAGAAGTTCACGAAATGATTGAAAAAATTGTGGATTTTTATTATAATTATTATAGATTTTGTACACATCATTAGATTTTTCCTGGCAATGAGACCTGTCTAGAACATTTTTTAACCCAGATTACAACTTTTTAAGAAAATCCTTTGAGCTGTTTTTGAGATCAGAGTTGCAAGCAAGGAAACCATAATCTCTTATGCTCTAATCCTATAACAGTATAGGATTACATGAGTAGCATATGAGTATAGATCAGTATCTCACTCTCCCCACTACACGGGGATCTCGCAGACAAAACATAAAATTCAGAAAAAGTTCAACAAAATGACAGTCTATAGTTAAATAGCTGATTATTTGAATACAATTATTATAAAGCACATGTAAACCAAACCTAATAAAATGAAGAAGGTACATTGGTAACACTGGAGACAACACTGATTAACAATAGTGTTGTTAATAAGGGCACGGTTTTGGGATGTAAATCGTTTAGCAGCATTGTCTTCAGCATTACCAACAGAACTCCTTAAACACAATAAACATCCATACAAATAATATGGTTTTTTAAGGGAAGTGGGATGTAACCTCGAAGTGAGTAAAATCAATTCCTCTCGAATAATATAGGGAATATTCCTTTAATTTGACACCTCAATCGTCAAAATCGATCCCGAAATAAACAAAAATAGTTGTCTGGTTAAAATTAAGAAGTAATAGTCCTTAGGAAGTTAAGAAGTAATACTGATACTTTTATTCAGATTTTATCAAAACAACCATATTTTCCCTCGTGCTTCCACCATAACACTATTTCAAGTAATTCCTGAGATTTGTTAAAGTGTCGTTATGGCAACTCTTCTTCGGCACGGTTTACCTTTATAATATAGGGATTTTGAGAATGGAATTGTAAGAGATAAAATGTGGTAGTTTTGCATATCTTAGTATAATGGGTGGGAAAATTATTATTTTATTTTGCAAGCAACAAAGAAGAAGAAATATTTACATAAGAGAAGCATTAATACTGTAAAATCTCTGTTTTGTTGATGTTTATGGATAATCTACTCGTACGTTACTAGTTTATTAATATTACTAAAAATGAGCAATCTTTGTTACCTAATGACCACTAACATTAAGTCAAACGAGAGCACTGCTGTATCCCATTTAAATGCTTTTAGGAATGTCTATTTATGGTTACTGTGATTTACACGAAGATCTGTACAACTGGTAAGTGTGGAAAATATCTCATTTTGTCCCTGATAAAATCAGTAATGGCCAATATTTGCTAGATATTTTGGGTTGGAAGTCACACTCGATTATATAAAATTGTACTGACTTTTAAAATAAATATTAAGTATGTTTTAATTTAAATAAATGGGTAGAGCTACTGATACTGCTATGTTTAAAAGCGTTACTTAACTATTTCTTTTATATTTTAGCGAATTTCCCCTATAGGGAAGAAGCTATTACCGTAGGTCTCATGGTAAGACTTAAACCTGAGACCATGATAACTTTTTGTTTTGAGGTCCCCAGATGCCAAAAACAATATTCGATCAAACTTATATATATATGTATATATATATATATATATATATATAGATATATATATATATGTGTCCGTTAACACGATAACTTGAGTAAAAAACGTCCGATTTTGATGAAATTTGGTTCAAATGTGTAAAATGACATTCATGACTTTAGTTCGAAAACCAGAAAAATCGGATCATGGGAAGGGGGGTTTATGGGGGTTTTAAATTTTCCAAAAAATAGTTTTTTGCATTTTTCACCCTACAATTTTTAAAAAACTTAATTTTGGTTTTGACCATGTTATAGAGCTTAAAAAACAAATAATTTAGTATTTTAAATTATTTACCTAGGTTAAGTGGTTGCGGAGAAAATAAAAAAAACCTACTCATAAAATCTCCCATGTTAATCTTATGGGAAAAGGTTTTTGGCTTTTCCTCAGTTTATTTTAATGTAAACTTCACATTTGCTTTTACCAATCTGTTCAGTTCCACAAAAAAATCATTTTGGTGTTTAAATTGTGATTCTACGCCCAACCGTCGCTGAGATATTCAATGTGCTAAACACAGTATGTTGTCCAATGTTATCCTTATGGAGAATAAATAAAATTTGATATCTCGATTATTTATGAATGTATGTTGATGAAACTTGGTATGTGGCATCACGTAGTACTGGTATATTGATATTTGCAAAAAAATAGATTTTTGTTGATTATTCCCGTAGCAGCAAACCTGCGTACTCAGCCCCCATGTTATTCTTATGGAGAATAAGTAAAATGTAATGACTCCCTTGATTATGAACATACATTAATAAAACTTGGTATGTAGCTTCACTTGGTTGTGTTATATCGATAATTATATAAAAACCATTTTTCTGGTCCTTGTTGCAGCAAACCTGCTTCCTCAGCCCCCATGTTATTCTTATGGAGAATCACTAGAATGTTATATAGCGCTTATTTATGATTGGTGAAACTTAGAATGTGGCTTCGCCTAGTTAAATTATATTTATATTTGTATAAAAACCAATTGTTTCTGTTCCTTGTTTCAGCAAACCTATGTACTCATTACCAATGTTATTCTTATGGAGAATAATTAAAATCACTTATATGTGAATATATTTTTATGAAACTTGATTTGCAGCTTTATGTGGTATTAATACATATATTATGCATTGTAAATTCGCTGAGTACGCAGGTTTGCTGCGACGGGGGTATTTATATCGTCTAGTCAAGTGACGTGATTGGTCCTAAGCCACTTAAATATTCTCATAACCCCATTAGTAATGCAATAAGTTAAGTTGAAACATGTGTAAAATAAAAACCAAATAATAAAGTGGTATAAATTTAGTTCCTTTTTATTTTGAGTATAATAATACTAATTTAGCTACTTAATTTTGTATATTTCCTCTAATTTTTCAACTTCATTGTGGGTTAACATGTTTGCATAAAATAAAAAGATAATAATCATTGAATAGTAGTTTAATTGCATTTGTTTGAACAATTAAAGGTGAGTAACTAAAGTTAAAAATTAAATTAAATTTATTTCAATATAGTTGTGAGAAAATGCTAAGCTATGTATTTCAATTGCATCCTGGGATGTTAAGAACAGTAACAAGACACCCGTCTACCTCAGTTGAATAGTTTATATTTATTGATATAGTGTAAAAGCTTACACAGCTCCAACAAACAGCGGCCGACTATTTTACGAAATGGCAGCCTTATGTGACGTCAAACTAGGTAGACTTAGTTTAATCGTATTTACCACATATTTTTCTCTAAGAATCAGTCTAATACTTGTTGTTTCAATTAGTTCCAGGAATTATCTTATCTTTTCTAGAATGTATAACCAATGTATAAATTGCTTCACACTCAAAATTGGTATTTATGTACTCATAATTTATTATATTTCATATTTTGTTTACCTCGTGGATTTTTGACTTTTTTGTTTTAAATATTAAATATATTGTCATTGGTTTTATAACCCATTGTAACTTCCAAATTGCAGACTGGATTTTTCTTACTGATCCGCTTATGCATTTTTTGTACGGTAAACATTGTTAATTTTCATTAAATATCGTACTTGTATTGTTCTTACTCGGTGTTTCATTATTATTTGTTTGGTGTTAATTATATAATATTAAGCCAAATCAGCATCACTGCAGACTGGAGCAAGATAACAGTTGACATCGGGTTTGCGCTGCTTTGTTTTACTTATCAAGCCCTTTACAATGAACCTGTTACCTGTGGGAGTGTACGTCTGAACATTTGGTGGCTTCCCCCAAGACAGTATACCAAAATAATAGTTTTTCAGCCGTGTTAGTAATGAACAAAAATAAGTTTATTATCAGAAAACAGGTGTGAAATATATGTAGTTTTTGAAATTGAACGTTTCTGAGTTGTTAGGGACATTCTCTATTTTCAGGGGATAAATCCACCAGTCCTTTACAAAATCCAACTCTTTATCAGTCCACAATACCCCGTTGACTCGTCACCTACCTAAGATCACTCTTTCCTCACAGTCGGCTTCATCGCCACTGCAGGGTGGAGAGGGGAGGGGCATCCCACCTTCGCGCTGCGCCCACCACCACTTCAACACTGCCACAAACACCAATGTAGCAGGCAATGTGACAATATATGATTCTGAATACTACTTAACATATACTACGTTTAAGAACAACCATTATGATGTGGCTGCATGGATTTAGAAAAGTTTAGAAAAGTGGCGTCAAAGAATTTTAAGATTGAGCTTTGCTTCTAATAATAAACTAAACATCAAATTTTTTATTTATAGCAAGATCAAATCTTTTTGCTGAAAATTTGATATATACATTTATAATTTCGTCAGTGGTAAGCACTTTAATCGGATTAAGGTAAAAAAAATATTTTAAGAAATATTTCTCCTATTATGTAGCTAATCTTAATCTGCAATTATATATTTTGTTACTTTAAACCATAACTCTTATTTTTTTTGGTTCCCATATAATAAAGCTTTACTATTGGGATAACCACCACATATTATGGGGAAGATAGTTGTATAAATCTACCTTTGTATGATGTGTAAGAATTCAACACTCAAACCACAGAAATGTTGGCTTTGCTGAGCATTGAAGGTGTACCAACATTCCTCACAATGTAGATAAACCACATTCATGTGGCTATATGAAAGCACAGTGGCTTTGGCAACTCAGCTAGAATGTGTTTTGAGCTCGAATACTCAAGAGAATACCCTAATTCAATATATGGATCTTTAACAAAATTCACATATAACAGTTAGTACCAGACACCGTAGAAGTAATTAAACAATTGAGCAAAACGATTAAAACGTTAATTTAGGGTATAGTATTGAATACAAATAAATAATTTAAGATAACCTCAAGGATAACTTGTTTTACGTAGAGTATATGTTAAGCCACTCACCTATTTGAGTTGTTTATTGTTCTACCTGACAGTTCACAGGGTTATTTGTTTATAATTGGACGCCCCATTGATAGAGAAGAAACATGATAGCTAGGCTATGGACTAAGTCCAGTAAATGATCGGTCACGACGTAATTACATGTTATTTAACATTATTTCGTTGCTCGTCAATAATAATTATAATTGATTAACAACAAAATAACGTTGAATAATATGAATTGCATCCCGACAAATTAATACCTAAATCATTTAACATGTTTACATATTTGGCATATAGAATATAGAGTCTTAATTTAAAATATAATACATTTGTGTATACTAGTTACAAAATTAGACCAAACTGATCCATATCATTGAATGTAACACGGAAAAAGTGTTTACCTGCGGATTTCATATAGTAACGTATATCAACAGGTTTATACCGCAAACATAGTTTCGTTGATTGTTTTAGTATGAATTTGTATTAATATCAGAGGTTCCTACCGTCTGTGGACTGGTAATCTCTTACAGATATAAACATTATGTTTGGGTCTGGTAAAAGTAATTCAATATGTTTTGATGTCATCTTTTTTAATATGAACCTTTATAAAGCTGAAATTATAATTTTACGATTAAATTAAATACTTATTATTAAAACAATCAACTCGCCACCCAAAACCATAGCAACCGATATAAAGGCAACAAGTTAAGTTATATTACAAAGGTAATTGTAATCACTAGGACGACTGTCCATACAATATTTTTCATGTTATCATTAATACTATACAAATATGGATTGCATACACAAAAATATTAGGCCCTTCTTTCGTGATAAAAGTGTTTAAAGTAGATAACTTAAATAGGCTTAAAATGTGAGAGACAAAGTCAAGTTGATTGCCATAGTTTAGGGTTAATCTCGACAGAAGAGGTAAGAAGGAGAGGTGGTAATCAGAAGCAAGTTGTATTATTGAAGCGGACTATGGCGTGAAAACAAATCAGTTAATATAAAAAGTTGTATCACTATTATATCACTGTTATGTTTATATTATATTGGATCCCTATTATATCAAAAGTATTGCCCTGTAATCAAGGTTAGGAGGAAATTATAGTATTTCAACATAGAACTGAGAAAATGTATAATCATATAATATTATTTGTTTTACTAACATTCATTATAAAATTCGGAAATATTCACCAGCCCAAATTTACAAACGAAAGTTAGGTAACTAATGCTATAAATATATTACTATTTAAAGTAATATAGCATTGTAAGTCTTCGAATACAAACAATGATATCCAGCAACATACATGATATAGTATTGTGAAACATGTTTAACTATGTTTGTTTCAAAGAGCATTAAATAAACAATTCCTTATATAAACATATTTATTCAAAATTAAAGTCAATTTTGATATTTTTAGATCAAATTTTCATCGGCTGTCATTTAGAAAATAAGTAGAAAAGTTTAAAGAAGAAGTGTTTTGAGAAAGAATTAATAATATATTTAATAAAATTAAGAGTTTGGCAAAAGCTAAACTTAAATTTAATTTTACCTTAACAATATGAATACGAACTATGTAATTAAGTATTTAAATATTAACATTTTGAGTTTACTTATATTTTTTTTCTCGGGAAAGTGAGTGTTCACAAGTGGATCAATTTATTCTAAAAAGAACAAATGTGAATCTCCTTCAATACCGCTACACTGGTGGCCACTGGCAGGTTTCACCAAGTTAGACCTCGAGTGTCGTTCTCAGTTGGCGAGTTGCAATTGATGGAGCGCCTTGTCTGAGGTGCGGTCTCCGAAGGCACAACTTGCTCTTTACTTTATATGGAAGTTAACTTTATAAAATAGTGTTTGTTACATTTTACCAAACTCCTGCTAAAACCTTTGACTTTTAACGGACAGCGTCTTAACAATCTGTTCAAAGGGTCACGAATGTGTTACCCAGCATGTTCTCGTCAGTACGGGTTATGACCGCTTTCCCTGACAACATTAGTGTACGCCTTTAGGAAATTCCTCTGGTGTAGACATACGATTGAAATAATAAAATAAAACATACTTAAAATGAAAATCTAACTATTAATGTAGTAACTTCTCAAAGATTTACCCAAGGTATAAACGACAAAAATTAAGGCAAGGGTTACCCTTACCTTACTTTTTGTCGTATTTGTACCATAGGTAAAAATGAAAAGCAAAAATGTACGTCTATTATTTAATTTAATTTGAAAATATAGTTAACGTAGGAGCCTGATTACTGGCATATTCGTAGGCATGTACGTGTTTTACAGCACCTAAAGAAAACTTAACACGGTTACAAGGCTTATTTCCCTGGATTAAATTTGTGTTTTTCTTTTTTTATCGCAGGGAGCAAAACCGGCTTGCAGACCTTAAATGCGTATTTAACTAGCAAACTTAAGAGTTGAAGCTAGATTTACAGACTCAATGACGTCTTCTCCACTCCTTCAAAAAATGTCTGTTGGTTTACATTAAAATATATCCTTTTTCAATTTAAAATCTTTTAATAACCTGCAGAATAATATATCTGCTCAGTTTATACAATATTGCTTATCACCATTGTGCTTTATATTTGTAATAGATGAGACGTTTACTATAGAGGAACAAATTTAGAGCGTGTACGGCTAAATTACTTTTGTACAGCTCATAAGCAAAATCATAGCTGATTATAGTTTTATTGCATCGTGAAAAATTATATGTAAGTTTGAATAACTATAGTTTATTTGTAATCAACAAATTATTTTAAGCTATGAAAAGTTTGCTTTTATATCAGATTTGTTACTAAGTTCTTAGACTTCTAGCCTCTTAAAGGTTTCTCTAAGACTAATGTAGATGTCTTATAGTATTTCTAACCAAAACCCTAAGTTTTCATCAATTTCTTTTGTTTTTGTAATTCTTGTAAGTTGAATTTTGATTTGATAAATTCAGATTCCAAATTTAAGTACTTAAATTAGAAAATCTCTTACCAGAGTCAATAGAAATGTATACAAGAATTCGACGGCAGTTTTACTTTGAACGCAGCTGAGTTGCTAAACTATTTGTAAGCTGTGTTCATGGTATACAGTTGGATTCAGTAATTAATCAAATATTGCCTTTTGCAACCTAAAATATTTTGCAGACCTTCCATTTTCAAGTAACAAGCCCTCGATTACCCCTACTCATTTCATCACCAAGTTAGTTGGTAGCCAACACCCCTCTTATGTTTATAAACTTTCTTATTCATTATATGTTGTTTAATTTAAAATCCGCAATTGTTTTAGCGAGTTTCCAGAGAGGGAGTAGAGGTCCAGAGCGTGTGGATGTAACAAGTTCGCCAACTGGTTTCGCTATGGCTGACCAAGACGCTAAGTTAGTCATTGTGGTCGGGGGCGAAGTGACTAAGTTTTCGTTCCGGCACTTACTGTGAACGAGTTTAGTTAAGTAATATATATTTTTAACTGTATTTCTTTAAGAGTGCCCAAGGCAAAACACACCAACCCCTATCAATCGATACCAATATCACAAAATTGAATAACATAAAACAGACATACACACCCGTAATTTTTGGAATAGTATACATTACAGAATGTATTTTAGAGTGTAATTTTTATAACTGGGTTTCTTCCTAAAGCTCTTTATGAATTATGAGGACGACTTAGGCTGATTCGTTATACGATAAATGAGTTATGGAGCAATATGGAGCAACCTATTCAGCATTTTATTCTGACATCGACATTCATCCAATAAACACAGTATGTGATCCACACACTGCAGGTTACAAATCGACCAGAAAATTACAAAATATATAGTTCATACGCTGAGTAATACATTAGCCGATACAGTATTTGGAATATTGAGTTGTTTAACAGTTTTAAAAGCCATTTAACAGTACAACTATTGAAATAATAAAAGTATTCTATTTTAATGGATTTTTTCCAATGGGGATCACGTATATTTTTACTTTAAGAGCAAATTTATTATCCATTTAAATACATCCCTGATCTGAGTATTGAAATGTTTTTAAAAATGCTTTGAGAGTTTAGATCAAAAGTGTAGGAAACGATTTCTTAAAATAATAATACCAAGAAAATAGTATATTATCAATAAAAAATATATAGATATATATTGAATAATTGTTATTTATATGTTACTAAAAATGGATCATATCTTTGCGTTATAGCATACGTAATAAATGCATGTATACTTAATTACTTAACTAAGACAAGAGTGATATTATTTTCAAATTTTTTCTTATAATTAATTTAAAATCTGTACCAAAGGGCTAGTAAAAATTCAATATAATTTAAATCGCTTTCAACAATAAAAATTCGTTAATGACTAACTTAAATCTAAATACCCCCGTCGCAGCAAACCTGCGTACTCAGCGAATTTCTAATGCATGTTTATGTTTCTCACTACCACATGAAGCCAATGACCAAGTTTCATAAAAATACAAATAAATAATATATAACGTTTTATTTATTCTTCATAAGTGAAACAAGAATGCTGAGTATGCAGGTTTTCTGCAACAAGGAACACAACGTATGTTTTTTATTCAATTATCAAACTAACTTAACCAGTCGCAGTATTATACCAAGTTTTATTAATTTATATTCATAATTAAGGGAGACATTACATTTTACTTATTTTCTATAAGAATAACGTGGGGGCTGAGTATGCAGGTTTGCTGCTGCGGGGAGAATCGGCAAACTTTTTTGTGTGCAAATATCAATATACCAGTACTAGGTGAAGCCACATGGCAAGTTTCATCAACACACATTCATAAATAATCGAGATATAACATTTGAATTATTCTCCATAAAGAAAACGTACTAAGTTTAGCACTTTGAATATCTCTGCAACGGTTGGACGTAGAATCACAATTTAAAACACCAAAATGATTTTTTGTAGAGCTCAATTGATTGGTAAAATCAAATGTGAGATTTACATTAAAATGAATTTAGGAAAAGCTAAAAACATGTTTCCCATAAGATCAACATGGGATATTTTATGAGCTCGTTTTTTTTCGATTTTCTTCGCAACCACTTAACCTAGGTTAATGATTCAAAATACTATATTATTTGTTTTTTAAGCTCTATAAAATGGTTGAAACCAAGATTAAGTGGTTTAAAAAGATTTTAGGGTGAAAAATGCAAAAAACTTATTTTTGGAAAATTGTAAACCCCCATAAAACCCCCTTCCCATATTAGTCATGAATGTCACTTTACACATTTGAGCTAAATTTCATCGAAATCATAAGTTGTTTACTCAAGTTATCGTGTTAACGGACATATTTATATATTCCCGGGTGAAACGGGGAATGATGGCAGCTAGTAATATATATATATTATTTATTATTGTTATATATTACTAGCTGCCATCATTCCCGGTTTCACCTGGGAATATATAAATATTTCCGTAAATAAGACAGTTGTGTGTGCTGCATTCTGTGCTTGACCCGTGAAACTACTACGAATCATAATCAGCTGATAGAATTTTCATCAGCTCAAACCAAAGTGAATGTCCATAAAAATAACACAGGGTTGGAACTTTGAAGCCCCGTGGGGCATAGCCCTATGGGAATTTATTAAAATCCCTTCTTAGTGGGTGCCTGTGCTATAAGAGAGGAGTCTACATGCAAAATTTCGTGCAATGGTTTGGCCTAGGCGTTGATCGGAATTTCGTATATATATATATATATGTGTGTGTGTGTGTGTGTGTGTGTGTGTGTGTGTGTGTGTGTGTGTGTGTGTGTGTGTGTGTGTGTCCGTTAACTCAATAACTTGAGTAAAAAACATCCGATTTCAATGAAATTTGGCACAAACGTGTAAAGCGACATTCATGACTTTAAGTTTGAAAACCAGAAAGATCGGACCATGGGAAGGGGGATTAAATTTTCCAAAAATCACTTTTTAGAATTTTTACCCTAAAAGTTTTAAAACACTCAATTTTGGTTTTGACCAAGCGAATGTTTTCATCAAGGATATTACAAACAGCTAACTTTAACATTAAGAAAACATTTTTACGAAAGTAGCATAAATATGGTTTAACTTTCAGCCACAATTAGTGTATAACAACAACATTCAATTATATTTGGTGGCCTGTAGGTGCATTAAACTTTTACAAACATTAGAAATTATGCTAGAGTAAATTCAAGAACCATCGAGCAACGGCTGAACAACTCCACAGACTTCAGAACTGAGTTCTAAACTGTTCAAACTATAAATTGGATTTGAAGAATACTTCAAAAAGTTAGGTAACACGATGAAGGTATTATGCTATTGGCACTTTTTGGGGAAGAAAGTTTAGTGGTATATTCTTTCTTGGTATTTAATACTAACAAAGTATTCTGAGGGTGTTTTGGTGATTTCGCCAAATACGACTGACCAGTATAGTTGTTTTAAAATGGTTGGTTATTAAATTAGTTATTATTTCCTATTGCGGATGGATTTCAAAGATATAAATATATTATATATAAGAGAATATATGTGATTTCTCAAGATAGACTGGATTAAATAAAAATTTGTAATATTAATATTTCAGGGAGTAAGGCTTTTACTATAATTTCAAGTTATTATAAAGCTGTAATGAAACTACGGGTAACTAATGGCAGTGTAATAGTTTAACGGCGTTAGCACGTTAACCCCCACAATAACGGGGATTAAATTAAAACTTAATATATTTTTAGTTATAGCCTGTACTACACGTTAGGCTAGGACGAACGAAAATTAATTTCGTGGTTCAAGACCTAAACAGGTTGTACTCATATTTTTCCTTTCAATTTTTCAAAGATTGACTTCCTTTTAACATCAGTTAATAACTGATAGTTTTGTAATATGAGTTTTCATTCTACAGTAAAGAGCTGCGAAAGAAATACACTTTAAATAGTCCTACTAATATTATAACTGTGAAAGTTTTCAAGTTTGTTTGTATGTTTAGATATTTGTGGCTCAATCACGCTGACTGATTGAGCTGAAATTTGGCAGAGAGGTAACGTATAGTCCTGAGTAACATATAGGCATATGAAAGTTGCCAAAATCCTATAGAGCTTTGCCCCACGGGGTTTCAAAGTTCCCATGTATTCCATATGTGCATTTATTTTTGTTTGAACTGATGAAAATACAAACAGCTCATCTTGATTTGTAGTAGTTCCATGGGCTAACCACAGAATGTAGTACACACAACTGTCAGAGTTATTATAAATCATTTGTGGGGCGAAGCCTGCGGGTACTAGATATTTAGTATAATATATCAATCAATTATTAAGCGGCACTACGTTATCCGTAATACGTTGTACTCCGATATTTTAATCAGGCAAAAATTAATTTATAAACTAAACCAATTTACACGAGTGGCTTTATATTATTTACAGATGTTTATTTTTGCTATTTTAGAAGGCGGTTACACTTTGTCCAGCCATGAGCTATGGAAAGGAGGTTTTATGTTAGTAGTTCTGACCAAATGCCGCCCTGAGAAGCTTACGAGGAGACATCCGGTGAGTGCAATAAATCATTCATTGTTTCTGCCGTCGCAAACCTTTCCGGGTATCAATATTTTTAACTATCCACATGTATCCTAATCGAGTGTTGGATGTATCCTAATCGAATGTTAGATACATCATTATATCTTTCAAATTATGAACGTGTAAACCAAAGTACTTCTAATTTTAATATATTTCTATTTACTGTGCACCTATTAGAACGACTAGATCCAGGTGTATGGTTAAAAATGTCATGTAATTCTTACTGCTGGTATGTTGATAAAAACTAGTAAGCCTGTTGTTTTGTGTGAAATAATTCAATTTATATTTTCGATGAATATTAGGGTAGCTGAACTTATTTTAAATTATATTTCGGGGGTTGTGGGGGGTAGGTCGCTTCTCATTCCCACAGAAGTTAATTTCACAAAGAAAACTATAAAGATTGGTTCTCACTTTTACTTTCTCCCCCTTATACATATATGGAGAAAATATTGTTTTCGTCAAGATTTTCGAATTTGAGTTGTTAGTGGAAATATTCGTTTTGGTGCTCCCTGAACCCAAAAAAGTGATTTTTACGTGATGTCTGTGTGTCTGTCTGTCTATCTGTCTGTCTGTCTGTATGGATGTTTACAGAGCTAGAGCCCTAACCAATGGTCCGATTTTTATGAAATTCGGTATGTAGGTACTAATTCACGTTATCTCCAGGGTTTTTTCATTTTTTGGAATTTTTTATTTTTTAGGGTAATTATTCCCCAAAAACAGCCAAAAAAGCATGAAAAATTAAGATTTCTCAAAAATGGCTCAAACGATTTTGATTAAACTTTAATCGTTTGTAGAACTTTATTTTTCCAACAAAATGACATCACTTGCATTTCTGTAAAAATTCGGGTTCAGAAATTACAAGACTTAAAATATCAAAAATTCAGTTTTTGGATTTTTCATAAAAACGAACATAAATATAAAAAATATTACTGTTAACCAAAAAATAGCTCAAAAAATTAAATAATTTAGTATTTTGAATTACTACTCTACGATTACTGGTTGCGGAGAAAATTTAAATTTTCATTTTGCTGGAAACGCAGTACGTTGTCCAATGTTATTCTTATGGGGAATACAATAATTACTATTTCTCTCTTATTTATTGATGAATTTCGTTCAAACTTGATATGTTTGTCAAGTTAGCATTGAACAACAGAGGAAATTCAAAATATGTTGCCCCTTAATAACCCTGATGGGGGGGAATAGGAGGCATTTCCCCTCTTAAAACCACGTGAGTAGCAATGGATTCTGTAGTGCCTCCTAAACAGAGATTTGGGTGGATATTTTTGAAAACAATTGTTTACAATATTTCCTGTATATTCTACCGTGCAATGGACTATATTAAGTAAATAAATAGTATATTTCATAACAAAAGTGGAAAGTGGCTGTTTCCAGGCCGAGATCGAGTTTACGCGCGAGGCTTTAGCCGAGCGCGGAATTTCGATCAAAGCACGGAATAACACTTACTACTCTAGTTATGAAGAATATTTGTCATCACACTGTAGTTAATTAATAATAATAACTAATTAAATAATATAAGTTTAAGAAATATCCTGTAGGTGCTCAATTGATTTCCGCAGTACAATAAAAACAGCGAGACTGTTTACACAGCTGATTAAGTTATTGAGGACAGCTGATTTATGATAAATATACTCTTAGCGCTACTAGCACTACTTGTGTCAGGAATCATAACTAAATACTAGTGTGGTAAATCAACAGCTGATTTTCCCACTCTAGAACGGGAAAACGTTATTTTCTGTACTCGCAGCTGATGTTGAAAACAGCTGTTTTCCGTACAGTGTGATGAAATAGTATATTTCGTCACTAGGATCAAAAGTGGATCTTTTTAATACGAGCTCCAGTTTAACTGCCGAGGCGAAGCCGAGGCTGGGAAATGAGCGAGTATTAAAAAGACACTTTTGATCCGAGTGACGAACTATATTTTTCGTTATACTGCCAAAAAACTTAAGGTTTAAATAAAAACAAAAGTAAAATTTACGTACTGTGTCTTCATAACCTCAAAGGTTTCTTTCAGCTTGTCTCTTGAAACAATCAGCTGTTGCACATGCATAACTTCGGTTCATTCATATTTATCGGTTGTGAGTCGATCACTTTAAACCAATCATTGTGGTTCGAATCAATCGGTCGTTCTTCAAAACAAACATTCGATTTGGGCACGGTTGTCATGGAAATATGATTGTTTGGGCTTTTTCTATTATATTTCGATAGGCCTACTAACTTCGTCTATCGTGTCACTCACAGTTGTCACTCACCAGTGGTGTACGGGAAACGAACGCAAAAATAATAACAATACAACAATGAATGTTTCGATAATAACAATGAATGTTTCGATTATTTATAATCGAATGGATTTTAATCGATTTATGACGACCTCGAATCAAAAGTATCATCAACAATGATCTTTTTAGTACTAGTACGATAATGATCATCAAAACATATGTTATTATCCAAAGACTAAAAAGAAGAACTTTTGAATCTCAACACATCTGTCAAAAACAGTTGTTTTTGAAGCAGTATGACGAAAAAGTAATTTATTCATTAAAGTTGGGCTAAAAGGGAGAAAGTATATGTTAGTTTCCTGATACCCTTTATTTTAAGCATAAAATTGAATTACGAACTTTTAGATAAAGTATACAATGTAAAGTTGGGTTATGTTTTGTTTTTTTTCAAAAGACTGAAAAATTGATTCTTATTTTATAAAACTTTAAACCTTATAAACCATTAAACTTATGGTAAATTATTTAATACTGTGATGTAGAAGTAGAACGAATTCAATTATAATGTTACAACACATGAATCACAGGTACAACAGACTCGGGGTATCTTCAGAGAACACTTTGGAATGTAATTATTTGTGTTTTGTGTCTCGAATGAGGTCAGAAACAGCACAGAGCAAGACTCGATTGATTAATTTACCCTGCTACATGTCATTGAATTTGTCAATACTTGTTTTCATATAAGTTTAGTATTTCATTGAAAAGAACACCATTATCTTTTGTTTTAATAATAGGTTTCTTTTGAAGAAAAAGGGTTCACTATTAATGTAGTAATTGTGTTTATTTTGCTATTTATTATAGACTAAAGTTAAAACTATCTAACGAACAAAGTAAATTTAGAAACAATTTATTTATATTGAAGAAAATAAAATAATAAAACATAAGCAAAATGGCAACTGATAAGTGGAGCATATTCTCCCTATTTGGACGAAACAATCTAGAATGATGAATTGTGTAGTATAGGATAATTGTGACATCATTGTAAATCATTTTTATCAGGTAAACGGTCCTATGAAATAAGTATACCCCTTTATAGTTTTTCCCTACGCCAGTGGAATTGTTTATCGTTTTTATTGGAAACTGTCCAAATCCTGGACTTGTTACGACATGAAGTTCAACCTGCTTATGGAAAGAATACTGAACTAGTAGACCAATAGATATTGAATGACAGCTGGTTTCAACTCGGAACCTGGAAATCATATTTAACATTATGAGTCTGTCATCACGAATACTACTTGCTGATTATTACAATTTCAGATATACTAACCGACCTAAGTTTCTAAGTATAAATTACTGGCGTTATTGGTAACTGAGTGAGGTAAGGATGATTTCAAATGGATGTGGTTTTAGAAATGTGTAGTTTTGTGACATTTTTTTGTTAGAGTCAAAACCTGAACTGTTTTCTTTTTTATTTGTGGTAAGCTTCACTCAAAAAAGTTATAGATTTTTCTTTCGATTTGATGACAGCCCACAAGGAATAAAAATAAAATCTACAAATAAAAGGATTTCCCAAAATTTACCTCCATTTAAAGCCTTAACTAGAAGACTAAAATTAGTAGAATCCTACTTTAAACGCAACAATGATTCAAAAATATGGCAACCTGTTAAACTATTTTTGATTTGCTTTTTTAAAACCATAAAATGATTATATCCGTTATAATTGTCCTTTCTAGGTCCGGTTGGAGAAATGAGTTGTATTAAATACTTTGAAATTTATTATCACACCTTCATTAAGGATCATCCGTTAAAGGAGAACGTGTAAAACAATTACAAAAACTCATTTTTATGAAAGACTAGCTTATTATACCGGTTTCTCCCGGGTATAAAATGTAGTTAAAAAAGTAAATTACTAATGTCAGCTGTTAATTTGCATCTATACTTAAATAGGCAAGCAGGTTTTTTGTGACAATCACTCCTCCTAAACTACTGAACCGATTTTCATGTTTTTGGTGTCATTGGAAAGAGCCTAACGTAATGTTGTGCAGAAAACTTTTTTTATAGAGAAATAATATGTGAGTGAGGCTCTGGAGCCCCTTAAAGTTGAGTTTTTTCCATATGCCTAACATTGAGAAATAAATAACTATAAGTTTTAAGCAATCAGCTGCATAGTGTAAAGACAGTTAATCAGCAGGCCATGTTGCCTTTAGAACGGTAACACAATATTTATACGGGAATGTGAATATAATATTACGTTGTGATCACGAGCGAAGCCGTGACAGGCTACTAGTAACATTAAATAAATAGCAGAAAACTGTAACCGTATGGTCTTATTTGATTAACATTGGAATTTGTTATGTCCCTCGAGGAGTAGCCCTAGAGGATTTAGAGGAAACTGAGAGTCAGGTACAACAGCTGTAACCTAAAGGAACCTACCCTGAAAATGCCATGCCTTAACTCCTTGTAGTTTAGCCGTACGGCGATCCACACACAGACAAGAAATCTGCTTTATTTTTACAGATGTACCAACACTATATATATATTGTACGATTTATTGTTTAACGTTAGTTTTAGTTTGGATTTCCTGATTTTGTCTTTCTTTAATAAAACTAATTTATCATAATTTCCACAAGTGTTTCGTTCAATTTATCAACAATATATTTTTTATTGTAACTATTTGTAAACAATTTAATCATATTTGCTGTATCGTATAAATTTAAACTGATATATATAGTACAATTATTAATAACCAGAAGAATTTTACAAACGGTAATGATCTGCAATTCATAACACAATGGAACTGTTTGTCGGACGGATATCCGATGTTGACCGATGACAACGAGGCTCATTTGTAAACAATGAATCCTCGTAATGACGTGTTTATCTGGACTGCTGTACATTTAGTTTTTAACTTCTTTTTATAAATATTTTTGTAGTTTATATATCAGTACTACTTAAAATATTAACTCAAACTCTGATTTAATTTTTTGGTAACCAGAAACTTTTCAGTTAAAATAAACTGGTATTGAGAAATCAATTTGTGTTAAATTATTTATTAATTAGTTACAAGTTTTAATGAAAAACTTAAATTTTATAGAATTTAAGGGAGCGCTTTTGATTGGTTTTCCTCGTATCTTACAAATCCTAAAAAACAAGTGGTTTTGGAAATAATTAATTTATAACCACATTCTTATATAAATCATCAGTTTTGTATAACACGGATCTATTCTTAGATATTTGTTTATTTTATTCACGTGAACAATTTGTTATAAAAAGTAGTAACATCTAAAATAATTATGATAGCATATTTCACTACTTTTACATCACTAATTTTAGGAAATATACTCTAAATAAATTATTAAGAAGGTACTAAGTGAGTCGTTTGAGGCCAATGGTATTTTTCTCAATAAAGACAAGACGAAACTGATGTTCGTCATTCAAATTTCAGTAACAGCATACAGCATACAGTAACAGATTCGTCGTTTTTAGATCCATCACTTAACATGTCTGAACATATCAAATATCTTTGCCTGGTCATTGTTTATAAGTTTACTTGGATGGATGGTTTAAGTCGAACCAAATATAATAAAGTAAGGACAAGTGATAAAAATTTTGTAGTTAATCTACGATATACTTAATTTTTATATTTATTTCACGTTTTCTTAATGCCTATTAAATTTGTGAGTCTAACTGGTCTAACGTAATATTATAAAGATATAAAACACTATACAAATGTTTAAGAAACTTAATGTAACAGCTCTTGGCCTACTTAACATTATAAGTGGCAAAATCATAAGTTATTCGAGGTGCAAGATGTTTCTCTGATCCTAGGTACAAAAGCTTAAACTTTTTTGTTCAATATTAGTTTAAATTTTCTAGGTTAGGTTTAAGGTTAAATTAAATATATGTAAATATTAACCAAATAATGGAGGGAAAACTGATCCTTTGGTTTATTCTTAGGCACTATACCCAAACACAAAAATATGAAAAATCTTAAACGTAAATCTACAAATCTTACTTTTAGGACATTAAAACTTTTATATTTTTTCACTAGCACGATTAAGCTCTTATTCTGAAAAAAGGTTTACAGCACACTCTGGTGCTCTGGTTTAGGTACTCTGGTGTTTACAGCACGCCTAAAATAACCTGGCAACCCTTGATAAAATAACCTAAAAGAAGTTAAAAACTAAATGTACAGCAGTCCAGATAAACAGTTACAAAGATCTGGCTCATGATCTAAGGCACACTATGATATTATATGATTTGTATGCTCTCTAATTAGTTATTGCAACAACATGTTAACTGTATACTGTGCATATACGTATTCTAAATAACTTTGTTTGAAATTCACTGTTGGTAATGGTGAGTTTATGTTATTTAACTAAATTCAACTTCTTATTATACTAAATAACTTCTTGAGGTTATTTTCTGAGGAATTTCAGTTAATAGTAGGAAATTATTCACCTTAAAATAATTATTAACAAATAAGTCAAGTACGTTTTTTATCATAATCCAAGCCTAGTTTTGTGGCAGATAACTGTTTAGTTAATGTCATTTTGTGGTGAGTTAACATGGATCATCAGTGGTTAGCGCATCATCGTACTTTTGTCGGAGTGACCAACGTTGAAGTAAGCACGAAACCGACGACGTTGTGTAGAAATCACAGATTTATTACTTTAATTTTCTTCAAGGCATATATCAGAAATATATATTTTTCTCGGCATATCAAAAGTTAAGAAATGGTAAAAGTTTCAGTAGACGAAGAGACGAAACAGCTGTTTGTAGGGCTGAGCCTCACCTAAACGCATTTTAAGGTGATATTTTTAGTTTTAAATTGTACAAAATGTAATGCTACTCTTTTTCATCACCAAAAGTGACCAAGTCTCATCACTAAGCATATTCAAAACACTTTTTGGTTGTTAAAAATAGTGTTATACTAATTTTATTTTGAATGTAAAAGATAGTTAATGCATATGATTGAAATATTAACTAAATCCCTAAGCTTTACTTCACTCAATCTAAAAGTAGTTGTTTCATTGAGAATGCTTGACTAGAGCAAACAAAATCAAGAGTGGCATTCTTAAGGCAATGTTCTGGACGTCCTATACAAATTTTGTCGTCCTCACCTCTTTGAATATTTTTAATAATCAGTAAAAATATTCAAAGAGATTTTTTTATTCAAAGAGATTCAAATTTTACTTCTCAGTGAACCATAAAACAGAAATTATATATTTTTTAATTTAAAACCCAATGCATGAGAATACCGTTTTGAATAACCTTAAATAACTATCCATATAAAGGGTTAGTTTTACTGTATCATATCATCACAGTGAGGTTATTAAGTTTATTCTACGATGGAAAATACAAAGCTGTTAAGAGTTCTTAAGTATAAAAAATCATTATTGTTAAATAGAAATGCTATACTTTATAGGTATAAAATAAATACAATTAAGTATGTATTATTGTAAATCAAAAAGTAAATAATAAATGCCAAAAATATTTAATATGAGAACAAATCATTTTTAAAAAATAGTTGTACTAAGTAAATGACGTTACCTAAATAAACAGTACACAAAACATATGTACTATTTTCAACCAAACCAAAATTGAAAGCAAGCCGATTAAAATATGTCTAGGAATACGTTTACACGAAATAGCCTCAACCGTATTTCAGTATTTTGATCGGTTACGTCTCAAAATCCCCAAGCCTGATAATAGCAAAAAACATCCTCAAAATCCCCACAGCAAAAATACTACTACAATCGGTTACGCTAATGAGTCTTTAAACCCCCGGAGATAGGCTGGAGGTACCTTTACTCTCGGACGCGCACTCACGAACTCAACGCCTACAGGTATACGACTTCATGATTCAGCTCATAGCTCTGATATTTACAATGTAATCATAACTTCAAATAAGTTATACTAGCTGATGTCCCTCTCTAAGTTCGGGAATCTAGAGGACGTAGAGCCATAGTTTGGAAAAGTTTACATTGATCAGCTAAATAAAATAAAACTCCATAAGATTAACATTGGAACTTTGAAGGCCTGTGGGGCGAAGCCCTGATCGTGGATGGTTTTAAACCCCCAAAAAGGCACATCTAGAGGGTAAGAGCTTTCGACTGATACCAAATATGTATTTAAAATAATAGTTTTAAGGGTTGAAAATCACCGAAGAAAAATCAAGAAATTCTTTTCATAATATATATTTCTATAATCTCCATTTAATTTCAAGAAAGATTAGTCCACACAACACATCGTTTTAATAAAACTAATTAGTAATAGTGTTTTAGTATACCCCATTTAAAAATAAAGGTACCTAAAATTATTGTTTACTGAATTACGTTACTAATGCACTTTGTATAGAATAGATTATACTTATTCATACCCGCGTGAAAAACTCTACTAATTAAGGGAGATGGTCGCAGTACCAGCCGGCTGACGGATAAATGAGTCAGTGAGGAAATTGGAATAAGAGGTTTCATTTTGGTCTGGATTCAGGAAGCGAATTGTAGATTATAATAATGAATCATATTATCATATTTATTAGTATATTTTTTACTTTCTACCCCTATACGGAGTGTACGTGGATACGGAGATTTTGAAAAAACAATTCATTAACTTTTTAATTATAACACTCAGAAAGGGTGTAGTTTTTTCTCTTAAATAAGTATTCTTTGACCAGAATTTTACCCACAAAAACGTATTACAACACTAAAGATTATTTGTTTACCTAAACATACAACACAACCAATGTCAATCCTATACATTAACGTAAACAATGTCTGCGAGTAAATAGGATCTCAGAATACGACAGAAGGATTTTATGTCAAACTTTAAAAATGGGGATTTTGGTCCCCAGAAATTGATCGGTAAAATCCTTAACCCCAGGAAAAATCCAACTCTCATTGAAAAAACTGGCAATTTCATTAATGAGGCTTATTGAGTTTCAAACCGTAAAAAATAATCATAATAACCGACCAAAATTAACCCGTGATCTGTCAAAGCAACTCTCGCGCCGTAAATAAGATGAAAAATAGTTATTTTTTAACATTTATTTCAATAGACGAACTGTATTGCACGATAAACATAAATGTCACATCAATTATTTTCTGAATTGCCCACACGGGAGTTACTTTTCCACTATGCTAGGGGTAGCGTGACTTGACGCCTTCTCTCTGACTGGTTTACATAAATCTGCATCTCTGTTCTTGTTAGAGGCTGCTGGATTTCGGCAGAGGGTTGCCGCTTCCATTTCGTCCTCTTCCAGCACCTCTATTTTTCCACTCCGTCCAATTTGTTGTACCATTTTTCATTATTCTGTGACAGCCACGTTTCCTTCATCGCTAGCTCGTTATCAATTCTTCAGTTAGAGGCTGCTGGATTTTGGCAGAGGGTTGCCGCATCCATTTCGTCCTCTTCCAGCACCTCTATTTTTCCACTCCGTCCAATTTGTTGTACCATTTTTCATTATTCTGTGACAGCCACGTTCCCTTCATCGCTAGCTCGTTATCAATTCTTCAGTTAGAGGCTGCTGGATTTTGGCAGAGGGTTGCCGCATCCATTTCGTCCTCTTCCAGCACCTCTATTTTTCCACTCCGTCCAATTTGTTGTACCATTTTTCATTATTCTGTGACAGCCACGTTCCCTTCACCGCTAGCTCGTTATCAATTCTTCAGTTAGAGGCTACTGGATTTTGGCAGAGGGTTGCCGCTTCCATTATGTCCTCTTCCAGCACCTCTATATTTTCACTCCGTCCAATTTGTTGTACCATTTTTCATTATTCTGTGACAGCCACGTTCCCTTCATCGCTAGCTCGTTATCAATTCTTCAGTTAGAGGCTACTGGATTTTGGCAGAGGGTTGCCGCATCCATTTCGTCCTCTTCCAGCACCTCTATTTTTCCACTCCGTCCAATTTGTTGTACCATTTTTCATTATTCTGTGACAGCCACGTTCCCTTCACCGCTAGCTCGTTAGCAATTCTTCAGTTAGAGGCTGCTGGATTTTGGCAGAGGGTTGCCGCTTCCATTTCGTCCTCTTCCAACAATTTTGTATCCACATTCTATATAGGTATATTCACCATATAAATATGTTCGCAATTTTCTCCACTAAATACTCGCTTCTCATTGATTTCCATTCAATACTCGCGTCTCGTTGTTCTCCACTCAATATTCGCTTCTCAATGTCCTCCACTCAACAGTCGAAGGCATTCACCTCCACCTCCTCCACAGAAGCGTTGTCCGACCTGTCTGACCCCCGTCACCCACGACTCGCCGCTCCCCGCAGACTCTACCTCCTCCACTACTCCTCCCGACGGACGCCTACTTCACCTGCACGACGGATGGTCCTGCAACGGCAGCTCCCCCAGAAGAACAGCGGCAAAATCTTGTTATCTCTGATAAACCCCATGGTTAATAGGATAGATGAATTGTATGTCTGTACTGAAGGTAACCAACAAATTCATTGAAATGGTTTCCTAGGTTTTTTAACAATATTTCGAAATTGTTACCACGGCAATTATTTCAATGTAGTAGGTTTTTAAATCTTAATACAGAAAATCCAAAATCAACCACTGATTTTTTTATACAGAAATTCAAATTATATCTATTTTCAAAATCAATGATACCACTGACTGACTGATCTATGACAAAATCCATAACTATAAGGCCTACAGAGTTGAAATTTGACATATAGGTTCCTCATTGGCCCTAAGAAACGGTATTACGAAATTCCCCCTGTGTTCCGCTCCACTGGGTCCCAAAGTTCCCATGTATTCCTTATGGGCATTCACTTTGGTTTGAGCTGATGAAAGTTCAAACAGCTGATCTTGATTCGTAGTAGTTCCACGGGCTAAGCACACAATGCAGCACACACAACTTTCATAGTTTACGCGGGCGAAGCTGAAATGAGTTAGCTAGTATTTAATAAATGATCTTCTCTATACATAAAAATCAATGTTTGTCTTATTAGACTTTATGCGCTCCTATAATACTCCGATTGCGATGAAACTTTGCATGGTCATTCAGGTTGACTCTACGAAGGATTCTAGTCACTAATCAAAGTCCTAAGAGTTTATGGATTCGTCCCACTGGACTTGAAAGTTACCATGCTACCCTTATGGAGGAAAGATTTGTTACGATTTTTATATATGACTAATATAAAATGTTGTAAACAGCTGTCTAATTATTCAGTGAGATGTACTCGTAAGAGTACCCATCCCGTCAACCGTTTGGTTAAGGTCTGCCTCCACCTTCAACTCTGCCACATACAGGATGACTCTCCATGAGTTGCACACACAAAAAAAAACAATAATTGAGACGGGATTCCAAACCTTGATCCAAGCAGTTGTATTAGTTCCGTTTCTGCCCATCAGGTTACACCACATGTCAGACTCAAGACTGTATACAGTGTTTTGAACTATACGATTACTTATACCCTAACTAACCAAGTTCTAAGGTATCAGATTCAAAAGATGATACATCGGCTCTTGGAGCTCGAAGGGTTAGTACAGAACACCTCATAGACAACACACAATATGTTTGATCTACATATTCGTAGAGGACAATAAATGTATCAAAATTACAAAAACGATGTTTTCTTTTAATTTTAAGCAAGAATCTCCAAGGTGACTGAATGAGGATTTGGATGCTGAGGAATTTCTGTTCGGAACAGAAGAGAATGTCAGCACATTTTTGAATTATTAAGGTTTTTGTTCATGAAAATACATAATTCAAATACTATTGATTTTCCCTTCAGGCTTACCATGCAACATACATAACATTATATCAAGAAAATACGTAAGCCTTTTGGAAAGTCTAAAAAAATTTCCCAACTGTCTTACACTGTTACACCCCCAGCATATGTATTTTGGCAGAAATCTGATATCTCTGGTAGATTATTATTGCGATGGTTTGTAGTTTTAAGGAAATTTCTGAAAACAAATATATTCACAAATCGTAGAAGGATACTCTAAGGATGTTCTTGTGCTGTGAAAATAACTGGAAAATTTAAAAATAAAACATTTATTGAAGGACAAACAGTTTACAAATTTGACGCCACTGCATTTCTTGATTTCAAACAGAGTGTTTTGTCTCTTATCTATTATCTACAGTAGACGCCCTGTTAACCGGATTCGTTTCGACCGCAAATCGGATTAACTGCCCTCTCTACAGGGAATGACTAACGTCCGCTGCCGTAGGCGACGACGCGCGTCGTTCCGATACTGTACCGTAAAAATCGCTCAGATCATATCAAGTCGATGGTATTTTTCGATAGTTAATCAAGTATGGCATCTTCGTACCTTTTTTTAACCCTATTTGTTTTATTTTCGTATAATTTTTATCATTTTTAGTGCTTAGTATAATAATACACAGGTGTTATTCATTTCAACGAATCTTTTAGTTATCCGACCCAGGGTTTGGTCCCATGGAAGGTGGTTAAGAGAGCATTTACTGTATTAAAGATCCCATACTAGTCCAGGTTTTACCCACATTTCCGTGTATGAAAACACCCAATTTTACTGAATGTCATACTTCATCATTTTCATTAGTCATGAACCTCTAATGTAAAACAACCCGCACTTTTCTCGCCATTAAAAACGTGACGAAGAAGATTCTCTGGCGCAGTGGCAGCTCTGGGACCGATTTTCAGGGGGAGGAGGGGGGGTGCATTGACTGGTATATGGGGATGGAAGTACCCCTACAGTACAAACGTCCTCTATATTTGAAAATATAAAGTTGAAACATATTCTATGGTTTGATAGCATCATTCAAGAAACCTTAGTTTTTTTTGCGAGAATGTACAACAGGTCTCCCTTTGAGACAGTTCATAAATATTAAACAATTCGTTAATTAAACAACTCATAATTTCACCCAATGCCATATAGTGTTAATAGAATAATTAGAGTTTCAAGCATATCGGCCCATCAAATATTTTGTCACATTTTTTTATTTAGTTAAATGTTAATATTTTGCTTATTTTAGTTAACTATTTCATTTTCACCCCACAGAAAATTCAAATTTTGATTAATTATTTATTTATTTCGATTAATTATTCATTATTTTATGATTTTTTTTAAATACTTACAGCCTAAAACAGTTAAAGTAAGCTTTAATAATTTAAGCCTGCATGTACAAAAATTACCTCATAAGTCACTTAATGTAACATAACCAAATTCAAAATTGATCTCACATTTTTCCCCATAGCTGAAGTGTTTTGTGCTAGTGAAATTTGGTATCAAGGTACGTGAAAATTGTGTATTTGGAAATACTTACGGTATTTGAACACCATAGCAACAACTGGAAATGTTGTGAGAGAGAAGAGGACTTCAACAAAGAACTTGGCTGGTTGTTGGATGTCCTGATTTGGGCACTGTCCCATTTGAATAAAATTTCCCCCCTAAATAGGTATTTGGGTACAATAAATCCCAAAACTGTAGTAGCCTGCTGAGCTCAGAGCATTATATATCCCTTTTGTGAAGCCCGTCAAGATTTATAAAGCTCTGAGTGAAGAAAATTTATGTTTGCTGAGGTCATTCCATTTCATGAACTAGAACCTAGATGGTAGAATCCATAGGACCTCTAATCATGAACTCCTTCTTGAGAAAATGTTACAATCAAAAGTTAATACAACCTGTTTCCTAAAAGTTTTCAGCCTATCCAAGAAGGTATTTTATTGATATTTGGACATTAATAACATCAAAAACTTCATTAGGCTCCAGCCTAATTTTTAAGAAGCTTCCATTTAACTTTACATACCTCAAGACCCTATCATTACCATCCCCCACATTAGAGATTATAATTTGCACATTTGTACTGAATAATCTAAATTAAGATCAATTGGACAATATATCTGGATTTATAATGACTTTTATTTCTGATGTGAGACAAAGTTATTCTGATATTTAAGCCTCAGCACGACCACCCAGGCCCTGTATTAGGAATGCTCATGTATCTACCAACTTTATGAAATGGCTGTGGAAAATTCTTAGGACTTTTAATATATTATATTCTCCCTTAACATTGTATATTTATTGTAACCTCTTTTAGCGAATTTCCCCTGTAGGGAAGAAGCTATTACCGCAGTCGCATTTGGTAAGACCTAGGCCCAGGACCATGATAACTTTTCGTTTTGGGGTCTCCAGGAGCCAAAAACACCACTCATTTAAATTTGTATATAAGTATATATATATATATATGTGTGTGTGTGTGTGTGTGTGTGTGTGTGTGTGTGTGTGTGTGTGTGTGTGTGTGTGTGTGTGTGTGTGTGTGTGTGTCCGTAAGCATGATAACTCTAGTAAAAATGGTCCGATCTTAATGAAATTCGGTACAAACGTGTAAAGTACCATTTATTTGTACGAGTTCAAAAACCAGACGAATCACACCATCCGAAGTGGGTTTTTGGGGGGTTTTGTAACCCAAAAATGTTTTTTTTTGAGGTTTTCACGTGTAATTTGTATTGAAATCAAATTTTAATTCATACATTTGAATTCAACTTTTTTTTAATTTATTATTTTGATCATTGTTCAACGTCAAATAGTGACTGAGATATTGAAAGTGCTAAACACAGTACGTTGTCTAATTTTATTCTTATGGAGACAAATTAAAGTTGTATATCTTGCTTATTTATGAACATAAACTGCCGAAACTTGGTATATGGCTTTATTCGGTTGTGGTTTATTGTTGTGCTCTTATGGAGAATAATTAATATTTTAAATATCGCTTATTTGTGAATATATTTCTTATGAATCCTGGTAAGTGGCTTAATGTGTTATTAAGACATATATAGTCAATGGAAATTCAATGAGTACGCAGGTTTGCTGCAATGGGGGTATTTTAACTAACCATAATCTTTCTACAGTCTATAAATTATAAAGTAATAAATACACATCCGCCATTATTTTGTTATTCGTATTTATGAGTTGTTCATTTTAAATTAGATAGAAACAGCTACTAGGCCTAATTAGTATGACCTCAGTTAAGTTAATAATCTGCTAAAAAGATTTCAAGCAGTTAGAAGGTTATCACTCTACTTGTAATCAAACTTGAACTTAACAGTTAATTATTATTATCAAAAAGAATTTAAGATAGTTGTAGTGTTTCATATTTTTACAAAGGCTCGTTCGTTTCGTGAGATTCCAGTGAGCGGTAAAGTCCCTGGCCCACTGTGGCTGTTTTAGGACGCTTGGGCTCTCTTCAGCCGGTTACAAAGGCACCATTTTACAAAAGGACACGCAATCCCGGCTGTTGCTAACAATGGACCTTTTCGCACTTCATAAACTTTCCTCAAAAGTTTTCTTGTCTTATTAAAATGTATGATGTATTGAAATAAATTACAATTCTTGGTATTCAAGGAGCTATATATACCTGTTACAACGGGTCGCAGCCCGGGGACACCTGTGAGTGCGCTTGCGGGCATCGTATTTTTAGACTCGTTGACCAGGTAGTAAACCGTACAATTAGGGTACCTCTGGAATTTGGGATTTTTGAGACTTGGGGATCTTGAGATGATGCATTTTTATCTATCGAAGGTATTGAGTACAAAAGTTCGTAGAAGACAACAAGCCAAAACATATGGGCACAATGAGTCTAAAACCTGACCTTTTGCACGTCTATTGAGACCATAAAGCACGATATTGGCTAAATAAGGCTAGTGATAATTTGTTAAATCATGTTGGATTATTTTAAATGGCATTGTACGCAGTGTATGACAAACTTATAGTTTTAGTCTAAATTATTTTGTATACAACGTATAATATGAAGAATATTTTACGTCCCTTTATATTTTTGTTATCAGCTTTAACAGGTCCAATGTCAGACTAGAAGGTTCTCGTGTCTTATTAGGACTTTATTAAATTTCTCTCTTGTCATCCAAATAACAGCTTTATTAAAACCAATCCCTGTCTGTTACGTTCATTAAAATACTTTATCAACCCATCTAGTTAATCTAATAGTAATATAAAACTCATAATAAAATTGATTATTGATTTATTTGAAGTTTACTGTAAATTCTAGTTTTTAAAATTACACTTCGTTTCGTGAGGTAAGGAAACTCCTTATAGGTAAATCAAGTTTACCTACATATAAATATTAAACACTACACATCTAATTAGGATACATGTTGTTAAGTAGTCTTGTGCTTGGTGCGGTGGTGCAGTGATGAGTGGACTTGTTACAAATTGTTTACCGATTCATTGTCAGCTGAGAGGCAGCCATACAGAACAGGTAAGATTTTTTTACTTTTTCATTTGCTTAGTTGATTTTTTGTTAGTGTATTTTATTTTTAGATGTTAGTTATTGTGTGTGTGTTAGTTTTGTCTCTGTCTAAATTAAAATCTAAGTTAAAAACTAAACTAGCGGTTACTGATCGGCAGAACTAAAGAATCCGAATCTGAACAGATACACAAGACATCTCCCATCTAAATATATTTATTGGTTGACTAACTAGATTAGTATGACAATCAGATTTTGTGGAGGTACCAAGTTGGAGCCATCTGTCATTCGATTCGGTATTGGTATACTAGTTAAGTATGCTTTCCATAAGCAGGTTGAACTTCATGTCTCTACGTGTTCAGGATTTGGACCGTTTCCAATAAAAACGTTAAACAATTTCACTGGAGTAGGGAAAAAACTATAAAGGGTTTTACTTATCTCATAGGACCGTTTACCTGATATAAATTATTTGCAATAATGTCACGTTCGCTCAAGATTGTTTCGTCCAAAGAGGGAGAATACGCTTCACTCATAAGTTGCCATTTTGGTTATGTTTTATTAATTTGTTGCTTCAATCTATACAACTTGTTTCTAATTTACTGTGTTCGTTAGATGTTTTAACTTTAGTCTATGTTTAAATAGCAAAATACACACAATTACTACATTAATAGTAAACCCTTTTCTCTCAAACGAAATTTATTTTTAAAAACAAAATATAATAATTTTATTTTCAAACTAAACTTATATGAAAAAGTATTGTCAAACGCAACTAAATGAAGCAGAGTAAATTTAATACATTGAGTCTTGCTCTGTGCTGTTTCTGACCTTATTCCAGGCACAAAGCACAAATAATTATATCCCAAAGTAAAGTGTACTCTATTGGTAAACTCCGAGTCTGTTGTAACTTTGATTCATGTTTGGAACATTATAATTGATTTTTTTACTTCTACATCACAGTATTAAATAATATCCCCTATGTTTAATGGTTTTTAAGGTTCAAAGTTTTAGCAAAATAAAAAGAATACATTTTTCAGTCTTTTTAAAATAAACCCATCTTTACATATTAAGTTTTAATTCAATCATTATAGGTTTAGAATATGAAATAGAGCATGTACCAACAACCTAAAGATATTAATCCATCAAATATTGTGGGGGTTAACGAGTAATGCCATTAAATTATTATACCACCACTCCTCATCCATACTTTTCTTACAATTTTATGACTACTTGAAATTATAAAAAAGCTTGCTACCCAAAATATTAAACATATAAATAATATTAAAAATTGCTACTGGATCTAGTCTATCTGGAGATCTATCCTTGTATATCATAAATTCCTATCTTTGAAATCTCTCTGAAAAAGGAAATAATAACCAATTTAATAACCAACCAGTTTAAAACAACGATAGTGATTAGTCGTACTCAGAGAAATCACTAAACGCCCACAAAATAAATGTTTAGTATAAAATGAAAAGAAAGAATAGACCACAAAACTGATTGTCTTCCCCGAAAAGTGTCAATAGCATAATACCTTCATCGTGTTACCTAACTTTTTGAAGTATTCTTCAAATCCAATTTATAGTTTGAACAGTTTAGAACTCAGTACTGAAGTCTGCGGAGAAGTTGTTCAGTCGTTGCTCGATGGTTCTTGAATTTACTCTAGCATAATTTCTAATGTTTGGAAAAGTTTTATGCACCTATATGCCACCAAATATAATTGAATGTTTTTGTTATACACTAATCGTGGCTGAAAGTTAAACCACATTTATACTATTTATACTATTTTCGTAAAGATGTTTTCTTAAAGTTAAAAGTAGCTGTTTGTAATACCCTTGGTGAGAATGATTCTCATATTCACTGCTCTGTACTCAGGTTTGTGTTTATAGCATTAAAAAACAATAGTATTGGTATCTGTAATTGTGAGTTCATCCCCTAGCGTTGATAAAATAGGATACTCCTAGTAAACAATTTTGTAAATTATATTCAATATTTACAGTTTAATAATTTCAGTACATAGTAGAAATATGCTTATAGTAAAGCAACAATGTGTTTAAGAATAACGTAATAATCTATGTAAATAAAATTAGAGTTTTGTCTGTACATTGCTTAGAATAAGTAAATTCTTGGTTATTTTTGCGTTTTATTGGTCAGAGAATCCGAATCAAGCCTTATCTCAATTTCTGTCTGTTTGTCTGTTGGTGGTTGGTTTTCTGTTATTGAGGGTGGCTTGTCTTCTTTTCACGCAAAAACGAGAGCACTGGTTGAAACTTGTTTTCTGTATTGTATGCACATATGAGAAGGTTTTGGACGGATTAAAACTAGCATAAGTCTTTTTGAAATTAAACAGCGACCTCTTAAAAACTAATTTTATTTGATTTCAACTAAGTTTGTCCGCTTTTCATGGGAACCTTAATAAATGTTTAATTTTCAAGTTCAAATACTCATATTTAAAATGAACGAGTATTTGAGATAAAACAAATTCAATGACATTAGGACAGGACAACGAATTTCGGGCCAGCTAGTACTTTATAAATAACGGTGCAAGGAACAGTTCGAATTTGTAGGGTTTCAAATGCTTCTTTACAAGAGTCTCTAAAGTCTAGTCCAGCTATACATCTCCCTGCTTTCTTTTGAAGTATTAGTAGATTTTAATATTGCACTTCGATGTAAATCCCCATATCTCAATGCCGTACGTTAAAATTGAATAACAAATAAATAATACATTGTTTTCAAAGTTTCTAAGGAACATGATGATTTTAGCTTTCTTAAGATGAAAACTGACCTAGCTAGTTTCAAACAGAGATAATTAATGTGATCATTCCACTTGAGTTTATCATTCAACATGAGCCCCAATAATTTTTTAAGAGAAGTAGCATTTATACTTTGACCGTCATCCACTGGCAATTTGAGTTCAAAATTTGAATTTCTGTTTGAACTAAAGTTAAGGAGACCAGATTTACTTGTATTTACAGTTTCAAAATTTTAAACAATTTGTTGATATATTTATTAAGACTTCTAAATTATTTAAATTGTCATCAGTAAATATTAAATATGTGCCATATGTAATGATTTTTCCTGGATCACAAACTCCTACATAATTGGATAATTGAACGAAGTGAAAGTATCCTTATACACAACTTTACAGCTTAGACTGGTAAGAAATCAACTCTACTGGCGTGTCTGTGACCACAATAAGTCGAGAGTGCCTCCACAGTTAAACTTAAAATTTTCCAGAAAAACTTAACAGTTCAAAATCTCGGTCAAGTTTGTTATTCAGATAATTTCGTTCAGTATTAATCAAATTATCTTAAAACCAAATTTATTTTTTTCTCCATAAGAATAACATTGGAAGCCATTTTAGTGGTACTTGAATCGTTCAAATTTAGCCGATGTCTATGTTTCAACAACAGAGTAACAATAGTTAGTTTACTAGAGGATACTTTGTTATACTGGATAACAACAGTTTTTTACCAACAAAAAACACACAAGAGAGATAAATCAAAGTATATTTTTAAGTTGTGAGGATATTTATTATTTTATAAATAATTAAGTGTACTTTTAAAAAAAATATTTATACAGTTAATATTCCCTTAGTACGCATGGCATGGCTTTTTAGTTTAGTTTTTGCATTTACTCTGTGTAAATGTCGTCAGTCGTCGTCGTCGTGGAAGGCGACGATTTTATCAGTGGCAGACGACAGACGACGCGTGTGGCAGATCGAAAAACTCAAAATAACTTTTTGATGACTTTAGATAATAAGACTTAACTTATAAAATAGTTTGTTTTATTACATTTTCTTAGACAATTGGTAATATTGTGATTGCCATGTGTAAAAAGTATACAAAGCCTCAATTTGTCTAGAAAGCGTTGATGAAGTTAGTCACAGTAAGCGAACAACCTTAAAATTTATTTTTGTAGGACAATTATTTGCTAGGTTATATTTTCACTAAATTAATAATAAAAATTGTCTACATTACCTAAAATACATTACCAGTAATGTAGTAGGTAACCACAATAAAAACTATAGATTATTCGAACCAAACAGCCTTTTTCGGAAGGTTATCTTGAATGATTTGACATAGCCTAGGGTTGGATTACAGTAAGAGTAAGCCGACATTAAAGTGGTAATACAACAACTTTTGTAAAATACTTTAAACATTACCAGGAATGTTGTAGCGAACCAGAACAAAAGCTTTAAACTATTCTAACCAAACTAAGCCTTTTATACAGGTTATCTGAAATGATTTGACATATCCTAGGTTTGGATTATACTGAGCTGTTTTCATCATAAACTTGGACCTATGGCTATAACATGTAGGCCTATACACTTAGGCTACTTGCCATTTTAGAAGTTTCATGTACGGTCTTGGACCAACCCATGTTTATAGAATTTAATTTCATGATAGCCTAGGCTATTGAAACAATATATTGAAATATCATTTTGTAAAATACAACTGTTGTAAAATACTTTAAACGCATTACCAGGAATGTTGTAGCGAACCAAAACAAAAGCTTTAAACTATTATAACCAAACTAAGCCTTTTGTACAGGTTATCTGAAATGATTTGACATCTCGTAGGTTTGGATTATATTGAGCTGTTTTCATCATAAACTTGGACCTATGACTATAAAATGTAGGCCTATACACTAAGGCTACTTGTCATTTTAGAAGTTTCATGTACGGACTTGGGCCAACCCATGTTTACAGCATTTAATTTCATGATAGCATAGGCTATTGAAACAATATATTGAAATCTGATTTTTTCATCTAAATAACTGGGCCTCACGATTTATTGTTAATCCTTAAGGATATTTTGACTTGGCCTATAGAAATTGTTAACATTAGTTCATATAGGAAACTCGCTGTTCTCTTAAAAGTTAAATTAACCACACTGCTAAAGTCACTGCTTAGCCCAAAATGCTCTGTTTGTTCTAAGATAACGCACCCATGCCAATCCTAACAACAAACCATGCCTGAAATCTTCAATTTATTTTAAAAATAAATAAATTTACGTATTTATACAACATTTACTTTGATAAAAACAAGTGATAAATGTATGTATGTTTTTCTACGGATAAAATGTTAGGTCGGCGGCGGGATCCGAAACCTGCGACCTTTCGCTCCAAGAGCCAGTGCGATACCTCTCAGCTACCGCGATAATTGATTGTTAGAGAAGTGACTAAAACTATAGCTATATAGACATAAAATCCGCATTCTGGTAGCAGTTAAATGATAACGGAATGTATTCTGATGATGTTACTCAAATCAGATACTGAATTTTTTATGAGACTCGATTTAAGTTTGATCATGTGTTTCAATTATCCTTATACGCAAGGAATGAGCGTACACCTAGTTTATATATACTAAAAATAAAAGTGGACCCAGGACTGAACCTTGTGGAACACCCCGTTTCATTTCAGCCTTGCTGGAAAAGATTTCTTCACCATATTATTTTATCGCAACAAACTGTGTTCTATTAAGCATGTAAGATTTCAATAAATTAAGTGTTCTGCCTCTGATTCCATATCATTCAAGTTTATGAAACAAAATGTTTAAATTAACACAGTCAAATGCTTTCTGCAAAAAATAAATACCCCAACTGTATGATGGTTGTTTTCAAGTCCTTCCACTATTCCCATCAAAAACTCTGATAATGCGGTAATAGTCGATTTTCCTTGGTGTTGATTTGTAATCAAAATGTTTTTATTTTCAAAAAATTTAGAATTTTATTGCAAATAATCTTTTCAAATACTTTGTTAAAAACTGGTAAAAGAGTCACAAGTAGTGGCCACTTAGGAGTTTCAGCTCATTTGATTGACAGCTTCCGGTCATGCGACGTATGTATGACGTATCCGATGACGTATCTGATGACGTCATGGTGTGGGGGTAGGTCAAGGTCACCTGAATGAGTTTTTAAAAAGCTATCTTGAACAAGTTTTAATCGATAGCTTTGTTTGATAAAATTTATAAAAAAACTATCGAATAAAACCTGTGCAAGATTTCTTCTTTTTCTTTTTCATTCTTTATTTACAATAAAATATATCAAATAAAACATGTTTCTTAATTTACAATATTGTACACCTCGCCAATTATGGTTAGATATTCACCGATTCTGTTGTGCCCGTTGCTTCTGTAGATGTGTAGGGTTCACGTTCTCCATAATAATAATACTTAATTCTCGGTGCGGGTGGAAGTGATGATGGTCGACACGATGACGTCTCTGATTCCGTAGAGCTGCTTACATTGAATGAGGCGAGAGGTTCATATTCTCCAAAACTATGGCTCGTTTTTGGTGTAGGTGGAAGTGTAGTTGTGCGTCCTCCCCAGGATTCTTGAGGTGAAGAGTTTGTTGCAGAAATATCCATTATTAGTTTGTACCCGTTTAAAATCAAAACTTTTAAGTCATCGGAAAAAACTTGCAAATCATGAACTGTAGAAAGATGGACAGTATTGTAGTGGACACATTTAATTTGGAGAACCATGATGTTACCTCGTGTACGGCTACTCGCAGAGTGTGCTACCCTCCTCCTCGGCTTCCTTTTATACACACCCCCCTACACCTTTTCTCACATCTACGATATGAATATCTTCATCACGTAATCTATTCGAGCTCTACATATAATGCAATTGCTTAGCACCAGTCCACAATCACTGCATGTACAACAGTGTCTACAAGGTAAAAATAGTAAATCTTTCTCAGAGGATAAACATACTACACATTCGTTTTCTTTGCTTTTATTTTCTTCGGTTGGTGTGTCTGAAGTTATAACAGGACGAGGTTTATTCTTATTCTGATGTTTTTGTACAAACACTCTTCCTTTTTTAAGTAACAGATAAGCACATCTGCTAAACCATCGTGCATGTTCTTCCCATGGGTTATCCGTCGCTTGCCAATCCTGCAGTCCTCCTCCGCAATTGTAACAAATGGTCTTATCATCTTCTCCCATGTAGAAGAAACCAGCATCAGCAAACTCCTTTCTAGACTTGTACAGAAACGAGTCTTTTGATGCTGCGTTAAATGTCTCCAATCTCGATTGTAACTGTGCATTATTCGGAAATGCCATCCTCTTCTTGACTATCAAATGTTCCATTCTGTTTTTGTAGGTTAATAAAGTATGACGTATCAAGGCAAGAGTCGGAGGTATACTAACGTGGCGCAACCGTGTAGCAAGGGTACCCGCCCTTCCCCCCACCACAATGTTCCCCCACCACAACGCTCCTCCCTCCAACCCATCGACAGTAATTATAAAAGAGATAATGTTTTAACCAATACAGCGCAATTTATAAGTTCTGAATCTAGGTCAAGGTCACCAAAAAATGTTTTTAAAAAAGATAAAATATCAGTACTTGGAGTTAATACTGATATCTTTTCATTTATTTACATTTCAAGTTTTACATGGAATACATAAAATACATTTCAAGTTATACATGACATTTTCTTAATCTAACAATGTGAAGTTCCCGTTGAGGTCAAATGCAGATGTAGCTCGGTAGAGTTGTTCCCGCTGACTCCGTGTGATACTATATACAGGGATCCTGGTTCGATGTTTTGCAAATCTGCATTTTGCAGCAAGTGAACAAATCTCTTAGGTAGAAACATCTGAAATTTTGCTTCATCTCCTACTGTGTATGGAGCATCGCTTAAAGATACTAGAATAGCGTCTCCCACTGATGTTTCAATCTTCCTCATGTCGTGCACGATGTAATGTTTGTTTTCTTTAATTTCTGAAGTTTTTCTTGTTGGCAGTATACTTGATTTAGATTGGGTGTTAAATTGATCCACCAATGTCTGCAGAAATTTCTGTGATGCCATCTTGATACGTGTTGTCTCGTTGGAGTCTGGAGTACTACTGATGGTGGGTCTCCTCGCTCTCCCCGCTTTTATACCCTCCGGTTCCCCCTCCACTTTCTATTGCACAAGAATGTAGAAAAGCAGCTAAACGATAAACGTTCTTGACAGCACAATGAAATTGTGCGTGTTTGTCGTTCTTTGTTAAAATACAAATATTATCGATCTCAAAGTTGAAACACTTATCCATTTCAACATCTATTACATTTTTTGTAGTATAAAGCTGTATCCAATTGCGCTTTTCTAATCCTTTTGTATAAAGTCTTGTAAATTTACTGCAGTAGTGATTCATAATGCTTTCCACTTCTTCATAACCCGTATGACCTTCAGTCCAACCGATATGATGCAAGTTCCTCGTTAACCACTTATTGATCCTTTTTGATTTTGAGTTTAATTTGTTAAAGGGAAATGGAGGTTTGAATAAAAAATTATAAATAACATATGTTTGCAGGTCTAAGATGATTAGTTCTTTAACAATGTATCTATCATTGTTTCCACGAAAAGCTTGAAATTCAATTATGCCTGACCTCTCCTTTACTTGACTAGAACATGTTACTTTACTCTCCATCTCTATGATGTCTAATGAACTGTTTCCACACCACGATAGAGCTTTTATAGCTCAGGTCGTACAGTTCTCAGCGCGTTGGTGTATATTTAACGTGGGCACCATCCCCGGTAGGCCTACCCCACGAAATTATTTTAGTGTTTTAAACCGTTTCAGTTAAAACGTTTTCTGTTTCTTCATTTTGTACAATTTCTTCTTTTTGTTTAACAATTTCTTCTTCTTCTTTAATCTTTTCTTCTTCTTTAATCTTTTGCTCATTAACTCTTTGTTCATACTCCTTTAGACACCTCCACATTTCAACCTCATACGGTATTCGGTTAAAAATAGATGTATCTATTGGACTGTAAAGAATTTGAGCTTCGGGATTTTGTTCCATCGCTTCTACCAAATAGTCTTTTACTACAATGTTTGAAAATACAAGTTGTTTCATATACCTGGTTATAGGTGAAGCTGCACAACTCAAAACGTAGAATTCTTCTGGCGTCAGTTGAATTTTATCATCATGTTTTGTCAGGTCTCTAAACCGTACTTGCTGTTCTCCGCGACATTTTAAAATGTCGATTTCAATGTCACATTCTAATAGACGAATAGCTGTCTTCTTTCCAAACATGTTCTTTGCCAAGTAGCATTCGATGAGGTGTAAATGTTTAAGAAAAGAATCCCATGCGGCATCTGAAAAAAATAGCATTTTAGGCCCTTGGTTTAAAATTGCATTAGGTGTATAACCCAAGTCCTTTACCAAACCTATTGCTATGCCTTTAGTCATACATCTTGAGATTGGATAAAGTATGCGAAGAAAAATATCTGTCAGTATGTTTAAAGGGATGTCGTTTTCTGGTCTTCTCTTCCTCTTTAATGTCGACTTAGATGTTGAAACGTTGTCTGACTTTACCCCTTCATTTTTAAACTTGAGAAACTCGTCCAATTCTTCTTCATACTCTTTGATGTAAGAGTCTTTGTTTTGCACCAAACCTTCCACTTCTGCATTGTTATGCTCCTGTACTACAGAGGTCATCTCGACTGTAATAGATGTTGTTTCAACCGCAAACGCTGATCAACTGAATCCCTCTTGTAGTGCGCGCTATTTATACCCTTCCCCCTCCATAGACCTATAGAACCATCTTTACAATACCTGTTAGAGGTGTGTACGTTACAATTTTATCGTGAAGAATCAAGCAATACGCAGTTGTATTATCGGGTATGTTAGATTCAAACTCCATTTCCAACTTAATATCTACACTTGATGACTTTACAGATTCATTTTGTTTAGAACAATCAATAACCACGATAGGAGCTTTTGAATTGAACTGCGTTGGTGATAATAGTGGTGTGTTCGTTTTACCGTAGTAAGATGTTTGAAATCTAGCGTACATATCGTATAGAATGCTATATCGGTTTTTATCGAATGATATGTTTAAATTGTCATATGGAAAGAATTGGGAGTTAAGGTATAATTTACAATTCTTAAGTTTACAACTATCAAACGATGTCGGATCAGCTGTTATTTTACTTCTTCTATCTGTTTGTAATCCAAATATAACATATCTAGGTTTTTCCAAGTGTGTTGAAGTCTTTATAGTCCATGTATGTCGCTCCGTTGCGGGTAGAATAGGATATTCGTGTAACTCCCAGCTTCTAAATGCTAAAACTATATCGCGGTCCGCCTTTAATTGTCTCAACAGAGTAATCCTATGTTCATCTGCAAGTTTTAGGTGTGGCACCCTCCAAACAATCTTCTTTAAATCCAACTTCCAGTCCAGGTTGGCTTCAGTCGTTGTCCCTGGAGCTAATATTATATCTTTATCATTTGAAGCTCTTAGAAGAACCAATTCTTGTTTGACATTAATTAATATTTTATTGTAATCTTCTGCAAAACCTAATAATAATTTTAAAGGTACGTAGAAGTCGAAATATCCCTTGTCATCGGGTTTTATAGTGGATGAATCTGGTGTAACCCATCCTGCGACTGCTAACAGGTTTTTCTCGTTTGGTGTTATGGAACATAATCCTTTTAATGTACTGGCTATTCCAACCTTTTTTGTAGAATCCACAGTAACACCTGAAATTTCATACCTTATTTCATCAAAAAGAAAAGCCATTGGATTATTAATAAAAGGTATAGTTGTTCCTTCATTTCCATCTTTCTTTGTTACTCTTCCTTCGATGTATAAATAACTTTCGGAAGGTAAGGTGTAAATATCTTGTTGTTGAATAGGAATCCTGATTTCATCGTTATTGTTTAATTTCGATGAAGCGTAAGGGTTGTGTGTGTGATATTCCTTTTCCCATAAGGTCTCGTCGAACGTCGGTCCGTGCGCTATATCCAGAATATCCATTATTAATAACTTTAAAACCAATCTCTTTTAAAAATCGAATGTTTTCACTTGTTAACTCTTCTGACGCTGATATGCTACTGAGCTTTTTATCACTCACTCGATCCTTTTTAAACGTCAATCCCATTATTTATAAAATCGATCGTATATGTATTCTTATAGTGACAGTTTCACCTCTAAAGTCAACTATGTTTCCGTCTTGATCTAATACGTTCAGAACAATGTCTGAGATGTAACTGGTGTTTAAAGGTAAATACACTAGGTTTTGTGGTCTTTCAATTATTTTAAATCCTGGAGGCACAGATGGGTAAAATGTATGCAATATGTGTCGATTTTCACCCTGTCTGTACGATCCTTGTATAATGTTACAAGTTATATCAATTGTGTTCAATGTAAGTATGCTTACAGTATTTGAACTTGTATGTTTCACATTTCTCTCTAATATCGGTGTTGTAGAAGGAAATCCTAATAATCCTCCAACTGAATGTGGTTTGGTAAAATCTATATAATACTTTGATTTAATTTCTGTTTTTAGAGTATTATTATTTCCTTCTATAGTAATATTATCTTCTCCCAGCTTTTTCTGTATTTCCTTGCATATATCATCTATTTCATAAGACCCCGTGGATAGATCAACTTCGTTAGGCTGAAGAAACTGTCCCTTTGCATCCTTTGCTTTATAGTAGTGAAGTTTATTATTTATGCCTTCAGTAATATTTGGTATAGAATTATAAGTTGTAAAATCTAGTAATGCTGCTTCCCATTGTTTTTCTTTATGTAAACTTAATGCGGGGAATAAAGTGCTCCGCAAGGTTGACGTTGTACCAGTCAAAGAGACCGTATATGAAGACATCTTAAAGCTGACTGACACTTTTTGCTAAAAACTCCAAACATAAATGTCCACAGACAGATGTATCGTCAGGTTGCACCCTCTCATAATTGTATAAAACTTGTTTAGCAGAACGAAAATACTTTTGAAGTTCCTTTGGAGGTGGTAAATTACCAAAACTGTCAAAATAGTAAACTGTTGAACCGAGTTTTTTATAACATACCCAATGTGTACCCGGTCCCTCACTATTATCTAGATTTACTATACCGCTTTCATTTTTCCACATTTCTGATGGTAAATTATCTTTCATAAACACTCCTCTGAAGAATGGTATTTTTAAACAAGAAACATATCTAAAGAGATCTTGGTTACTTAATGCACGATTAGGAACTATTAACTGTTTTCTTCTATTTAATAGGCACGATACGGTCTTAGGTAAAGTCCTTGTCCTTTTTTTATCATGGACCATATTGATGGTTTAACTTTTTTATTAGAACGTCTAATGTTTCGTTTAATTCTTCCTCCTAGTTTTCGAGTTGTTTTTCTCCTTCCCCCTCTTCTCTTTTTCCTTCCACCACCAATCGCTGTTTTGGTTTTCATTGCTGCTGCCACTGCTAATGCTGCCGCTCTTTCGCCAAGACTAACGTCACTCGTTTTAACTCTTTCCCAAGCTTTTTTTGCAAGTATTCTATCGGCCACTGATCTGTGAGCAGAATCACTAAATTTTGAATAGGCTATATCGTGCTCTTTACAAGCCTGATCTAATTTATTGATTCCCGGGTCTCCTCTTGTCAATCTTTTTTTCAATTTAGTTCCAGGTCCACAATATTGATAACCGCCAGGTAGATGAAGTTCGATAGGTAACAAATCTATGGATTTATTAACTAAAGCTGAAATCGGTTTTCCGAGCAAGTTTAGTGTTGAAGAGACAACACCGCCTCCTTTCGTTATAAAATCTCGATGAGAACTAACACTGCTCCTTTTCCCCATTGATATTTATACCTTTGTCAGGTGACGGATTAACAAAGAATGATCCTTTCTATACTTTATCATCCATTATATACACCTTCATCGTTCGATTATACCTCTATTTAATAATTCAGTAATTAAAGCAACCCATTCGTTTTGAAGACCTGTGTGACCCGCTTCTATTGCTTCATGTATCAACCGCATTCTATCTACTAATTTATTAACGTCATTATAATAAATTATATTTGTATTATAAGTATTTTTTAATAATCCTTCTCCAGAAGCCGTTTTGTCATATACCTTTCTTTTTTTCCTTTCAGTATAAAAAGGAGTAACTTCTTCAGTAGACATAAACCTTTTTTTGGTTTTTTCCAGTTTTGTTGGAAATAACTCTGAAATAATGTTCCTATACTTTATAGATTGATTTCTATGTATTGAAGATGTTGGTTTATAATTCTTTCTATGAGTATTTGTATCTATACATATACCTTTAAACGTTTCCAAGTCTCGTGCAGTATATTTGACAGGTTTGCTTTTAAATATTAATTCAAACAATCCGTTTGTTCCTTTGTACTTTTTACCATTTATTATTATATTATCCTCCTCATCCACGTCTAACTTGCTATCACCAATCATTAAACCTCCCCCTTCCAGTCTAGCTCCGTATACATGATAATTTCTATTAGGTATAGTAGACTGTAACATCTTTAATACATATTTTCTACCAAGATCACCTTTAAACTGAATATCTAATCCCAATCTGCTAATATCTGACGGGGCACCCTCTTGTATTTCTTCTTCTTCCTCTTCACTTATATTTTTACCCTGTTCATATTGTATTTCTTCTGGTTCATCTTCAGTTTCTTCAATTTCTTCTTCAGTTTCTTCAAATCCTTCCGTTTTATCATCAGATTTAAAAAAGGGTAAAATTAAATCGCCTTCTGAAACATTTTTAAGTTTTTGAGATACTTCTCTTAAAGGATCAATAACTGGTTTAAATGTAGTTTCAAGAAATTTATCTCTCTCACTAATTCCTAGTCTTAATGCTCTATTTTTCCTTCTAATAGAATCGCTTAGCGATTTTATCTCTTTTATCAACTTTTCTTGGTTAACCATGTTCACCCAACGGAAACCTTGTTCATAATGCAAATGTATTTTTATCCCTCTGTCTTTTGGCTATGAAAGTTATGTATTCACTCAACATTTCGTAAGATTTTTGTTGCAGGATTTATAAAATATTTGTTTACAATATTTGTTTGAATCCAATCATTCTTCTTATTTTCTTTAATTTTAGTTTTAGCAAAATTATTATAAAAATCAAAAAACATTTCACTTAAAACTCGAACAAAATAATTCTTATTTGACATTATTTCAGACTGTAAAGTTTGCAAATTTATAGCATCATTTTTATCTTGAGGATCATTAACATATTTTAATCGCTTATTACTAATATTATAGTCACCCTCTGGGGTAAGGGACAAACCGGTGTACAATTCTTTGTCATTTGATCTTGATCTTACACCGAATTCGGTATAGCGTCCGAACTTGTCCACACTCATCTTATGAATGATTAAGTCCTTATGTATGAAAATATATATAACATTTTTAGCCTTTCCTTGTTACCATTTGATCACTTTCTGTAGTTCTAAAAGGGCTACCATCAGCATCAACTAATACATCATCTGTTATTCTTTTAAATACATAATTTTTTGGTATATATGGTCTATTGTCTATATATTTAAATCCGCTAACAGATGTGGGATCACCAACCAACAAATCACGATTGTACTCCATCAAATCAAATTCTACACCAGCATATTTAAACTTTTTAACTTCATCATCATACCATAAAGCCTGTGACATTAAACAAATATCATCCCCAAATTCTCCCTTTGGTAAATTCCTTATAAATTGATTTTCAGCATCCCAACATTTTTCTTTTTTATCGAACATTATTACATTGTACACTTTATCCCCCTGTTTAATTATGCTTTTCTCACCCTTTGTTAATATTTGTCCCACCACTGCTACATCTGTTGGCAATACACCTTCTTTTGTATTTGTTATTTGTTTACTGTTAGCATTAAACTTATCCCCCTTTAATGTAATAGTCTGACTTTTTGTAACACAATCATTATCACTTACACCATGTTTAACATTACTCAACTTTTTATAATTAAAATTCCATTCACCGATATTTGATTTGGGTATTTGTGAAATACATACAGCATCATAAGTATTTGTACCACATAGTAAATTTACAATTTTTCTCTTTTTACTATCCCACTCATTTACTTTAGATTCCTTATTTTCTTTGGATTCTAAAAACTCGTATTTGTTATCACCCTGTTTTAACAAACCATCCTCATATTTTAATATTTGATCTACAATTGCTACGTCATTTGGTGAGGTTCCCGCTAAAATGTTTGTTAATTGCTTATTTTTTCCATCAAACTTATGTTCATTTAATGTTATACTTTGATGTTTTATTACACAATCATTATCATTAACAGCGGGTTTAACACGAACTAATCTTTTATTTTCAAAATCCCAATATCCTTTACTCTTTGTTGGTATTTGAGAAACATTTACAGCATCACCGCTTTCTTCACCATCCTTTAGATTACAAATTGTATGGTGATTGGCATTCCATTTGTCTTCTTTCAATTCTAAGAAATTATATTTATTACCACCTTGTACAAAGCTGTCTCCTAGTCTAGTTAGCGTTTGCCCCATCACAGGTACTTCGTCTGGTTGTTCAGCTTGTAGTATATTATTTACTTTACGTTTTTTACCATTCCATATATTATCTTTCAACTCTAAACATTCATAATTCATTTTTCCTTGAACAAAAGCATCTCCTTGTCTAGTTATAGTCTTTTCCAATTTAGAGTCTAAATATATTTTTGTTACTGAATCATTTTCATTTTCTGGACTACCGATATTTGAAATTCTATGAGTTTTTGCATCGTACACATCTCCCTTAAGTTTTAAGCTTGTTGATATTTCCGATTGTAAAGTTTTTAAATTTATAGCGTCACTACTATCTTGAGGATCATTAACATACTTTAAACGTTTATTACTAATGTTATAGTCACCCTCCGGTGTAAGAGGCAAACCGGTGTGAGCTTCTTTATCATAAAATCTTGATCTTGCACCGGATTCGGTATAACGTCCGAACTTGTCCACACTCATGTTACAAGTGACTGCATCATCGTTTCTGAAACTATTTATATACGTTACAAAATAAAGGAAAATTTAGCAATTTTATCTAAGAATATGTATTTATGTTATTGAGTTAAAACGATTCGATCTAATCCCAATCTATATCTACCATTTTTAACACTTTGTTCCTTATTAATCACCAGGAATCCGTATTTATCTTCCCATGCTTTACTACAAATTTGTTTTAACCTTTCAAACGACATATCAGCACCAACATGATCGTTGTGTATATGTTTTAAATTCATATCGTCTTGTTTAAATATAACGATAATATTTGCGTTATCCCTAATTAACTGTTTTGGGATTTTGCTATATGTTTGACCAATGTAGATACAGTCTATATTGTGATGTCTCCCCATCGCGAAATAGTTTCTAATGGTGTCATGGTTTTCACAAGAGACGTCATCAAAAATAAAGACTGAGTAAGGCTTTGCTTCATTAGGCTGCAAAATTTTATCACTTGCATTAAATTTGAAGAAATTTACTTCCGTTACATCAGATATTATTTTATCTAATAACTGATATTTTGGTTGGAGCAGAGACTTTGAAAAAATGTATAGATTATTAAACTTTAATCCGTTAGGATTAGTTATTAAATTAAACACTACATTTGTTTTCCCACAATTTGAAGGTCCACTCACTATACACCTTACGCTGTCTGGTAATAAGTTTCCATGTTTCCCTTCTTTATGTTTTACACTATCCACAGTTAATTCGTCTATATTCGCAATTTTAAAAGAATCCTTGAGTTTTATAATCTCCATGTCAGCACTCTTCGACGGTTAACGTGATACTAGTGAAATCCTATAAAAGATCTTGTTTAGGTACCCACGAGTCAGCACTTTTATCAAAACCCAACCAGCGCACCAATACTTGATCGCCCTTTCGTTTTAATATCTTTTCCACAAGATAAACATCTCCAACATTAGACTTTAACATTTCATGCCCGTAAAAACCACCTTGTAAAAGTTCTCCTTTATTATCCTTAAGTATATAAGTTTCTGGATACGTCGGTTGTACTCTATATACGGTAAAAACTTCATTAGTCCAGTTGGGTAAGTATTTCTTGCTAAATATTCCTTTATGTTTGCTAATACGAACTTTATCCCCCACGTAGAATTTTCGTGGTAATCTCTTTTCCACTTTTGGTTTGGTGTTCTTTTTAATATTTTCCAAAACTTGTTTGGAGTTCTTTTTAGTCACCTCAATCGGTTTCATCCGGATAGTTCTATGAAACTTGTTGTTATAATCGTGTATTAAGTCGGGAAGTATGTCATACCACACGTGGGAACCTCTATTTGAAAAAGCTTTATACATCGCTCCTTTTAAAGTTCTGTTAAACCTTTCGATAATAGCTGCTTTCGTTTCAGATTTCGTAGAATAATGGTTTATATTATATTTTTCCATCAGCTTTGAAAAATCTTTATTAAAATATTCTTTTCCGTCGTCAGTTTGCAAATGTTTTATAGTGTTTTTATCTCTACGTATAGCTATCTCCATTGCTTTTGTCACGCTCTGACCTGTTTTGTCTTTTAGTGGAATAGCATCTGCGACTTTTGTAAAACAGTTTATAACTGTTAGTATATATTTAAATCCTTTGTTTATCTTACTGTAAGGTTTCATTTCAATTAGATCTGCTTGATAAAGATCATTTATACCTTTTATAACAGTATTTCTTCTTGGAAAGTGTATCCTTGCAGATTTATGAAGCTCAGCAACAATTTTACTCTTTAGATTCATATTAGTTGATGGTTCTACCAGCACTTCTAGAGGAGTATTAAATATTGATTGTATATACTCGTTATTAATAGTTCAAGGTCATCTAAAAATAGTGTAAAAAAGGGGGAACACAGCAAAATACTGCTGTGTTCCCCCATTTTTACGGAAAGGAAAAGGATGTAGGACGATGAAAGTGTTACTCGTCAATAGGGTTGAGAGAATAATGCCCAAATGGTAAAGTCTTTATGTTGTCTGGAAGAATGTGACGTTTGTCGTCATTAGAGGAAAGTGCTTTTTTAACTTCTGTTAGGCTGTACAACTGATGGTTAAAACTTCTGATTGTATTAAATGTTGCTGTCATAACTTCATTTTCAAATAAACATTGCTTGTAGTGTTCAAAGTGTACCTTCTTTTGTAAATACAAATTCTTTACACCTTTAGCTTTCTTAATAAAGCTATTCTTATTTTCTTTTTCCTCTTTTTCATTGTATAGTTTTAAAGAATACAGTTTAGACATAAGTGCAACAATCTCTTCGAGTAGAACACCATTACACTCATCCTTGAATTTGCCTAGTACTTTTTTGTTTCTGTCGTTATCATAGTTGGGATGATCTTTCGGGTAGTCGGAGAAATCAAAGTCGTTCTTGTAAATAAATGTACGTAAGTCTTTATACATGTCCAGTGTTAGTATGCGATATATAAAAGCGTCAGTGTCCATATATGTAATACAGATATTTTCTCTTCCGTAGAACGCGACCATTTTATTATAGTGGAAGTCGTACATATGTGTTTTAGAAATATCCAAGATTGACATTCCAATATACAAAGGACGATCCATTTTCACACTTGTTTTCTTCATAGATACTGCTACAAGGTTTTCATTTATAATTATAGATGATCCAAAGTTTGGCTGCTGTACGAGTTTCTGTAGTTTTCTTGGGTTAGTAACAAGTTTAACATTTTTGTGTTTTCTTTTGTTTTCCAGTGTTTTACCAAATATTGCATTGTTCATTAATTTAAAGAAATCCTTTTGAAAGGTTGATGTAGCTGTTGCTCTTCTGGTAGTATTTGAATCAATGTAAGGTTTCAGCCAGCATGATTGGGAAAATTCCAAAACTCTATGAATCTTTGTAATACTTAATCCCAATTCGATAGCTTGTTGAACAACCCAAAAGTGAGCTACGTATCGTTGTTTGTTGTTTAAAGTCATCATCAATTTAGGATGATTTCCAGTTGGAGAAACTTCTGTTTTAGCAAGAAGTGGAAGATCGTAATGAAGATCGTGTAAGTGTTCGGGATAATCAAAATCGCAATCCAAAATGTAACCAGTGTTTCCATGTTTTTGGATTTGTAAAACATCACCAATAGAGTCTGGATCAACCCATTTAAAATTGTCAAATGGAAGTGGGTTTGACATAGCCCATCCATACAAGTTATTGGCATCGAAATATCCTAAGTATACCGATGGTTTTCCTTCATCATAGTCGGGAAGGTATTTGTTGTTGGCTTTAACATGTCTTGTAACACTTTGAGTCAATCCGCCTCTAACTCCGGATTCAACCATTAAAACCATGTCGATATCTGTTAAAAGCTGTAGTTTGCATTTTGTTTCTTTTAACATAGCTTGCCAAGCTAATCCTGGAGAAGTATAAGAGTGTAAAGGGTCCAAACCATATGCAGCAAAACAAGTGTTTCGAAACTCTTCTATCACATCGCAAAGAAGAGTGACGTCAAGTTTCACATAAAAGTCTGAGTAATCTCCTAAGGTCTTCATATCCAACTCGTTCCATACTCGACATGCGTGTTGATAGTCTTCAGGTTCTATTTCTGTATCATTAAGTTTGTTTTTAAATTTGTCTGGTGTGGGAAGTGTTGTTTCGTCAAATCTATGCAGTCCATCAATGTAATCATAGGGAAAGACTCCTTTTCGAAGAGCTAAATCCATTTTATCAGTAGGTACAATTTTACTTGTTTCAATCAAATCTTCTCTTCTTAAGTTTTTAGTTAATGTCATAAGGCTAAAAGGCATAAATCTGAGAGAATCAACAAATCTTAGTTTTATTTTACCAACCTTTTTAGAAAAGCTTATAAATTTTTCCATAGTTGTAGCCAAAACATCTATTGCTCCATCATCTCTTCCTAACTCCGGGATTATAAAATGGGAGTCGTAACCACTAAGATTGTGCAGAACAACTGGAATAAAAGATGGAAGTTTATAGTTTAGGTTGCAAGCGTTACAGGCTGCACCTCTGTAAGCTCCTGTAAGATGGTTATGGTCACGGACTTTTACGTTATCAAGTGTGAATGTGTTATTACACAAATAACACGTTGTTGCCGAAGCATATTGTTGTAATTCATCTTCTTCCATAGGTAACATCGGTAAAACGTTCCGGTACAGTTCTTCAACCTTTCCAGCAATCTCATACAAATCATTAACAAAGTATCGTGCCGCTTCTTCACCACGGTACATTTTCGGTGAAGATGTCAGTCCATATTCTTCAAGATGTTGTTCGGACAGTGTGGATTTGATTAATAAACAATAACTGTTTGGGGTATGTTGCTGATATCGACTTCTTCTTGTAACTTGCTCTTCTTGGACTTCAAGTGGACGTAAAGTTGATTCGAAATCAGCATACACAACAACTGGAATACGGTATTGTTGAATTACTTTATCAAATGTTATATATGCTCTGCTAAGAGGTGGTAATTTAATTCTCACCTCATAGTTTCCACTACATAACCTTTGATGTTCTAATAACCATTCTGAACCTCCCCTTCTTAATGGTTTGCTTACATGACAAAAACATCTTTTACAAATTGTTTTTTCTCCGTGCATTTTGGATAACTGTTGCGAAAGAAGAGCTTCAAATTTTTTAATATATACATAGTGTGATATATCTCCTTTAGTAATCAATAACAAATCTGTATGATTTATGCGCTCATTCGGTGTTATGCGCAAGGGATACACATTGTTTGACGAATCCAACCCAAAAATGTTGACAGAAGCTGCAGGATTTTGCTTTTCAAATTTAGACACATCTTTAATTGCAACAGGGTAACTCATCCCCTGAAAGTTATACTTATGTTGGACCTCTTCATATTCTCTACTAGGTCTACACACATTGTTTTTTATATATTTGGCCAACATAGCATATTTAAAACATTCATTATCTTCATTTTGCACGTTGATACAGGATATAGTATTCATAATTTTTGGTGGTAGAGGGATGTAGCTACTTCCTCTAATTCCGTACCCATGTTTATGCACTCTTACATCTAGCCCTGTTATGTTTAATAAAGTCCATCCAGAACCTCTTCCTTCATGTTCTTGTAATTTTGTCAGAAGTTCATCAAAACATTCATTGACGATTGACTCAATATCTGACGAAAACATAATGGTCCTGTTTTTTGTTAGAAATCCTCTTGGTGATGTTTCATTTTGAATATTAGCAAACACTGCATCCAGTAACAATCCAAATTTGACAAAGTTTAATCTTTTTAATTCATTTTCCAAGGTTTTTTTTACCAATCCTTTTGCTTTGTTTACAAATTCGCCTAGTTGTAGTTTTGCATTGTCTATTTTGAAATGGGTTACCACGTTACCTGGTAGTGCTCGGGCGTGCAATTCCACATTCACCGATGGTCCAGGCGCATAGTGAATAACACTTGGTCTTGATATTTGGTGTTGAGCTAGCATTTGATCTATTGTTTCTAATTCTTCTTCTTCGTTTTGTTCAATTTCATTGAAATTATGTTTTAATTCTTTATGAATGTTTAAAAGCCATTCGTCTTTAAATGAATCTTCGCAAATATCACAGCGGTGCATGTTGTAGAGGTGTCTTCCTCAAAGGTTAACCTGCTACAGATGACACCACCGCTAATGCACCTCTATTTATACCCAATTACAAAAAAAGAAAAAAGGTAGCGGTGAAGTTGGTAGGGAAGGGGTATATATCAATTTTATATTAACCGACGTTTTCAAAGTCTCGTCAGTGGGTCAAGGTCATGTGGACATGTTGCCAAAACGGGGAATAGAGCAGTAAGTGATTCTCACTTGGATCACAAACCGATCTATTCCTTGCTCTGTATTTTGAAGTAAAAAAGAAACTATTCTATTTTAATAATGTTTATTGTGTGGTGTAATAGAGACAGAGAATATACCCTTTTCCTAATAAAGAATACACCTCGTTTGCTAAAGGGATTTGGTGCACTTCTATTTTAATTTCTTCTTTTCCACGAACGCCCAGTCCTTTTACATGCACATTATGACACTCCATGAGAAGTTGGTACACACGTTGGAGGAAGATATCCGCTTCAATTTTTGAGGTGATAGAATGTATGTATACCATGGTAGGTGCTTGCAACCAAAGTGATACTCTGATCTGCAGCATCGCGCTTATATAGCAGCGATTCTACCCTCACTGTAAAATAAAAGTGGTGGGGGTAAGTGTTAGGGAAGAAATATTGTTGTAATAAAATGATATATCCTCCATTATTTTACCAATAAGATTTTTCCAAGTCCTGTCAGTGGGTCAAGGTCATTTAAACATATTACCAGAACGAGGAATAGAGCAGAAAGTGATTCTCACTTGGACCACAATCTGATCTATTCCCCCCTCTGTGTTTAAAGTTCAGTGTTTAAAAAGAAATTAATCTGTTTCATCTGATGATGAAGATGATGATGAGATCATTTCGCAATAGAATAATTGACGCCGACAACTAAATTCCCCGCTAAAAACCAACCCATTGCTACTACCGCTTGTAGGAGTTTCAATATTATCAAAGTCTAAGTCCATGTCCTCCAAACAGAGCAACTGTTGATAATGCTCTGTGGCATCATCGTCATCGTCCGTCAAGAGCTCGAGTTGCTCCATCTCTCCACTGTATGATTCACTGGAAGCTATATCACTTAGTAACTCAAGGTCACCAAACGAATCATCATCTTCATTTACTGAATTATCTTCATTGGCATCGTTAATTTGTATAGGAATGTTGTGTAGAATTTCTAAGATATCATTTTTAGACGGGAAGACGTTGTTTGTGGGCGCCATGTTAGCAGAATGGATGCACCACTGATGGGAAACCTCCTTTTATACCCAATTCAGGTGGTGGAGATAAGTGGTGGGGGTGCAAGTGATAGGGAAGGGTGTTTTATTTAACAAATCTATACAATCCGAAAATTTTTAGAAGTCTTGTAGGTGGGTTAAGGACGCCTGAAATACCTCCCAAAACGGGGAATAGAGCAGTAAGCGATTCACACTTTGACCGCAAACTGATCTATTCCCCGCTCTGTAATTCAAAGGTCTTTAATTTGTTAAACTGTTCATTCATCCTGATCCTCATCAAGAAGGAACAGTTGTTTATACGATGAGGGCTCTTCATCAAAGAAGTGATGAACCGCCAAGTCGTTCTCTTCCAGAAAGACCGATTCAAACGGTGGATGGGTGTGTAAGAGTTGTCTTAGAATTGAGGGAGCCTGCGGTTCTTCAAATTTTTGAGGTGTCGCTTCTTGGAGTTGTGTTTGAAGTATTTTTATATACTTTATGCTCATATTTATAGTATCTATTTTTGATTCCTTTGGATGGATGGATGGTAATATACTTCTTAATTGTTGATAACCCTCATTGAGTCTCGCCCTTGTTTTCCGCTGTTTAGCAGTGTTTTTCTCGGTTTTAAGAGATCTCGAGTTGGATTTGTCTGCCGGAGTATTCATAGCTGACTAATAACTATGTTCCAAAGCGCCTCTTATATACCCGCTTACCCCCACCATTTGAATCATATCATTGACTTAGTGTAATATATTTAAGGTAAAATATCTAGGTAAGTGTGGGCAACCTATTTACATTCTACAGCATATACTGTAAAGTTTTAATAGGTACTAAAATAAAAGAAGAGTTAGAGTGAATTAATTATTTAACTGGGTCAAGGACATACTTAATAAAGCGGAAAATTTGATCCTCTTATGTTCTTAACAATAATAAGAGGATCAAATTTTCCTAAACAAAGAGGAAGAATTGTAATGATATTAATCATCCAAAAGATCATCTACGACAACATGTTCTATTGTCGTATTTGTCTGAGAACATAACCTATTTAACAGTTCTAGGAAAGTAAGATCTTTAAACGGAATGGTACCAGTAACAACACATTCCTGGATTGGTCCGTTAGCATTAGTTCTTGCATCCTGGTCAAACATTACAGACGTGTTTGATGATGACGAGATTTCATTAACTTGAACCGACATGTTTCTTGCAAGGGCAAGACTGCGAGTGATACGTGCAACACGATGCACACAGCTTTTATAGTCAATCCCCTCCACCAAATAGTAATGACGGTGCAATAAAAAGAGTTATTGTTAATTAAATGGTTAATAATATTTAATTAGGGCAAGGACGCCCTTCATCCCCAATAATAAGAAACAATAAGGTTTATCAGCTCAAGGGTTTCATGGTTTATATTTAGTTTAGAGAGAATATAATAGATAGAAGTCTAAGTAAAATCCATTTAATATTTCTAAATGTTTTGTAAAGAGCAGGTAAATGTATTTCTTGTTTTTAATATTACATAATTATGCGGTCTTTAGTGTATCACTCAAATATTTAATCACAATCGCTTTAACACTCTGCCATGGCTTGGGAATGGCTAAAATATCTTCAAAGCGTGTTATTTGACTAAACAATCTTTGAACATATTCTCCGGGGTTAAGTGTTATTCGTCACTAGTTTAAGTCCTCGTTAAAGGAAAGAAACGCATAAACAAATAACACCCCCTCCCCCTTAAGTGTTATTACTTTATTTATAAAACGTAAACTGTTACAGGTTCCCACAAATCCCCCTACTATTTTTTTTAATATTTTCCAATATAATTTTTTTTTTTTTTAATCTATATATTTAGCAAGATATATGTTTCTAGTATTACATATTATGGCCACTATATGTAATACTAAAAGATCATATAATGTTTAAACAGATTTTATGTTTTTAACAATTTGTTGTGCATAGTAAATAATAAACAATAGAAAACAAATAAAAAGACTTGCGGTATAGACCTTGTGTGTTGGTTTCACGCGAGTCAGGGATTTAAAACCTTTATCAGTTATCCCTTACAGAATTTAACATTTCGTCCTCAATTACTTCTCAAGGAGTTTCAGACGAAATGTTTAAGTTGTGGTTATACCTCGTTTTGGTTTCACACAACTGTTAAAGAGATTAAACCTTCAACGGTTATCTCGATAATAAACAGATTTTGCCATGATTACTTCACAAAGAGTTTCTGGCAATATCTTTTACTGCATCTCGAATCCCTCAGCGTGGTCACACATCTTGGTAGGATGGAATCTTATTATGACAGCTGTGTTCGGTCTGCGCTCGGAAGGTTTCCCATTCCTCTATTGGTTGGAGAGTTGCAGTCTGACCGTAGTCTGTGCGGGCAAAACATACAGACAGTTAAACATAATAATAATCACAATAATAAACAGGTGACTCGCAATATAGACCTGGTATGATGGTTTCATGCGAGTCAGGGACTAAAACCTTAGCAGTTATCCCTTACAGAATTAACATTCCGTCCTCAATTACTTCTCAAGGAGTTTCAGACGAAATGTTTAAGTTGTGGTTATACCTTGTTTTGGTTTCACACAACTGTTAAAGAGATTAAACCTTCAACGGTTATCTCGATAATAAACAGATTTTGCCATGATTACTTCACAAAGAGTTTCTGGCAATATCTTTTACTGCATCTCAAATCCCTCAGCGTGGGCACACATCTTGGTAGGATGGAATCTTATTATGACAGCTGTGTTCGGTCTGCGCTCGGAAGGTTTCCCATTCCTCTATTGGTTGGAGAGTTGCAGTCTGACCGTAGTCTGTGCGGGCAAAACATACAGACAGTTAAACATAATAATAATCACAATAATAAACAGGTGACTCGCAATATAGACCTGGTATGATGGTTTCATGCGAGTCAGGGACTAAAACCTTAGCAGTTATCCCTTACAGAATTAACATTACGTCCTCAATTACTTCTCAAGGAGTTTCAGACGAAATGTTTAAGTTGTGGTTATACCTCGTTTTGGTTTCACACAACTCTTAACGAGATTAAACCTTCAACGGTTATCTGGTTAATAAACGATTTTGCCATGATTACTTCACAAAGAGTTTCTGGCAATATCTTTTACTGCATCTCGAACCCCACAGCGTGTCCACAAGTCTCGAAAGGATGGAATCGTATGATGACATCTGTGTTTTGGTCTGCGATGCAGTTGGTGCCTGTCTCGGTTTAGCAGCAAGGATTTTTGTTTTACTAAACATTGAACAAAACAATTTAGTAAATACGCTATATATACTTGATTACAGTTTCAAGCGTTGGTGGCGAAACCTTTCACGGTTACCAAACCTCTGTTATATATACTTCCATAGAGTTTCAAACGAATAATGTTAAATATTAAGTGTTAGGTTAGTAACTAAAATGGTGCAAACATGTCGTGCAAACACTAAGAGCTAATGCTACCATGCTGTCTGTACGAATGACCAAAACCAAGTGTGAATCTCTTCCAATGCTGATCTGCTTTTATAGGGCGGATTTGGGGTGGGGGTAACAGCTGATGTATGTGGAGACTTACAAACACGTATTTAACGCGTGGTAAACCCGATCCAGCCAGCACGGCGTCGCCTGTGTATTGTACAATACTGCACGAGTTACACCCACGCTACAGAATTGTGTTTAGCTACTTGCAGGCGCAAGAGCTATACTGAGTATTGGTGATATGCCTGATAAACACACACACACACACACACACACACACGCACACACACACACACACACACACACACACACACACACACACACACACACACACACACACACACACACGTTGCATCGTTCATTTCCGAATTTAAAATATTGTAAAAACTTGTCTTTACAGTGGCTTGGGAACTGTTGAAATATTCTCTATTAAAATACCAGTTTTTAAGGTAAGTTGATAGAAAATATTCCCCGGGGTTAAGCGTTAAACCATAAATATATTACTTTAGTCCAAGTAATACATTTATTATTTAACGCCCCCTCCCCCTTTAGACAAGACAGAATTTAATAATTGAAGGGTTGGGTTGAGACTCTTTTTGAAAATTCTGTTATTGTTTGTTAAGGTTTACAACAAGATGCCAAGTTTTTATTTTGGAAGAATGATTTTGAAGCGGTTACACCAAGCTACATAAATAGCACATTGTAGCTTGTTTAACGTATTTAAACCTCCTGCCAAACCATCTGAGGAAGTTCTGCATCGCACACTAACGCCCATCGGTTGTTAGGTATGGGCCTTCTCATATACTTTGGTAAAGGTATTTGATATAGGCGGTTCTTATTAGATCGTACAATAGGCATCCCGTCTTTGTACCTTAACAATACGTAAGTTTCGTCTGGGTTCAGTTTATAGATTCTGATTTTTTGGATTTTAGTTTTTATGTTCTTTTTAAATTTTTGAGTGGGCCCGCTACAAGTGGTTGAAGCACTGTCCATCGTTTGAGTTTCTTTTGATTCGCACACCGTTTGAGTTTCTTTCGATTCACACATCGGTGATGGGGATTTTGTGTTTTTCATCAAACCCAGCACGATTGTTTCAAGAGTTTTTACTTTGGCTGTTGTTTCAGTCAAAGTTTTAGTCATAGCGTTGGAGGTGTGCTCTCCACCGCTACCTTCTACTTTGGTTGACACAACGGCTTTTTTTAGATGTACTGAACATAGGTTTTTACCTTTAATGCATTTCTTACCACAAACACTCCCTTTGTTACCGCCTTTAACAAACCTGTGTTTGCAAGTAAACATAGCGTGCTGGGGTTGAATTAAAATAGTTGCAGGCCTTTTTGGTGGAAGTACTGATACAACTGATTCTTCGTCTTCTTCTTCGGATGATAGGTCCAGCCCCAGTTCCTTCATGGTATACTTCCTCCGCTCGGGCTGCAGCTGGTGGAGCGTAGCCTCGGGAAGTTTCCTAGCCCCTGTCGCTGCAACGCTGTTAGACACGGGACGAGGTGTTGGAGAAATTATTGATGGTCTGGTAGGTTTCCGCTCGCAGACAGCAACATCGGTTGAGGAGGAGGTGGATGGGACACATTCCATATTCATAAGTAAATATTATACAGTTACACGTTTAAACTTCAAGTATAAATAAACACAAGTGTTGAAGGTTGAAACTGCACGCAGGCGTTGAAGAAATACAAGTAAAGTCACAAGGATGAACGCTTTAAACGAAGGTATGAAAAAACGCAGGTTTTAAAGAATGAAACTGCAAGCAGGCGTTGAAGTATAACACTGCTGAAAACTGTATTAAAGAGATATTTTAAAGGCTAACAGCTTAAAAGTAACAGTTTAAAAATACAAACAACGCACAAAAGTTTTAAGCGGAGGTATGAAGACACACAAGTTTTAAAGATTGAAACTGGACGCAGGCGCTAAAGTATAACTGCTGAAAAGTATTGAAAACAATTTGTAAAGACTGAAAGATTAATAATATTATATAAACACACAGGGAACACAGAGGTAAGCCAGGACCAGGTTGTCAGATAATCTGGAGAAGACTGGTATCGATGCATGTTTTTCTTGCATTATATATAGGTAGCAAAACAAATAAACAACGGTTGAGAAGGATGTGAGCTGCACCGCGCCCACCGATTATTTAGTTGTACTCAGGTGGACGGGCTGGAAGGTCGCCTTGGAGTGCACCACACCCATTAATTGCAGTAATACAACTGGTGCAGTCGCGGACTACCGTCTGGGGACCTTGACTCAAGGTTTATCGCGACTGCAGACATTCTGTTCATATTTTGAAATCTACAAAGAAGTTTAAAGAATATTTGAACCGTTTTAACATCTTTCATTTTATCTTAAATGACTTTGCTAACTTTTATAAAGGTTATTTGTGTTAGTTATATTGTACAATATTCATAACGCTAGTTTAACAACTATGAGTTTTTGTTTCGATCTCTACTTTGTAGGGTTGTTTCTTATTAAATGCAAAGACAAACTTTGAACCTAAACTGTAATATTTAAACATGTTTAGTCGTGTCAATAATAAAAGCCGTGGTAGATATTGTAAGACTGTGTTTTTGTAATTTTTAACCAAACTGATGGTAGGATTCACTCGTTGGAAGTTGTAACTTAAGGTTGTAATTTTACCTCAAATGATGTTGCTAACTTTCGAAACAAGAACTTATAGTTGTTATTAGCCATATAAATATTGTGCGATATAAAGTTTTACAAAACTATCATACGGATTATTTGTGTTTAGGTTATACAAGACAGTTTTACAACGTTGACAAACATTGGTTTTGCAATTTTGTTGGATGTTGTAACGTTTGTAAGTTTATTTGATGTGTAACAATAATACATTCACGATGGTTTAATCTCGTGCAAGTATTAATATGATGTACTTTGTGTAGCAGACAACTGGCCAGTTGTTGTTCAGCGTTGATTATTCTTTGACGGAACCGCATACAATCCAGTAAAAACGTATTTCTTCTGTCTTCATCGTTGGAGAAATGGAAGGTGTTGTCAATTGGGTTACTGAAATACACCTTCCTCATATTTCTGTAAAACTGTGACATTGGAGCTACGGTCTTCACAGTACAACAGTAAACACTCAACTACAGAATGTACAGTGGATATTGTTGGGTTTTGATCTAATGGTTCTTTTATTTAACGAATATGGATGGTTGTGTGGTGGGGGAAACAGTGGGTTCCCATCATGCACTGTTATGCTATGTCATTATACTTTCAACTCTCGCCCAGTACACATCGCTAAAATGAGTGCCACCAACAACGCATGGGGACCAGACTTTACTGATGAGGAGCTGTATGCAATTGCTGAGGCTTCAGAGATCGCTGCAATAGATGATCATTTAGAATTATCATCAGAGACCGCTGCAATAGATGATCATTTTGAGTCATCATTGTCGCAGGAGACGTCACACCAACCCCGTTCGTATCATATTATCTTGAAGGAATATCTAGAACACCTCCAGATGGTTGACGATTGTTTCTCCTCGCAGCCTACATGTGATGATGTGTGGGAAATGTATAACGATGCCTGGTCTAAACTTCACGATTTAGAAACTGAACTGCAACGAGCCAAGACAGCTATGTCTCAATAATTTTATGTTGTATATTGTATGTAAAGATACTATCTTGCACAGGTTTCATTCGTTAGTTTTCTTTTGATACATTTTATTAAACAAAGCTATCGATTCAAACTTGTGCAAGATAGCTTTTTAAAAACTCATTCAGGTGTCCTTGACCTACCCCCACACCATGACGTCACCATGACGTCGTCAGATACGTCATCGGATACGTCATACATACGTCGCATGACCGGAAGCTGTCAATCAAATGAGCTGAAACTCCTAAGTGGCCACTACTGTCACAGGTCGGTAATTTTCAATCAATTGACCAGATCCTTTTTCCTTGTATACTGGTATTATTTTTCAATTTTCAAATTATCAGGAAAATACCAGTTTATAACATAGAATTGGCTATATCAACCAAAGGCTTAACACTTACACGAATAAATGATTTAATGATTTTTTATCTAATTTATCCCAACCAGTAGATAAACTATTTCTCAAATCGTTTACAATATTAATTATTTCTATCTCACCGGTTGGTTTCTTCCACTCTAGATCCTCTCAATTGGTTTTATAAATAATTATAATTATTGTCTAATATTTGAGGTATGGTAGAGTAAAATTTGTTAAATTCATTTTAAACCAATCTAGGATCCTGTATAACAGAGTTATTTACAATTAGGATAATATTAGGTCTAATTTTACAGTTTCTACCAAGATCTGGGTTAATTACACATGGTTATCTGGTAATCATGTGTCTTTGCTAAAGTTTGTTGAGTTCTTCATTTTATTATCAAAGTATTATTTTTTGTATCAATTAATAAACTATTATAACTAGCTCTATGACGGTTTTACACTGCTTTTAGCTGGAGACTTTGAGAAGAATTAGCTAATACAGACTCTAGAAAAATCAACATATTTATAGCATCGACTGTATTATTATTCTTCCAAGGAACATTTTTATTCTTACAAATTTTAATTTTTAAAAGATCGCGGTGGTTTAATTTGTTTTTATCTAATATACAAATAAAACAAATTGTATTGCATATTAATAAAAAATCTATATTAATTTAAAAATTGGTTATCGACTAATTTATTTTTAGATTTAAGTTAGTCTTTATTAATAAATTGTTATTGTTGAAAGCGATTTAAATTTATTTATTTTTGATTAGCCATTTGGTACGGATTTTAAATTCTTTATAAAAACAAATTTCCAAATAATATCACTATTGTCCTAGTTAAGTAAAGTATACATGCATTTATTGCGCATGCTATCCATAGATATGATATATTTTTAGTTGTTAAGATGAATATGACAATTATTAAAATATATATCTATGTGGATTTTAAAACTATTAACCAACTGAATATTCAAAATACTGTATTGGCTAATTTATTAAGTAATACTCAACGCATGATCTATATATTTTGTAATTTTATGGTCGATTTGTAATCTGCAGTGTATGGATCACATGCTGTGTTTATTGGATTAATGTCGATGTCAAAATCAAATGCTGAATACGTTGCTCCATATTGCTCCATAACTCATTTATCGTATAAGGGGGGCCTAGTGAGCAAAGTCCACTTACAAGTCGAAAAATAATAACATCCTAACGAATCAGCCTAAGTCGTCCTCATAACTCATAAAGAGCTTTAGGAGGCAACCCCGTTATAAAAATTACACTCTAACATATATTCTGTAATGCATACTATTCAAAACATTACGGGTGTGTATGTCTGTTTACAATTGTTGCTTGTTTTATGTTATTCAATTTTGCTATATTGGTATCGATTGATAGGGGTTGGTGTGTTTTGTCTTGGACACTCTTAAAGGAATACAGTTCGAAGGATATATAATAATTAAATAATTTCTTTATTAGCATGATACGTGTTGTTACAACTAAACAGGATAAATAAAATACGTCTTACAACGCTATAAGTATATTTACACTTATACTGTACTTACATACAAGACGGTAAAATATACACAAAAGATGGTACAAGGCGATCGATTTCAACCAGTTACACCGGTCATCATCAGGCCCAATCAGAGAATGACAGAAACAATATGGCGAACAGTTATATACTATTGGCTACCGGAAGTTCCGGAAACAAGTTGAGATAAGTATTGCTTAAGAATTGTTTATTTTTAAGGAAAAATATAAGGATAGGGATAAATTGATCATTGAATAGGTCAACTTTGACTCTGGTGGTACTTATCGCAACTTGTTTCCGGAACTTCCGGTAGCCAATAGTATATAACTGTTCGCCATATTGTTTCTGTCATTCTCTGATTGGGCCTGATGATGACCGGTGTAACTGGTTGAAATCGATTGCCTTGTACCATCTTTTGTGTATAATTTACCGTCTTGTATGTAAGTACAGTATAAGTGGAAATATACTTATAGTGCTGTAAGACTATTTTATTTATCCTATTTAATAATTAAACTAAACTCGTTCACAGCAAGTGCCGGAACGAAAACTAACTTAGTCACTTTGCCCCCGACCACAATGACTAACTTAGCGTCTTGGTCAGCCAGAGCGAAACCAGTTGGCGAACTTGTTACATCCACACACTCTCGACCTCTACCCCCTCTCTGGAAACTCGCTAAAACATATTACAATTGCGGATTTTCAATTAAACAACATAATAACAACATAATAATATATATTATATGTTATTATATATATTATGTATAATATATTTTATTGAAAACAATTCTATCAAATAAACAGAATAAATTACATCTGCAATTTAGAAAGTAAAACAAAAGTATATACATTTCATTACGAATTATCTTATTTAAATGTAATATAAAGAGTATTAATCTTATTTATTAATCCTCTAAGGAATATTTTATACGTTCAGCTAAGTTTGTATTTCGTGACTGTTTTTCACGATTGAGGTGCCAAAATAAAGGGATTACCCTCTATATGTTTCAAGAACAATTGTTTGTTTCTTTCAGACCGTAGAGCTCCCCGCCCACTTGCTTTCTTAGTTTCATTGTTATTGTTATGGAAGGCACATTTTAAAGGGTTAATGACATCTGTGTTTTATCTCAATTCATTAATTTCAAACAGACAGGTGTTACTATAAGTATTTATAATTATTACAGGCTGGCACTTTAGTCTGTAGAATTTTATTGAATTGCATTTGATCATGTCTGTTGGATCCCTATGGAGTGAACTGAACACCGTCTTGTAAATTATAAGCACAATTTTTAGTGATTATATTCAGATATAAATTAGTCTTCACCTACGCCTACCTTAATATATATGCAATTGGTCGAACGACTAAAGTTACTGTACTGTATGTTTATATAAACTGATAAAATATTTCTTTCTGAAATTTATGTTTAGAGATGAAACATAATCTTGCTGAGTTTAGCTGTCAGAGAACCTCTTTCTCAGGTGTTCTGACCCAACTTGAGACTCAAATGATAGATAGTGACATTTAAAAGTGATCCGTCATGCCACGAATATACATTGTGATTTATAAATACTGACTTTTGGGACTGCACTTTTTCCATCAATACAAAACATACTAAAGGTTTTTATTTATTTGCAAAAAAACTTATTTTTTATTAACATATAATTTAAAATGATAAAACACCACAAATTAAAAGAATGAGTGATAGAATATTTAACAACAAGTATTGTAATCCTCGTACGTCTAGTCTACTTCTTAGCCATAGTTATTATTTTACAGTTAAACGTTTTATCTGCAACATTTTACGTTTAAGAATTGTCCGTACACTAATAAACTAATAAAATTGTCCGTAAGCTAATAAACCTTTGTTATATTGGGTTAAATCGATTATAAATAACGTTAAAAATTGAGCTCTGAGTTTTAAAATTATTTTTTTACAAGAGGCAATAGCGGCAGCTATCCCTAGTAGAGAATTAGGGGATAATTTATCGTTTATATATCGTTTATGCATGTTATTTTAGTATTAGTAGTAGGCAGTTTTATCGTTCGTATTTATAGTATAAATCAATCCAATTTACCCGCATTATTGATTGCTTATTTTATTACTTGTTCGTACAGGTTTATTGCTACCTTCAATTACAGCTGGAATACATATTGCATCGGCAGTTTCAGCGGTTGAACGACCGCAGAGGATAGAGTCCTTTGTAACAGTAATCATGTAGTTCCACGCATATATCCTCTTATATATATATATATATAAACTGTTTTATTAAATTTATATTTTTACATAAACAAATGAGATTTCTTGTGCTTTGCCTTTTAGTATTTGTAATATTTGATTCTAAAATAAATTGTTTTAAGAAATCTCGTACTTGCTAAATTAACATTGTTAATTGTAAAACAATAATGATATATTAGTTATGTTCATAATGATATATTTAGATATGTTCAGTGTCCTAAATTCTCAAATTTATGGCAGACAATTTTGGATTTATGTGTTGACTATAACATTTAGTTGGCCATATTTGTTAAGTTGTTGGAATATGTATATGCTTAGGGCATATTGATGTAAACTTTATATTTGAAACTATTATAGCGATGGTTTTGATATTTTTATTAAGATTAGTTTGGACTTAACCTATTTATTCTAGTGTTTAAATCTACGCATTGTTTCGAGAAACACCTCCCATCATCAAGTGAGTCTTATGACTAACAAAAAAAATCTTAAGATAAAAATACAAACATAACTAGCCTACTTAAACAAATATTTTCAAACAAATAATTGTATTCTGTAAAGGACTATTTATTAAACAAATACAGAACCCCACAACATACTATACATTAACACGAACAATAAAAATAAACAAGAACATGTAATTGTAAGTATGTATGTTCAGTGTCCTAAATTCTCAAATTTATGGCAGACAATTTTGGATTTATGTGTTGACTATAACATTTAGTTGGCCATATTTGTTAAGTTGTTGGAATATGTATATGCTTAGGGCATATTGATGTAAACTTTATATTTGAAACTATTATAGCGATGGTTTTGATATTTTTATTAAGATTAGTTTGGACTTAACCTATTTATTCTAGTGTTTAAATCTACGCATTGTTTCGAGAAACACCTCCCATCATCAAGTGAGTCTTATGACTAACAAAAAAAATCTTAAGATAAAAATACAAACATAACTAGCCTACTTAAACAAATATTTCCAAACAAATAATTGTATTCTGTAAAGGACTATTTATTAAACAAATACAGAACCCCACAACATACTATACATTAACACGAACAATAAAAATAAACAAGAACATGTAATTGTAAGTATATTGCCATAGCTGTGTCGATGTTAAGAAGCTAGACAGTGGACCGGAGAGTTTCCTTACTTCCCGATAATACCTACATAAAAATATCTGCGGACTCAGCGATGTAAAAATCAATAAAATTAGTTAACCACAACATGATATGTAATTTCACCATAGATAAAAAGTATGCAGATTTTATATAAATAATATATACTAAGAGAGATTTTTATAATTTTTTATTATAATAGTTTATGTATACTACAGCCAAATAAAACGACTAAATTTTAACAGCATATTCATAAAAAAAGGGATATAACATGACCTGTTCCCTTCACATTAGGCTGAGTACAGAAATTTTCTGTAATAGGGGGTAGCTTATGCCAATCCAGGAAGTTACAACTAAATGAAGCCACTTATCAGGCAAAATAAATTCATAAACAAGCAAAATACTCAGTTTGATTTATTATTCTAGTAATAATAGGGGACATTATACTATGCTTACCACTGTCTTTATCTCAGCTACCAATTAACATAAAGCCACCATGAATACTAAAATTTTTATTTTTTAGATATTTCATAAAATGAATCAAAACTATTGTTTTTTTTGACATCCGTTACAGGAAAATTTAACGTTTCATTTCCGGGGTAGAGAACCCACTAAAAGCCAAATTGGTACTACTTATCTGTCTTTTGAACTCAATAAAAGTAATGACATTATACATCTAAACAACATTTCGTCAAAATAGATTGTTATAGAGAGCAATTGTAAACGGAGACACACAGATAAATTCATGAAGTTATTTTTCCATCATTTGGAGCTCTAATAACGGAAATTTATAATGACCTTGGTCTTATCATTTCACGTTTGTAATTAGCTTCTCCCTACGGGAAATTCACTGATTTTAGTGCCATCGCTAGAATAAGGTTTCTTTTATTTCAAGGTATAAACGCGAAAGCCCTCACTCACTAAACCCTTATCCTCCCACTCTCCACGTTAAAGTAATGGCGTTGCTTTACTACCTAGAGTTCAGCTCACTTAGCTTTCAAAGTTCAAATGTTACTACTACGTTTTGTTGGTTAATATTACTCACATATACATGAATGTATTAATCATGAAAGTCCAACACGTTTATCATCAAATGCATCACAAAAACGTCTTTAAAAGTACATAGAGGCGAGAAGAAGTATAATCATGCTAATTCAATGTTCATTTTATGGTGATTGGTAATTTACCAAGTTAAGCTTAGTTCTTCACAGAATTTACAACTACCCGTCAATAACCAGGGTTCCAATGTTAACCTTTTGGACTTATTTTAGTTATTCAACTGATTCTAATGTAAAACATTCAAAATATCGGAGGCAATACTTGCGGAGAACAGGACACCGGCTAGTACGTGTTTAAGAAATGTAGCTGAAACTTAAATCTTTATTTATTAGCTTAAAACAAAATGCAGCATTGTAGGAAGTACATTTCTCTTATTTTTTTATAGTAGCATTGCAGTAACAAATAACGTCACAGTTGGTGTCAAATATCTCATGATGCTGTTTGGTACTTTGCCAAACGCATACATTTATCACTTTCAGGCAATACGTTTCTAGACACTGCAATTCTTACTCCCAAGAAGATTGAATAAGATGTTATAGCAAAGTTATAAATTATTTGGTAACTTATAATGGTTCTCGAATTTAATCAAAAGTGTTAGTTTTTAATAACAGACAGGAAGATTTTTGAATCTAAAAATTAATAATATATATTTGTATAACATGGAAAATATTATTATTCATATACTAAAATGCTCCCAAGAAGATTAAATAAGATGTTAATATTAATTTTCGAGTCAAACTTAATATTTGATATTCTAACAATAATAATTTGCCACTAAATCAGCTCAATAATTTCCCTAAGCTATAAATAGAAAGCAAAAATTGACGTCTATAATTTAATTTAATTTGAAAATATGGTAAACGGAGGATCTTGATTACCGGCATATTCGTAGGCATAAACGTGTTTTACAGCAATTAAAGAAAACTTAACACGGGTACAAGGCTTATTTCCCTGGATTAAATTTGTGTTTTTCATTCTTTTTTTGCAGACCTCACCTGCGTATTTAATTAGCAAACATAAGTTGAAGCTAGATTTACATAGTCAATAACGTCCATTCTTAGTAAATCCACCCCCTCAATAAATTTCTCTTGGTGTACATTAAAATATTTCCTTTTTTGATTCAAACTTATCTTTTAACAACCTACAGAGTAATGTATCTGCTTAATTTATATGATATTGTTCATGACCATCGTGCTTTATATTTTTAATAAATGAGACTTTTATGATAGATGAACAATTTTACAGCGTGTAAAATTACACGTACAGCGTGATATTGCTTACGTACAGTTCAGGGGATGATTTTAGATTTATAGCATCATGAAGTATGTAAGTTTGAATAACATAGTTTATTTTTAATCAACAAATTATTTTTAAGTTATGAAAAGTTTCTTTCCATAAAAAATTCGTTACTACGTTCTTAGACTTCTAGCCTCTTAAAGGTTTCTCTCAGACTAATGTAGATGTCTTTATAACATTTGTAACCAAAACGCTAAGTTTTCCTCAATTTCTCTTGTTTTTGGAATTCCTGCAAGTTGAGTTGTGATGTGATAAATGGAGTTAAGTATTTAAATTAGAAAATGTCTTACCAAAGTAAATAGAAATGTATAGTGGATTTCTACAGCAGTCTTAGTTTGAACGCAGCGGAATAAACTATTTGTAAGCTGTGTCAATTGTATACAAGACGGTTGGATTAATTAATTAATCAAATATTGTATTTTGAGACCTACAGTATTTGTTAAAGAACTTACATTTTAAAGTATCTAGCCTAGATTACCCCTAATCATTTCTTCACCAAGTTAGTTGGTAGCCAACACCCCTATTATGTTTATAAACTTACTATGTTGTTATTATGTTATTATGTATATATTATATATGAATTGTTTTTCAATAAAATATATTTAATCATCATCATAATCTTCTGTAAAAAGGGCGATTTTTGTGAAAGCACTACCGGCGAAACTATTAGGTTTGAAATCATGGTTGATGTGCTATTTTAAATCGCTTTGCGTCTAGATGAAAAAAAAGAAGAAGAAAAAATAAATGTAACTTATCATCTAGCCCTGATAAAAACATCTGTCCTGTAGTTTGTTGATACTAAAAAACAGTACAGAAGCACGATCAGCTATTTTAAGAAAACTTCTGGAATGGCATCTCAATTTCAACTTATGACACGGTGTTGAGCCCTAAATTCAAAAATATTTGGTCGAATTCGAGCAGCTGGATTTGCTAGTCTTATTTTAAAATATAAGGTTAATTCTGTGAGCAGCCTACCAGTGAAACCACTAGGTCTTAAGTCGTGGTTTATGTGTTTGTTGAAAGTCCTTAACGTCTAGATGTGCCTTTTGAGGTTTGTAAAACATCCACCTTCAGAGCTTTCAAAGTTTCAATGTTACTCTTATGTAAGTAAATAAATCCCATTAATTGGCTATTTTACAACAGCTGTGGATACTAACAAAACACGTAATAGAAGCAAGAACAGCTGTATCAAGCAAGTTAACTCTTGGAATGGCAACACAATATAAACCAACATGACCAATGGTTAATCAGAAAAGAAAAATATCTACTCGAATTTGTGCACCTGGATTCGCTTTTATTATTTAATATGTTTAGGAAATTTAGTACTTAACTATTGAGCAATAGGCTTGTGAGGGCTATGGCCCCTATGACTGCACGCGTGCATGTTAATACGTAAACAAAGTAGAGACATAAATCACATGAGAAAAGGTTAACAAAGCAGACGTTTTACAGTTCCCATGCTTTTCGTATGGGGACAGTTTGCCCTTATCCTGGCTGGCTTGCAATTAAAATACCCCCGTCACAGCAAACCTGCATACTCAGCGAATTGCCAATGAATATATAACATATCACATTAAAACACTTAACAGGATTCAAAAGAAATATAGGCCTATTCACAAACAAGCGATATTTAAAATATTAATTATTCTCCGTAATAATAACATTGGGGATGAGTACGCAGGTTTGCTGCAACAAGGAACACAAAATAGTTTGTTTTTATGCAAATATCAATATAACTCATCTTAGTGAAGTCACATACCAAGTTTCATCGATACATTCGTAAATAAGCGATATAAAACATTTTAATTCTTTTCCATAAAAATAACATGGGGACCAAGTACATAGGTTTGCTGCTACGGGAACCATAGGCGAACAATTGCTTTTGAGCGAATTTCCCCTATAGGGAAGAAGCTATTACTGTAGGTCTCATGGTAAGACTTAAGCCCGAGACCATGATAACTTTTCATTTTGAGGTCCCCAGATGCCAAAAACACCATTCGTTCAAATTTGTATATATGCATATATATATTTATTTATTTACATATATTTATATATTTACATATATATATATATATATATATATATATATATATACACAAATATATATATATATATATATGTGTGTGTGTGTGTGTGTGTGTGTGTGTGTCCGTAAGCACAATAACTCTCGTAAAAAAGGTCCGATCTTAATTAAATTTGGTACGAATGTGTAAAGTACCATTTATTAGAAGAGTTCGAAAACCAGATGAATCGCACGATCCGAAGGGGGGTTTTTGGGGAGTTTTGTACCCCAAAAATGTGTTTTTTGGGGTTTTCACATGTAATTTTATTTAAATCAAATTGTAATTTATACCATTGAATTCAGCTTAAAAAAACAAACAATTTGGTATTTTGATCATTGCTCTACGTCAATTGGTTACCGAGATATTGAAAGTGCTAAACACAGTACGTTATGTCTAATGTTATTCTTATGGAGAAAAAGAAAAATTGTAAATCTCACTTATTTATGAACATAAACTGGTGAAATTTGGTATATGGCTTGATCTGGTTATGGTTTATTGTTTTTTGCACAAAACAACAATATTTCACCTGTAGCAGCAAACCTAGGTACTTGGCCCCCATGTTATTCTTATGGAAAATACTTGAAATGTCATATATCGTTTATTTATGAATGTATATAGATGAAACTTGGTATGTGACTTCACTAAGCTGAGTTCTATTGATATTTGCATAAAAACCCATTATTTTGTGTGCCTTGTTGCAGCAAACCTGTGTACTCATCCCCAATGTTATTCTTATGGAGAATAATTAATATTTCAAACATCGCTTGTTTGTGAATATATTTCTTATGAATCCTGTTAAGTGTTTTAATGTGTTATGATATATATTTATTGGAAATTCGCTGAGTATGCAGGTTTGCTGTGACGGGGGTATTTGTTCAAACAACAATAAACCACAACCAGATGAAGCCATATACCAAATTTCGTCAGTTTATGTTAATAAATAAGCAAGATATACAATTTGTCTTTTTCTCCATAAGAATAACATATATAAGGTACTGTGATTAGCACTTTCAATATCTCAGTAACCAATTGACGTAGAGCAATGAGCAAAATACAAAATTGTTTGTTTTTATGCTGAATTTAATAATAAAAATTAAAATTTGATTAAAATAAAAATTACATATGGAAACCCCAACAAATCCATTTTTGGGGTGCAAAACCCCTCAAAACCCCCCCTTCGGATAGTGTGATTCGTCTGGTTTTCAAACTTGTTCAAATAAATGGTACTTTATACATTTTTACTAAATTTCATTAAGATCGGACCTTTTTTTTACGAGAGTTACCAAGATTACAGAATTTTAATACATTTCTTATGTTTCAGCAACTTATTTAAAATGTTTTATCACATGTTAAATTAAATATTTTATGTTTATATTAATAATTATTCAACAATTATATATTAGTTAAAGACTTAAAATGTTAATTACAATCTGTAATTGGTGCATGACAGTCTGAAGGTTATAATTATTTCTCTTCAGTTTGTTTCTCTCAAATAATCCACAGACACGTAATTACAGAACTTAACGTTAGCGAGTTTCTATTTTAAAATAATTACAACCCATACATAACAAGCAGGTGCAGGTAGAGTCAATATGTGCAAACCCCTTGACATGTAGAAACAATTATTGAATCGTCAAGCGGAAAATATTTTTTTAAAAGTTCACAAATAAATGTACTTCGTTTTTAACAAGTATTTTTTTAATATTTTGTGGTTGTATTTTTCAATTCATAGGTTTAGTTGTTAGTGTAATTTCAAACTGTTATTATTTTACCCATCAATACGATTTTGTTACATTAGCCTACAGTTAAACAGACATAGTCAAAGAATAGTTAGTGATACAAATTAAGTTATATAGTGCGTAGTAATTTATATACTATATTAGTTTGAAATATTATATGTGGCAAACATCAGAGACAGTAATATTTCGCAGAATAGGTTTAACAAATAAATCCCTTTATGTTACTGGCAAAGTTTTTCAGCTTTGTAAAAAGCCATAGATTTGTATTATGCTCTATGAAGCAATATTCTGTTAACAATTAATAAATAGATAAAAGCATTACACAGATCCGTGAGGAAGCTCTAACTTTTGGCATAAATTATTTATCTTCTAGGAAGCGAATAGCAATGAATACATATTCATATTTGTTTCTAACATGCGAATCATTACAACTTTCAAAGTACTACTTACTGGTAATTTATCAACGTGTGGTATCCGGAAAATAAAACAGTGACTAGAACCATCGAATGAGGATTAAAGATAGAGTGGATACGTCCGAAATTAATAATACCCCCATCGCAGCAAACCTGCATACTCAGTGAATTTCCAATGGAGATATAATGTCTTAATACTACAAAAATCCACTTACCAAGATTCATAAAAACAGATTCACAAATAAGCGATATATACAATTTTAATTATTCTCCATAAGAATAACATTGGGGCTGAGTACGCGGTTTGCTGCAACAAAGAACACAAAAAATGGGTTTTTATGCTAATATCAATATAACTCAACTAGGTGAAGTCGTATACTAGTTTTTACTCATTTATGTTCATTATTAAGGGAGACAGAACATTTAATTATTCACCATAAGAATAACATGGGAGCAAAGTACGCAGGTTTGCTGCTACGGGAGCCTTTGGCAATTTTTTTTAGCAAATATCAACAAAACACGACCAGATGAAGTCGTATACCAAGTTTCATCAGAATACGTTCATAAATAAGCGAGATATACAATTTTTCTTGTCCTCCATAAGAATAGCATTAGACAACGTACTGTGTTTAGCACTTTCAATATCTCGGTAACCAATTGACGTAGAGGAATGATCAAAATACCAAATTGTGATTTTTTTAAGCTGAATCCAATGGTCAAAACTAAAATTTGACCATTTCAAAAATTGCATGTGAAAATTCAAAAAACCCATTTTTGGCGTACAAAACCCCCCAAAATACGCCTTCTGATGGAGCGATCTGGCTGGTTTTCGAACTTAAAGTCATAAATGTTGCTTTACACGTTTATACCAAGTTTCATTAAAATCGGATCATTTTTACGAGAATTATCGTGCTCACGGACACATATATATATATCTAAAATATATACAGCCGCATGTGTAACTCACTCACTCACTCACTGAGGTATACGAATTCTAGACCACTTATAGACTAGCTAGAAACCTGAAATTTTGCATGCAGGTAGCTTATAGCTTGTAACCACCAGAAAAATTGCCAAAACTGACAATTTTTTATTTTAACCCTCCTAAAAAAATATTTAAAACCCCCCAAAAAGGCTTATTTTCAAATTACAGTTTTTGAGCTCTAGCGGCCGAACGGATTGACCTATCGAAAAAACGGACACCACCACGTGCCACGGATTTTGCAGGATCTACAACTTTGTTCCTATGACATTTCGTCGTATCTCACTCCCTTCACCCTTAGGTAGCGCTAGATTTTTCAAATTTTAGGCAATTTCGACGGTTATTTTCGTGGTTTTTAATTTCCTATCACATTAATTAAAGGCTTGACATTTGGCACTCAATATGTTGACACATTACCCTTCACGAAACACTCGATAAACTGACATGTTTTAATAATTAAACATCCCAAAAAAATTAATACCCCTAATTATTCCATAAATGTCAAACTGCATTATCGACTTACTCAGGGAATTCTAGATAAGCTAGAAACATGGAATTAGGCCTACATGTAGCTTGTCCATTGAAACCCCCAGAAAAATTGCAAAAAGGTATAATTTTTTATTTTAACCTTTTCAAACAAAAATTCAAAATGGAGGAAATTTTGAACATATCCAAAATAGTGCATTTTTTGTGGCTGTAGCGGCCTAACGGTTGGTCCTATCGAGAAACGGAGACCACCACGACACACGGATTTTAGACGATCTACAACTTTGGTCCTATGACTTTTTGTCGTATCTTGTCTCCTTCACCCTTAGGTAGCGCTAGAGTTTTCAAATTTCGGCATATTTTCGAAATATTTCGGCCGTTTTTTATTTCCTATCACGTTAATATACTTGATGGAGGCCTAATATTGGGCACGCAGTATGTCAACATTACACTTAGTAAATAGCAGCAGAAATATGACCAGTTTTTATAAATTAAACCTGTCGAAAAATGAAAAACTCTAAATATCTTTAGAAATGGCCGTTTTCTTAGTATAAGTAGTGGTGTATTGGGGGTTCAAGCCAATTTATATTATTGGACATACACGTGACACCAATAATACTTGAGCTAGAGACGTGAGATTTGGCATGCATGTGCCTTTTACCTTTTCTTCCCAAATCCTACTATTTTTAGTTTGAACTATCTCAACAAAATAAATAATTGTGAATACAAAAATCAAAATGTAGTATTTTTTTATTTGAGCTATAGAGGCCGAACGGGTTGTCCTATCGAACAACGAAGACAACCACGTGCCACGGATTTTAGATGAACTACAACTTTTGTCCTATGACATTTTGCCGTATCTCACCCCCTTCACCCTTAGATAGCGCTAGATTTTTTAAATTTAAACTTTTTTCATAGATTTGTTCGTGGTTTTTAATCGTTTGTCACTCTAATATAGAACTTAGAGGCCTAATACTTATCAAACAGTATTCCTACATTACAATTAGTACCAAGCAATACTCCCACGCCCAGATCAAGTAACTTAAACACCCCAAAAAATCAAAGTTTTATGAGCTCTTGTAGACTTTTCGTGTTTTTCGGGTATATTTTTTATGTTGGCTCTGTTGAGGGTAAAATCTCTTATAAATCATGTAATATTTGTTGCAGAAGGCTTCTAGTTACCCAAAGTCATAGCATTTCAGGTTGTTAACGGTGGTCGTATTCCTTATCTGGTTCAAACGACGCCTTATAAAGGCTACTTTATACATCAGTTAAGGGTATTAATTTGTTTCAAGCACTTAGGTAATACATGGAGGCTTACCATTTAACATACTACGTCTCCATGACAAGTAGTATTCAGAAACAGAATTTACATTAAACTGTGGCCAAACAGCGACCTGGGGGCGAAGCCCCCCACAGGGGTCTGGGGGCGGAGCCCCCAGCGAGCGAAGCGAGTATATATATATGGTTTCGAAAGAATGGTGTTTTTAGGGGTACGATAACCTCAAAACGAAAAGTTATCATGGTCCCGGGCCTAGGTCTTACCATGCCGACTACGGTAATAGCTTCTTCCCTATAGGGGAAATTCGCTAAAATGTGTATATATATAAGACTCGCTTCGCTCGCTGGGGGCTCTGCCCCCAGACCCCTGTGGGGGGCTTCGCCCCCAGGTCGCTATTTGGCCACAGTTTAATGTAAATTCTGTTTCTGAATACTACTTGTCATGGAGACGTAGTATGTTAAATGGTAAGCCTCCATGTATTACCTAAGTGCTTGAAACAAATTAATACCCTTAACTGATGTATAAAGTAGCCTTTATAAGGCGTCGTTTGAACCAGATAAGGAATACGACCACCGTTAACAACCTGAAATGCTATGACTTTGGGTAACTAGAAGCCTTCTGCAACAAATATGACATGATTTATAAGAGATTTTACCCTCAACAGAGCCAACATAAAAAATATACCCGAAAAACACGAAAAGTCTACAAGAGCTCATAAAACTTTGATTTTTTGGGGTGTTTAAGTTACTTGATCTGGGCGTGGGAGTATTGCTTGGTACTAATTGTAATGTAGGAATACTGTTTGATAAGTATTAGGCCTCTAAGTTCTATATTAGAGTGACAAACGATTAAAAACCACGAACAAATCTATGAAAAAAGTTTAAATTTAAAAAGTCTAGCGCTATCTAAGGGTAAAGGGGGTGAGATACGGCAAAATGTCATAGGACGAAAGTTGTAGTTCATCTAAAATCCGTGGCATGTGGTTGTCTTCGTTTTTCGATAGGACAACCCGTTCGGCCTCTATAGCTCAAATAAAAAAATACTACATTTTGATTTTTGTATTCACAATTATTTATTTTGTTGAGATAGTTCAAACTAAAAATAGTAGGATTTGGGAAGAAAAGGTAAAAGGCACATGCATGCCAAATCTCACGTCTCTAGCTCAAGTATTATTGGTGTCACGTGTATGTCCAATAATATAAATTGGCTTGAACCCCCAATACACCACTACTTATACTAAGAAAACGGCCATTTCTAAAGATATTTAGAGTTTTTCATTTTTCGACAGGTTTAATTAATAAAAACTGGTCATATTTCTGCTGCTATTTACTAAGTGTAATGTAGACATACTGCGTGCCCAATATTAGGCCTCCATCAAGTATATTAACGTGATAGGAAATAAAAAACGGCCGTAATATTTCGAAAATATGCCGAAATTTGAAAACTCTAGCGCTACCTAAGGGTGAAGGAGACAAGATACGACAAAAAGTCATAGGACCAAAGTTGTAGATCGTCTAAAATCCGTGTGTCGTGGTGGTCTCCGTTTCTCGATAGGACCAACCGTTAGGCCGCTACAGCCACAAAAAATGCACTATTTTGGATATGTTCAAAATTTCCTCCATTTTGAATTTTTTTTGAAAAGGTTAAAATAAAAAATTATACTTTTTTGCAATTTTTCTGGGGGTTTCAATGGACAAGCTACATGTAGGCCTAATTCCATGTTTCTAGCTTATCTAGAATTCCCTGAGTAAGTCGATAATGCAGTTTGACATTTATGGAATAATTAGGGGTATTAATTTTTTTGGGATGTTTAATTATTAAAACATGTCAGTTTATCGAGTGTTTCGTGAAGGGTAATGTGTCAACATATTGAGTGCCAAATGTCAAGCCTTTAATTAATGTGATAGGAAATTAAAAACCACGAAAATAACCGTCGAAATTGCCTAAAATTTGAAAAGTCTAGCGCTACCTAAGGGTGAAGGGAGTGAGATACGACGAAATGACATAGGAACAAAGTTGTAGATCCTGCAAAATCCGTGGTACGTGGTGGTGTCCGTTTTTTCGATAGGTCAATCCGTTCGGCCGCTAGAGCTCAAAAACTGTAATTTGAAAATAAGCCTTTTTGGGGGGTTTTAAATATTTTTTAGGGGGGTTAAAATAAAAAATTGTCAGTTTTGGCAATTTTTCTGGTGGTCACAAGCTATAAGCTACCTGCATGCAAAATTTCAGGTTTCTAGCTAGTCTATAAGTGGTCTAGAATTCGTATACCTCAGTGAGTGAGTGAGTGAGTGAGTGAGTGAGTTACACATGCGGCTGTATATATTTTAGACTCGCTTCGCTCGCTGGGTGCTCCGCCCCCAGACCCCTGTGGGGAGCTTCCCCCCAAGTCCCTGTCGTAGTACCTATGACACATGGTTTAATTACGCTAATAATCCGAGGTCCTAAGTAAACTCAAAATGTAAAGTAGACTTATTGAGTGAACAAATTTAGGCCTAGCAGTACAAAATTAGAGTATACAACAATTTAAAAATCGCTCCGCCTCCCCCCAGGCCCCTGTTTGGGGCTTCGCCCCCAAGTCCCTGTCGTAGTACCTATGACACATGGTTTAATTACGCTAATAATCCGAGGTCCTAAGTAAACTCAAAATGTAAAGTAGACTTATTGAGTGAACAAATTTAGGCCTAGCAGTACAAAATTAGAGTATACAACAATTTAAAAATCGCTCCGCCTCCCCCCTAGGCCCCTGTGGGGGGCTTCGCCCCCAGGTCGCTGTTTGGCCACAGTTTAATGTAAATTGGTCCAAATTCTATTTAAGACCTAAATTCTACAACTGTTCCAAGGCTTTGATTATTTTCAAGGGTTTAACCTATAAAATCTGGCAATATGCCTGTTGATGAATACTATTATAGAATACTATTATAGAATTGATGAATACTATACTATAGACGTAGTTTGTTAAATTTTAAGCCTCCATGTATTACCTAAGTGCTTGAAAAAAATTATACCCTTAACTGATGTATAAAGTAGCCTTTAAAAGGCATATTTTGAACCTTATAAGAGATACGACCACCGTTAACAACCTGAAATACTATGACTTTGGGTAACTACAAGCCTTCTGCAACAAATATGACATGATTTATAAGAGATTTTACCCTCGACAGAGCGCAACATGAAAATGTACTCAAAAAACGAAAAGTCTACAAGAGCTCTAAAACTTTGATTTTTTGGGTGTTTCAGATACTTAATCTGGGCGTGGGAGTATTGCTTGGTACTAATTGTAATGTAGAAATACTGTGTGATAAGTATTAGGCCTCTAAGTTCTATATTAGAGCGACAAACCATTAAAAACCACGAACAAATCTATGAAAAAAGTTTAAATTTAAAAAATCTAGCACTATCTAAGGGTGAAGGGGGTGAGATACGGCGAAATGTCATAGGACTAAAGTTGTAGTTTGTCTAAAGTCCGTGGCACGTGGTGGTCTTCGTTTTTCGATAGGACAACCCGTTCTGCCGCTAGAGCTCAAATAAAAAAAAATACTACGTTTTGATATTTTTATTCACAATTATTTATTTGTTTGAGTTAGTTCAAACTAAAAATAGGAGGATTTGGGAAGAAAAGGTGCAAGGCACATGCATACCAAATCTCACGTCTCTAGCTCAAGTATTATTGGTGTCACGTGTATGTCCAATAATGTAAATTGGCACAGAACCCCCAATATACCACTACTTATACTAAGAAAACGGTCATATCGAAAGATATTTAGAGTTTTTCATTTTTCGACAGGTTTAATTAATAAAAAGTCGTCATATTTCTGCTGCTATTTATTAAGTGTGATGTAGACATACTGCGTGCCCAATATTAGGCCTCCATCAAGTATATTAACGTGATAGGAAATAAAAAACCGCCACAAAATCTCAAAATTTGAAAAATCTAGAGCTATCTAAGGGTGAAGGAGACGAGATACGACAAAATGTCATAGGAACAAAGTTGTAGATCTTGCAAAATCCGTGGCACGTGGTGGTGTCCGTTTTTTGATAGGACCATCCGTTCGGCCGCTAGAGCTCATAAAGTGTAATTTTAAAATAAGCCTTTTTGGGGGGAATTTAAATATTTTTTTTAGGGGGGTTAAAATAAAGAAATTGTCAAATTTGGCAATTTTCCTGGGGGTTACAAGGTAAAAGCTACCTGCATGCAAAATTTCAGGTTTCTAGCTCGTCTAGAAGTGGTCTAGAATTCGTATACCTCAGTGAGTCAGTTACACATGCGGCTGTATATATATTAGATAAACTCGCTTCGCTCGCTGGGGGCTCCGCCCCCAGACCCCTGTGGGGGGCTTCACCCCCAGGTCCCTGTCGTAAATTATACCCTTAACTGATGTATAGTGTAGCCTTTAAAAGGCGTATTTTGAATCTTATAAGGGATACGACCACCGTTAAGAACCTGAAATACTATGACTTTGGGTAACCAAAAGTATTCTGCAACAAATATGACATGATTTATAAGGGATATTACCCTCGACAGAGCGCAACATAAAAAATGTACCTGAAAAACACGAAAAAGTCTACAAAATATAAAAAACTTTGATTTTTTTGGGGTATTTATGATACTTTATCTGGGCGTGGGAGTGTTGCTTGGTACTAATTGTAATGTAGGAATACTGTGTGATAAATATTAGGCTTCTAAGTTCTATTTTAGAGCGTCAAACTATTAAAAACCTCGAACAAATCTTGGAAAAATTGTAATTTAAAAAATCTAGCGCTACCTAAGGGTGAAGGGGGTGAGATACGGCAAAATGTCACAGGACCAAAGTTGTAGTTCGTCTGAAATCCGTGGCACGTGGTGGTCTTCGTTTTTCGATAGGACAACCCGTTCGGTCGCTAGTGCTCAAATAAAAAAAGACTACATTTTGATTTTTTTATTCACAATTATTTATTTATTTGCGATAGTTCAAACTAAAAATAGTAGGATTTGGGAAGAAAAGGTGCAAGGCACATGCATGCCAAATCTCACGTCTCTAGCTCAAGTATTATTGGTGTCACGTGTATGTCCAATAATATAAATTGGGACAGAACCCCCAATACACCACTACTTATACTAAGAAAACGGTCATATCTAAAGATATTTACAGTTTTTCATTTTTCGACAGGTATAAATAATAAAAAATGGTCATATTTCTGCTGCCATTTACTAAGTGTGATGTAGACATACTGCGTGCCCAATATTAGGCCTCCATCAAGTATATTAACGTGATAGGAAATAAAAAACGGCCAAAATATTTCGAAAATATGCCGAAATTTGAAAAATCTAGCGCTACCTAAGGGTGAAGGAGACGAGATACGACAAAAAGTCACAGGATCAAAGTTGTAGATCGTCTAAAATCCGTGTGTCGTGGTGGTCTCCGTTTCTCGATAGGACCAACCGTTCGGCCGCTACAGCTCAAATAAAAAGTCACTATTTTGGACATGTTCAAAATTTCCTCCATTTTGAATTTTTTTGAGGAGGTTAAAATAAAAAATTGTAACTTTTTGGAATTTTCCTGGGGGTTACAAGGTACAAGCTACATACATGCCAAATTTCAGGTTTCTAGCTCTTCTAGAAGTGGTCTAGAATTCGTATACCTCAGTCAGTCAGTCAGTCAGTCAGTCAGTCAGTCAGTGAGTTACACATGCGGCTGTATATATTATAGATACTACCTGAAAATTCATTGAGCTCAAGGGATTAATGTAATTAAAAACGAGGTCACAATAAGAAAATTATTTCAGAGGAAATGTGTCTGGAAATCCTTCCCATAAATCCTACTTAAGTTCTAGTGGAGGCTGGTGGCCGGATGATAAGACAAGGTTAATCCTTCATAAGTTTTGCCGGACAGATTTATGTTAGGAAGGCCTATTCATTAAAATATGAATTGTAAAATATAAATGAACTGGACAGGTAAACTAACTTATCCATTAAAAATCTTACTTATCGATTATCTAAGAGTGTTTGACCAAAACTTGTATTTTGTCCAGCGGTTTGCCAGTTAAACTTTTAAAATGAACAAGTTACCCCCAAATTATTTTAGGACTTGGTTTTTCCTCTTACGTAAGGGCATTTGTCACACTGCTTAGTAAACAAAATTCTAAAAAGTTTAAAGTTCATGTTATTTGTCTGGAGGAAGGCTCTAATGTGTACTATCGCAATCATGTAATTTAAAGTACCTGGGGGGCCGAGCTTTGTTCGGGGGATGGCCAGTCAGTTTGTTTAGATGACTTGGAGTAATATCTCACCACTTCCCCCTACTGATAATCAGATTTGTATAACTCATTTGCCCCTATTCTACATTTTTAAGGTCACTCCACTTGTTATTTATAGCTCAATGTCCCTTTGATTTATTTTACTACTCTATATAAGTAATATTCACTCAAATCTTTTATTCTCTGCTATCAGTAAACCACATGTAGTTAGAGTAGTAGTAATCATGTACAACATGAGTATTACTTTGACGGTTCCCTGGTTGATTATGAACAGCTGTTACAATCTTTTGTTTTGATTTGAAACTCCATAAGTCCAATGTTAATTTTGTTAACTTTTCAGTTTAGTTTTTTTACATTATTTGATTTTTCCTGGGGATGAGGCCTGTCTGGAACTTATATTTATCCCAGAAATTAGTAATTTCGAACATTTGAAGGAAATCGTTGGAGCCGTTTTTGAGATCAGTGTCGCAAGCAAGAGTATAGGAGTATAGGATCATATTAGAGTATAGGATACTGTACACACCTATTATACAAATAATAAATAGTACCTGGGGGGCCGAGCTTTGCTCGGGGGAAGGCCAGTCAGTTTGTTTAGATGACTTGTAGTAATATTTCACCACTCCCCCCACTACTGATAATCAGATTTGTATTATTCATTTGCCTCTTTTCTACATTTTTAAGGTCCCTCCAGTTGTTATTTATTGCTCAATGTCCCTTTGATTTATTTTACTACTCTATATATGTAATCTTAACTAAAATCTTTTAATCTCTGCTCTCAGGAAACCACATGTTAATAATCATAAACAACATGAGTATTACTTTGACAGTTCCCTGGTTGATTATGAACAGCTGTTACAATTCTTTTGTTTTGATTTGAAACTCCATAAGCCCAGTGTTAATTTTTTAACTTTTCATTTTAGTTTTTTTACATTATTTGATTTTTCCTAGGGATGAGGCCTGTCTAGAACTTATTTTTATCCCAGAAATTAGTTATTTTGAACATTTGAAGGAAATCGTTGGAGCCGTTTTTGAGATCCGTGTCGCAAGCAAGCAAGCACGCAAGCAAGCAAGCAAGCAAACCTTATTCATATTAGAGTATAGGATTAAATACCCCCGTCGCAGCAAACCTGCGTACTCAGCGAATTTCCAATTCATAATGTATGACTTAATACCACATAAAGCCGCATACCAAGTTTCGTAAAAATATATTCACAAATAAATAAGCGATACATACAATTTTAATTATTCTCTATAGGAAAAACATTGGGGATGAGTACATAGGTTTGCTGAAACAAGGAACATAAACAATTGGTTTCTATGCAAATATATAACTCAACTAGGTGAAGCTACCTACTTTTCATTAATATCCATTCATAAATAAGCGATATATTCAATTTTTATTAATCTCCATAAGAATAACATGGGGGATGAGACGCAGGTTTGCTACAACAAGGAACAAAAAAAATGGGTATTTAGGCCAATATCAATATAACTCAACTAGGTGAAGTCATATAAGAGGTTTTAGCGGATTTCCCCAATAGGGAAGAAGCTATTAACGTAGGTCTCATGGTAAGACAAGTCCTAGACCATGATAAATTTTCATTTTGAGGTCCCCAGATTCCAAAAACACCATTCGTTCAAATTTGTATATATGTATATATATATATATGTATATATATATATATATATGTGTGTGTCCGTAAGCACGATAACTCTCGTAAAAAAAGTCTGATCTAAATAAAATTTTGTACAAATATGTAAAGTACCATTTATTTGAACGAGTTCCAAAACCAGACGAATCGCACCATCAGAAGGGTTTTTGGGGGGTTTTGTACCCCAAAAATGTGTTTTTTGTAGTTTCCAGATGAAATTGTTATTTAAATTAAATTTTAATTTATACCCTTGAATTCAGCTTAAAAAACAAACAATTTGGTGTTTTGATCATTGCTCTACGTCAATTGGTTACTGAGATATTACAAGTGCTAAACACAGTACGTTGTCCAATGTTATTCTTATGGAGAAAAAGAAAAATTTTATATCTCGGTTATTTATGAACATAAACTGACGAAACTTGGCATATCGCTTCATCTGGTTATGGTTTGTTGTTGTTTGAACAAAACCCCAATTTTTCGCCTATGGTTCCTGAAGCAGCAAACCTAGGTACTCGGTCCCCATGTTATTCTTATGGAGAATAATAAAAATGTTATATATCGTTTATTTATGAATGTATATGGATGAAACTTGGTATGTGACTTCACTTAGATGAGTTCTATTGATATTTGTATAAAAACCCATTATTTTGTGTTCCTTGTTGCAGCAAACCTGCGTACTCATCCCTAATGTTATTCTTATGGAGAATAATGAATATTTTAAATATCGCTTATTTATGAATATATTTCTTATGAATTCTGGTAAGAGGCTTAATGTAATATTAAGACATATATATTCATTGGAAATTCACTGAGTACGCAGGTTTGCTGCGACGGGGGTATTATTGATTTATGTTCATAATTAAGTGAGACATAGCATTTTAATTTTTCTCCATAAGAATAACATGGGGACTGAGTACGCAGGTTTGCTGCTACGGGAACCTTTAGCAAAAAATTGTTTTTTGAGCAAATAACAATAGACCACAACCAGATAAAGCCTTATACCAAGTTTCGTCAGTATACGTTCATAAAGAAGCGAGATATAATTTTGTTCTTATTCTCCATAAGAATAACATTAGACAAGGTACTGTGTTTAGCACTTTCAATATCTCGGTAACGGATTGACGTAGAGGAATGAACAAAATACCAAATTGTGTGTTTTTTAAAGCTGAATCCAATGGTAAAAAGTAAAATTTTACTATTTCAAATATCATACTTAAAAAGCTCAAAAAACTCATTTTTTGAGTACAAAACCCCCCCAAAATATCCTTAAGGTAGAGCGATATGGCTGGTTTTCGAACTTAAGTCATAAATGTTGCTTTACACGTTTATACCAAATTTCATAAAAATCGGACCTTTTTTGCGAGAGTTATTGCACACACGGACACATATACAGGGGAAATTCGCTAAAACCACATTTTTAACTACAGGATACCGTTGCGTCGATTTATTTTCCTTGAATTATATTTTATGTCTGCTGTCTGCTAGATGATAAACGTGGGGAGGGCAGAATACCGGCTAGTTCGCCTTAACATTAAAACCTTTCTGAATAAATTTTGATTTTATAATGACAGAGAAACTTTAATTTTTGAGGTGTAGACTGGCCTATCAGGCATACAGAATACTGAAGAAGGTTTTGGCGTTATCTTTTACTGAATGGTAAGGAATACAACACACAATTGGTGAGTCTGTAAATTGTCATAATGTTATGCATCGACATTTATATTATGTCGTTTTAAAAAAACTCAAAATTAAAATTATTTCGTAACAATTTACATTAGTTTCTATTAACTCATTCCGGGAATGTGAAGAATTTTGTAAAAAAATCAGGCAAGTATACAGCTAGCTATGCAAGATTTTATTTTATGAATCTTGTAAATGTTTACCTATGGGAATAACTGGGGAGAGGTTGGTTGGGACCCGTAGAATAAGTTTGGTTAGAAATGCAGGGGCACACTTTGGTCATAATAAACATTGAAGTCAAATACTAATGTTTAAATACTTTTTAGCGAATTTCCCCTATAGGGAAGAAGCTATTACCGTAGGTCTCATGGTAAGACTTAAGCCCGAGACCATGGTAACTTTTCTTTTTGAGGTCCCCAGATGCCAAAAACACCATTCGTTCAAATTTTTATATATGTATATATATATATATATATATATATATATATATATATATATATATATATATATATATATATATATATATATATTTATATATATATTTATATATATATATATGTGTCCGTAAGCACGATAACTCTCGTAAAAAAGGTCCGATCTTAATTAAATTTGGTACAAATGTGTAAAGTACCATTTATTTGAACGAGTTCGAAAACCAGATGAATCGCACCATCCGAAGGGGGGTTTTTTGGGGGTTTTGTACCCCAAAAATGTGTTTTTTGGGGTTTTCACATGCAATTTTAATTTAAATCAAATTTTAATTTATACCATTAAATTCAGCTTAAAAAAACAAACAATTTGGTATCTTGATCATTGCTCTACGTCAATTGGTTACCGAGATATTGAAAGTGCTAAACACAGTACGTTGTCTAATGTTATTCTTATGGAGAAAAAGAAAAATTGTATATCTCGCTTATTTATGAACGTAAACTGGCAAAATTTGGTATATGGCTTTATTTGGTTGAGGTCTATTGATATTTGCACAAAAATCCATTTTTTGCCCGATAGTTCCCGTAGCAGCAAACCTGCATACTCAGCCCCATGTTATTCTTATGGAGAATAATTAACGTGTTATCTCCTTTAATTATGAACATAAATTAATAGAACTTGGTATGTGGCTTTACCTAATTGAGTTATAATGATATTTGTATAAAAGCCCATTTTTAGTGTTCCTTATTTCAGCAAACCTGCATACTCAGCCGCCATGTTATTCTTATGGAGAATAATTAAAATGTCATAAATCGTTTATTTATGAATGTATATTGATGAAACTTGGTATGTGGCTTTATGTGGTATTAAGATAAATTAATATGCATTGGAAATTCGCTGAGTATGCAGGTTTGCTGCTACGGGGGTATTTTGATATTCTGAAACCAATTGACCGTATTCAACATTTTCTACTCCTAATATACTCTTTTTAACAGTATGCTACAGATTATTTGTTTCCTTTTTAGCGAATTTCCCTTATAGGGAAGAAGCTATTACCGTAGATCTCATGGTAAGACTTAAGCCCGAGACCATGATAACTTTTCATATTGAGGTCGCCAGATGCCAAAAACACCATTCTTTCAAATTTTTATATATGTATATATATATATATTTATATATATATATTTATATATATATTTATATATATATTTATATATATATTTATATATATATATGTGTCCGTAAGCATGATAACTCTCGTAAAAAAAGTCCGATCTTAATGAAATTTAGTACAAACGTGTAAAGTACCATTTATTTGAACGAGTTCGAAAACCAGACGAATCGCACCATCCAAAGGGAGTTTTGTACCCCAAAAATGGGTTTTTTTGGGGTTTCCACATGTAACTTTTATTAAAATCAAATTTTAATTTTTACCATTGAATTCAGCATAAAAAAACAAACAATTTAGTATCTTGATCATTGCTCTACGTCAATTGGTTACTGAGATATTGAAAGTGCTAAACACAGTACGTTGTCTAATGTTATTCTTATGGAGAAAAAGAAAAATTGTATATCTCGCTTATTTATGAACATAAACTGACGAAATTTGGTATATGGCTTCATCTGGTTATGGTTTATTGTTGCTTGCACAAAAAAACAATTTTTCGCCTATGGTTCCCGTAGCAGCAAACCTAGGTACTCGGTCCCCACGTTATTCTTATGGAAAATAATTAAAATTTTATATATCGCTTATTTATGAATGTATATGGATGAAACTAGGTATGTGACTTCACTTAGCTGAGTTCCATTGATATTTGCATACAAACCCATTATTTTGTGTTCCTTGTTGCAGCAAACCTGCGTACTCATCCCCAATGTTATTCTTATAGAGAATAATTATTATTTTAAATATCGCTTGTTTGTGAATATATTTCTTATGAATATTGTTAAGTGGCTTAATGTGTTATGTTATAATTCATTGGGAGTTTGCTGAGTATACAGGTTTGCTGCGAAGGGGGTATTTTATGTAGTTAATTGTTACTAATGGTTCAAATATTCGAGCATACTTAACCAAAATCAGAGTTTGAGTGTAAGCACTATTGTACATTTCATTACAGAAGATAAAAACCTATCATAAAACTGGTGTAGAATGTTGGAATAATGTTCCGTGATAAATTGGTTATTACAATAGGAACCAATCAGCCACCGAAAACAATGAATAACTGTTCGGAAGAGAGCAGCCATATCGTGATTGGTATATATTACGGTCGTTGTTATTTACAACTAATTTAAACATCTGAGGATAAAATTGTTTTAATAAAACAGATAAATACGAAACATCAACAGTAAACTATGCCATAAATAGAGACGAAATATTTAATCAATCCTATATATTAAAACACAAAATTAAAAATCTTCCTGAAGAACGTGTGAGACTTACACCATAGATTAAGCATACTCCTAAGGAGTATGCTTAATCTATGCTTACACTGAACCGATTGATACGCGGGTGGTATCAAATGACAATAGGTGAATATAGAGAATAACGCCTATATTTGCACATGTTACCTTAAATTTTGATATCTGGCCAGTAACTATTTAAATAAACGGTATCAGGAAACTGACACATACTTTCTCCCTTTTAGCCCAACTTTAACGAAAAATTACTTGTTATTTACTAAATATAGAGTACAAAGCACGGTCAAATGTACAGAAAATCTTGTAAACAAGTTGTTTTCAAAAACATCCACCCAAATCCCTGCTTTGGAGGCACTACAGAATTCATTGCTACACTCGTGGTTTTAAGAGGGGAAATGCCCCCTATTCCACCCCAGGGTTATTGAGGGGCATCATATTTCGAATTTCCTCTGTTGGTCAATGCTAACTTGACAAGCATATCAAGTTTGAATTAAATTTATCAGTAAATAAGAGAGAAATAGTAATTTTTGTATTCCCCATAAGAATAACATTGGACAACGTACTGCGTTTACCGCAAAAAGAAAATTTCAATTTTCTCCGAAACCAGCAATCGTAGAATAGTAATACAAAAAACTAAATTATTTAGTTTTTTGAGATCTTTTTAATGGTGAATAGTAATATTTTTTATATTTACTTCTTTTTATGAAAAATCCAAAAAACTGAATTTTTGATGTTTTAAGTCCTGTAATTTCTGAACCCGAATTTTTACAGGAATGCCGGTGGTGTCATTTTGTTGGAAAACTAAAGTTCTACAAACGACTAAAGTTTAATCAAAATCGTTACAGCCGTTTTTGAGAAATTTTTATTTTTCATGTTTTTTGGCGGTTTTTGGGGAATAATTACCCTTAAAAATCAAAAATTCAAAAAAATGAATAAAACGCCTGGAGATATCGTGGATTAGTACCTACATACCAAATTTCATAAAAATCGGCTCATTGGTTAGGGCTCTAGCTCTGTACACACACACACACACACACACACACACACACACACACACACACACACACACACACACACACACACACACACACACACACACACACACACACACACACACACACACACACACACACACACACACACACACACACACACACACACACACACACACACACACACACACACACACACACACACACACACACACACACACACACACACACACACACACACACACACACACACACACACACACACACACACACACACACACACACACAAACACACACACACACACACACACAGACAGACAGACATCATGTAAAAACCACTTTTTGGGTTCAGGGAGCACCAAAACGAATATTTCCACTAACAACTCAAACTCAAAAATTTTGACGAAAACAATACTTTCTCCATATACTATGTATAGGGGGAGAAAGTAAAAATGAAATTAAAAGTTTTCTTATGGCAATTTAACATGGGGTAAAATTTAAACCTTGCATTCCTTTGGTCAGTTCACTTGAGGTTTCCACTGAACCGTTTTACAAGCGTTTTGTTTTAAATGAAATATCAATCTCTCTATATTTGCACAATCTAATTATTTTTTTTTAATAATTTCATTTAGAATACAAAATAAACGGTATCAGGAAACTGACACATACTTTCTCCCTTTTTGCCCAACTTTAATGAATAAATTACTTTTTCTTTACTAAATATAAAATACAAAGCACGGTTGAATGTTCAGAAAATCTTGTAAACAAGTTGTTTTCAAAAATATCCACCCAAATCCCTGTTTAAAAGGCATTACAGAATCCATCGCTACACACGTGGTTTTAAGAGGGGAAATGCCCCCTCTTCCCCCCCTCAGGGTTATTAAGGGGCAACATATTTCAAATTTCCTCTGTTGGTCGATGCTAACTTGACAAGCATATGAAGTTTGAGCGAAATTGATCAATAAATAAGAGAGAAATAGTAATTTTTTATTCCCCATAAGAATAACATTGACAATGTACTGTGTTTACTACAAAATGAAAATCTAAATTTTCTCCGCAACCAGTAATAGTAGAATAGTAATTCAAGATACTAAATTATTTAGTTTTTTGAGCTCTTTTAATGGTGAATAGTAATATTGTTGATATATATGTTTTTTTTATAAAAAATCCAAAAACTGAATTTTTGATTTTTTAAAGTTTAATCAAAATCGTTAGAGCCGTTTTTGAGAAATTTTTATTTTTCATATTTTTTGGCAGTTTTTGGGGGATAATTACCCTTAAAAATCAAAAATTCAAAAAAATGAAAAACACCTGGAGATATCGTGGATTAGTACCTATATACCAAATTTCATTAAAATCGGACCATTGGTTAGGGCTCTAGCTCTGTACACATCCATACAGACAGACAGACAGACAGACAGACAGACAGACAAACAGACACACAGACATCACGTAAAAACCACTTTTTTGGGTTCAGGGAGCACCAAAACGAATATTTCCCCTAACAACTCAAATTCGAACATTTTGACGAAAACAATACTTTCTCCATATATTATGTATGTATAAGGGAAGAAAGTAAAAATAACTTTGTAAACCCTAATTTATCACTATTTTAACTTTCTCTAACCAGCTGATTATTTAAACACATATATTTTGTATCTAAGAACAGACAAGGTATCAAATAGATTCAGCTGGCTTATAGAAAATCATTAGTGGCCAGTATCTTTCAACGATAAATATATTTTAATTACTGAAGTCGATTCAGGCTGACCCAAAGAAGAATATAATATTTTTTCTCGTATGTTGCAATTATTACGGTATTAATTGACACAATCTACAATGTTTACATAACCCTTTAAGCAGTAAATCCCTTCTTATTCATTTTTAGTTTCCCTCCTTGAGCTGAGAATAGCGTTGATGTTCGTAGGCCTATTATTTCTCCGAGGCTCCATGAGGGGCTTCATTCAACCCATCAAATGCCAAAACAACGATTGTTTTGTAAATAATACATGAACAAATTCAACAATTGGCCAAGGTTTCAGACCAGGCGACTGGATTTAATATGTCCGTAAACGCTATAAAACTCTAAAATAAGCGTGATTACGTCAGTAGGGGAGGTTAGGGGCTCCGGCGTGTGGTTGGTGAACCCCCCTTCACCCCCTATTTTGTTTTAATTAATTCAATTAATCATAATTATAATGCAATTAATTATATTTGTTTTAATTATTCATAATTTTGTATCAATTAATCATAATTTTAATCAATCAATCATAATCTGACATCTCATTTGCATACAAGTAAGACCCCCCCCCCACAGGTGGCCATCTTGACCTTCATTGGAACAATGGTTTTCCTGAAACCGAGGGTCTGGCGCCGTCTAGTCGGGGTAAACAACAATACATCCTTTGTTCGTTAAAAGCTTTTTGAGTGACGGGTCCAATTAGGAGAACAATATAACAATAGAACACAAGCGTTGAATTCCGAGAAACAATCAGACCTATCGGACCACCCGCTGCGCTCTAAAACTCCTATCACGTCGAACCGTTAGTTTGTAACACCAATCTCACTGCTTGTCATCCATTGTCTTTTTCCGAGAATAGCTGTTCGTTAAAAGCTTTTTGAGTGACGACTCCTAGAAATCCTTTTATTCTTTGGATTGCTTCGATAACAATAGACGGACACGTCGAAACCTGTTAAACAACCCGCCTCTTTCGCCGGGCCTCTCCCGCGCTCAGTCCAGTCTGGAGTCTACGGACTGCGCGGTAGCAGGACCTAGCGGACTCCAACCAGCGTCACCCGCACCCTAATCGTCTTCATCGTCATCGTCATCGCAAAACAGAGTCGATATCGATCCTCCGGCGTTGCCCAACAACTTGGCGCCGCAAGGATTCGGAGAAGTCGAGACGGGGTTCCGAACCATTTTACGTTCAACGGACATCAAGGGATTGTGTCGTAGATTCTTCGAGAAGTTGATTAATGAAAAGGAGACATGCACCATGAAAGGATCCGGGTGGACATTTGTACGAGTCATGGACATGGAGATCCGCATCAATGTCTACCGTCCACTCGGAGGAGCTTCATATATGTGCAATTGTCAGAGTCGGTCTCAAGAAAAGAGGCAGTAGTCAACGTGCTGAATGTGGGTGATGAAAACTGCTTTATATACGCTATACTGACAAAGTATGTCGAGAACCCGACTCGCAATCAGTTGCGCATCGCATACTTTACACCAGATGTTCGATTCCGCGCCAATCTGGATTTCACGGGTCTCGATTTCCCGATACGGTTGGAGAAGATCCCCAAGTTCGAGAAGAACAACACGAGTGGGTGGAAGCGGTTTGGACGAAAATCAAAATAAGTTGGCCAACGGTAACTTCAAATTGCATCACTACGTCCACCCGCTACGCATCGTGGACAGGGAGCTGCCTAATCATTTCGACCTGCTGTTCCTTCTAATATGCTCGCTAACACCGAAGAAAAATATATCACCTTCGCCAAGCGCTTCAAGTACCCTGGCGCGGGACGGCGGAACGGTATTCGAGTGAGATTCGTGGACTCGTACCGTTTCCTGCCAAGATCATTGGCCAGTCTGGCTTCGATGTTGCCCGCGGACCAGAACACCACCACCCGAGCCCACTTCACCGACCCGGAGGAGTTTGAGCTTGTTCGCAGGAAATGAGTCTTCCCGTACGAGCATATCACGTATCTGAATGTGTTGACTGAGAATGTGTTGCCGGCCATCGAGGTCTTCTCGAAAGAACTACCACCGGAGGATTTTGCTCACGCCTAACGCGTTTGAACCAAGTTTGGATGCAAAACCCTCGAGGACTACTCCAATGTCTATCTTCTGACGGATGTCTTGTTGTTTGCGGACATATACGAGGGTTTCAGGAAGGGGTGCCTGGAACACTACAACCTGAATCCGGCACACTATTTCACTCTACCTTCCTTTGCTTGGGACGTGATGCTGTCCAAGACCGGCGTGGTTCTCGAAACCCTTCAGGACGTAGATATGTACTTGTTTTTTTTGAGAAGGGTATTCGGGGCGGACTTTTCCAATGCATCACCCGATACGCCAAGGCTAACAACGAATATGTCACAGGTGATGTCGGCCGAATCGATCGGGGCGCATCTACAAGTTGGCGCGTCAATGTTGGCGTGGAGAAAGATTAAATCATGTATTATGACGCTAACAACTTGTTCGGAGGGGCAATATCCGAGCCACTCCCTTACGAGGAATTCGAGTGGTTATCACAGCCGGATATCGACGACTTGGACATAGAGAGCCTGCCGGCAGACAGCGAGTACGGCTACGTCTTGCAGGTGGATTTGGAGTATCTATGGGACAGAGCCCTCCACGACAAAAATCGCGACTTGCCGTTTTGCCTGGAAACCAGGAAGGCACCGGCAGACCAGCTGTCAAACACATCACAAGAAATCCTCGACTGTGGAGCAGGAAAGTCGTCTAAACTAATGGCTACCCTGATGGACAAGAAGGAATACATGATCCATTTTAGATATTTACAATAGGCGTTATAGAATGGACTACGTCTACGTCGCGTCAACCGGGCACTACGCTTCAAGCAATCAAGATGGTTGGCCCCGTATGTGGCGCTGAATACCAAACCGCGACAATAAGCCAAAAACAAGTTTCAGACGTCGTTTTTGGTATATAAAACACAACCCTGTGGTCGGATTGCCGTTTTTGAGCGATTAAGTACATTTCCGGCATAAAATACGGTTCGTACTCAAATTTCGGCCGATAAAAACTTTGCGGTCGTAATTTTTGGCAAGTAATATGCTGTAATGTTACTGGTAAAATTTACGATTTTGGCTGATATCACATGACCAGTCGGTAAATTTGTCCAGAAACACATTTTGCCCGTTTTCAGGCTAAAAATGTGGCCCTATTGACGTTTTAGACGGCAAAATGAGATTATATTGCTATTTTAGGCCGATAATATTTATCTCGGGTGTCTTTTAAAATCGTTTAAAATCGCCGTATCTCGGCAGTTAAAATTGGTTTCGATCTTAGTTTTGGTAAAAAATCTTGGTTTTTAACGATAACATAATTTGATACTTCCACTGGCGTGTTGGCCTTTAAATTTCAATTTGGGTAAAAAATATTGCGGTATTTTTGGCCGATAAACTACGTTCACTTGTCGTTTTCGGTCTAAAAATTACGGTGACCATGAAATGCGGTCAATTTGTCATTTTTAATCCGGAAAAAAACAATTAAAATTGCTGATTTTGGTCCATGAATTAAATACAGTCGTCTTTTTAGGCCGATAATTAACACACATTTTAATCAATAAAACGCTTTCGGCTATTTTTTACGGCCGATAAATTTATTAAACTTATGGAACTTTAAACAAACTTCCGGGGGAGGATTCCCGAACCCCAGACCCCCTCCCCCAAACCCAAGGCATTCCCCCCCATGTGACTCCCTGGATCCGCCCCTGGCAGTTGTTTATCCTCCCAACAACCTTTTATGGCCCGGGAATAGATTTGAGGAGCCTTTTTTGCAATAATCTGGAGTACGCTGTTTTTTATTACAATAATATGGCATCGTTTTAGCCAATAGAGTGGAGCCCTAAGATTGGGGTTTAAAAAAGTATCACAATGTTATGGATCAATGACAATATTGGCTAAAATCAGTACGAATAAACATGGCATTTTTGCCAGGGGACGGAGCCCTAAGGTTTGGGGGGGGGGAAATTTCCAACTTTCATTCCAGACATAAACCTTTGTAAACAAATTTCAAAGAACCATCACACGTCAAAATTGGAAGTGATAGAAGAGGCCAGTGGGGCGCAGCTCTTAGGTCGGGAAAAGATTATCCGAAGTCTTTTAGTCCCCCAATAACCTGGTATCGTACGTGAGCAGATTTGAGGAGCCTTTTTCGCATTAACCTGGAGTACTCATTTTTCCATAACAATAACCATGACAATGTTTTAGCGACTGGGGCGGAGTCCTAAGGTCGGGGTCATAAAAAACCTACCACAAATGAAACACATGTGAAATGTAAATGAAACACATTGTCCTAAGTCTTGTTCCCTATTCCCGACGCAAGTGTGAATGTTTTCAATTCCACTCTGGTGATCGGGTATTTAGCCGTGCCGGTCTGAAGCGTTCTGCTGTGCGCCAACAACACTGTCGGGCTAACCTTATATCTTTGTATCCACAGATTTGCATTGGCGATATGCACCTTGTAGTCGGTATTATGCGACACTATGGAGAAAGTGTCTTTCGACTGGATTAGCTTAATACGTAGTTCCACACCATTCAACAGAAACTTGTTCTGATTACACATGTCCACATGTAGATGTCGACCATATCGATTTCGCGACTTTTATTTGTTAATTTTTCGCCACCCCTTTAGTCCGTCAGTATTGTCCTGAGTATCGTTCATATAACCGGCATCGTCTGCATGCCATAGACCGCATGTCAAATGCGATTTCCTTGCATCGAAACCGTAATTCATTAACGTTTTGACATACGCTCGATATGTATAAATGTTGTTTTGCGGTGTGATTAGTTTCTGATTCATACACATATCCACTTGACTGAATAACGAATGCAGCCAATTGTTGATTGCAGTGACTAGTTTCGCTTCATCATCATCGGTCATTGCTGCTCCTGTCGGTTTGACGATAGACGCTGTAATTTCCAACATTTGAAGAACAGCATTCAGGGGTCTCTAATGTTTCTAACTGACAAGAACCATCACCAGTGGAATTTAGAACAAAAGCTGGATCATGGGAGGATGCACATGGGTTGTAATTTGTTTCCTGATGTCTTAATTTCTGAGATTTTGGATGGTTTACATGTCAAATTCATCAATTTCTCTTTGTTTTTATTTTTATCTTAACCTTCTACCTTGAGGAGTTAGTTTATACATATATTTAATTTGAACGAATAGTGTTTTTGGCATCTGGGAACCTCAAAACAAAAAGTTATCGGGCTTAAGTCTTACCATGCCACCTACGGTAATCGCTTCTCCCCTATAGGGGAAATTTGTTAAAATTACAAGGTGGCTTGCTTTTCCCAAGTGAACACCCCTCTAACGAACATAAAACACAAAATACCCCCGTTGCAGCAAACCTGCGTATTTAGTGAATTTCCAATGCATATATAAATGTCTCACTACTACATAAAGCCAATTACCAAGTTTCACAAAAATGCATTCATAAACAGGTGATATATAACATTTTATTTACTCTCCATAAGAATAACATTAGGGTTGAGAACGCAGGTTTGCTGCATCGAGAAAGATAAGTAATGTGGTTTTTTTCAATTATCAATATAACTGAACCAAGTGAAGCTACATACCAATTTCTATGATTTAGGTTCATAATTAAGGTAGATATAGAACTTTACTTATTCTCCATATTAATAACATGGGGGTCGAGTATGTAGGTTTGCTGCTACGGGGACTATAAACAAAAATCAATTTTTTGTGCAAATATCAATATACCACAACTAGTTGAAGCCACATACCAAGTTTTATCAATATACATTCATAAATAATCGAGATATCAAATTTTATTTATTCTCCATAAGGATAAAATTGGACAATGTACTGTGTTTAGCACTTTGAATATCTCTGTAATGGTTGGACGTAGAACAACAATTAAAACACCAAAATGTTTGTTTTGTTGAGCTAAACATATTGATAAAAAAATGTGAAGTTTTTAGTAAAATTATCTGAGAAAAACCTTTTTCCCATAAGATGAATATGGGACACGTTTTTCAATTTTCTCCGCAACCATTAAACCTAGGTTAATGATTCAAAATACTAAATTTTTTTTTTAAGCTCTATAAAATTGCTGTAACCAAAATTGAGTGTTTTTAACATTTTGGGGTAAAATTAGCAAAAACTGATTTTTGGAAAATTGTAAACCCTGATAAAACCCCCTTCCCATAGTCTGATCGATCTGGTTTTCGAAATTAAAGTCATAAATGCTACCCTCCACATTTGTGCCAAATTTCATCAAAATCGGGCGTTTCTTTCAAAAGTTATCGCGGTAACGGTCACATATTAATAACAATATATCAATTTGAACGAATGGTGTTTTTGGCATCTGGGGAAAACGAAAAGTTATCATGGTCTCGGACTTAATACCATGCCACCTATGGTAATAGCTTCTTCCCTATAGGGGAAATTTGCTAACAGTAATAACTTAATTTGTATTAAATAAAATATTGAAATTTCAAACTGGAATTATTATGAGGTATTATACTTACATTTAGTAAAACCAAATTGATTCTTAGCTTATCCAGTCAATCTTCAGCTCCGAAACGGCACACACAGCTCCACATCCACATCCACATCGGCACATTGGTTCTTCCCGATCTTTTGGCAGCAATGAAGCAACGAAAAGCATTGTGGGTACAGAACGCGCCAATGTGTTTGCACATAAATTAACTTACTGGCTAAGTTCTATTCACGCCGAAGTTATTATAACAATCACTTGAGACAAAATTAATTTTGATCTGCTAATGAACTATTGTGCAAAGGTTGGTCCACACTTCTTGCGAGTAAAAAGTTTGGTCGAACTCTGAATGTTCGGAGTATTCTGGTACCAGTACACTATCGCCGAATGGTTCACTCAAATGTTTGGCCGAACGTTCAGTACGAGGCACAACAACAAATCTTGCAACAAATCAATGGAATGTGCACAATAAACTGACCAAGTACACGCTCACCCAACTCAACCGCGCCAAACCCACTATGTAGTGAATTGCATTCGCTTCCGCTCCTCTCAGAGCTAACACTAATCGTAGCGAGACAAACTATCTCATACATACACGATATTCACGAGCTCACCGAGAACACTATCGGGCTTGTCTTAAGGCGGTTCCACACTTCTCACGAACAGGCCTGAACATTCGGCCGAACATTCACCCGAATGTTGACTGAACATTCCGTCCCATATGTTCCCATATGTATTCTAAAGTTCATGCAGCTCCCTCACTTCTCGCGAATACTCCGAACATTCGGAGTTCCTCCGAATGTTCGAGCGTGTTCGCGAGAAGTGTGGGACCTCCTTTACACAACAATACGCTCGTTATGGACACGACGGATAATGTGCTAATGTTGATACAGTTTTTCATATTTTCGAGAGAATATTCGCCCAAATGTTCGGAGGGAGTTGGCGAGAAGAGTGGGAGCTTCATATAAGGCGAATGGGAGAATGTTTGGCTGGATGTTCAGGTCTATTCGCTAAAGTGTGGGACAGACAAAATAAAAATCGTCTGACTTTGTTACGTATACATTGTTGCTACTTGGTCATCGACACGTCCAAGTAATAAACGAATAACACCTTACTTTTGTTATAAATAAAACAATTTCAAATGGAAGTTGCTTAGTATATTCTAATTTATTATGTTTAAAATTTTTTTTATTAAAGTTTCATAAATTTGACTGCGATTTTAAAAAGTTCATATTATGACAAAGTTAATTGTGATAAAAGAATAATAATTCCATTATTTTAAAATTATATTAAAACAGTTGTTAAACTAATTAAATATTGGTTAACAATAATTTCAATATGATTTAAATAATTTTACTGCAACTATTTTAAAACGTTTTAAATATTATTAAAACAATAATATATTGTAATAACTAATTCATGATTTTAAAATTATTTTGTAAACATTTTAATAAAAGTACAATTTAATTATTTTAGAAATATTTCCTAAATAATATTAAAATCATTGTATATCCATTTTAAAAATAAACTTATTTAAATCTTATATTAATATCATTTTTACTGAAAAATAATCATTTTAAATTATGTTCATGCCCTAACATTATACTGACCTTCCCGTATAAATTATGTGTTACCGTTCCAAAGCCAACATGGCCTGCTGATTAACCCTTTCAGTGCTATGGTCCGATATATCGGATTTTGAATCTGTTATCAATAAACACTGTTACTGCTTCATAAGCGATTGTACCGTTAGGCGCTCAGTCTGCAGTCTGAGTCTGACATGTGGTGAAACCTGGTTGACACGAATTGAACTACCTCGTCCAGCGCCTAGTCTCTATAATACCAACTAATCCACTGCAGCTGCTAGCCTGACCAGTGGCTGTGCGGTCTAAGGCGTTACCTTCCCGGCCAGGGGTAACACTTGGATCGAGGGTTCGAATCCCGTCACAGTCGGTGGTTTTTATGTGCAACTCATGGAGAGTTCACCTGTCTGTGGCAGAGTTGAAGGGGAGGGCGGACCTTAAGCAAACGGTGGACGGCTCGGGTCCAAGCTGACGGGATGGGTGGATTCTTTGTGAGTTGCACATCTGATCAGGTGTTTTGCTACATTTTACCTATCCTTTACTGTGTTTGTCCAGCGGAAGCACGTTTTTATTAATTTTAACTGTTCAGGCGTTCAATATATTAAAAAAATCAACAAAACATCACATATTCAACTACTCCTTTCAGAATCTTAGCACTGAAAGGGTTAACTGGGTTTACTTTAGCTGATTGCTTAAAACTTATAGTTATTTCCCAATGTTAAGCTTATGGTAAAAAAACTCAAATTCAAGGGGCCCCAGGGCCTCACTCACGAATTTTTTCTTTATAAAAAAGGGTTCCTGAACGACTTCACGTTAGGCTCTTTCCAATGACACCAAAAACATGAAAATCGGTTCAGTGGTTTAGGAGGAGTGATTGTCACAAAAAACCTGCTCGCCTATTAAACAAGTATAGATTGTGATTTCAAAATTTAAAATAAATAAATATCTCTACATCATCCTACTAATACTAATACTAATATTATAAATGTGAAAGTTTGGATATATGTTTGGATGTGTGTATGGATATTTGCAGTTCCATCACTCAAAAACTACTGTACCTATTAAGCTAGAATTTTGCAAGAATGTAGCTTACATTAACATATACATTAACCTGATAACGTCTACATCCAACATTAGGGCTCCACCCCACGGGTTCTGTAAGATTCAATGCAAATCTTATGGGATATATAATTTATAATGTTACCAGCTGTATGTTAAAATGTTTGTCAGTTACTGCAAGGGAAGTCATATGGTAAAACATAAACAAAGATTTGATAGTGCTGGTCTACCCTCCACATTTGTGCCAAATTTCATCAAAATCGGGCGTTTCTTTCAAAAGTTATCGCGGTAACGGTCACATATTAATAACAATATATCAATTTGAACGAATGGTGTTTTTGGCATCTGGGGAAAACGAAAAGTTATCATGGTCTCGGACTTAATACCATGCCACCTATGGTAATAGCTTCTTCCCTATAGGGGAAATTTGCTAACAGTAATAACTTAATTTGTATTAAATAAAATATTGAAATTTCAAACTGGAATTATTATGAGGTATTATACTTACATTTAGTAAAACCAAATTGATTCTTAGCTTATCCAGTCAATCTTCAGCTCCGAAACGGCACACACAGCTCCACATCCACATCCACATCGGCACATTGGTTCTTCCCGATCTTTTGGCAGCAATGAAGCAACGAAAAGCATTGTGGGTACAGAACGCGCCAATGTGTTTGCACATAAATTAACTTACTGGCTAAGTTCTATTCACGCCGAAGTTATTATAACAATCACTTGAGACAAAATTAATTTTGATCTGCTAATGAACTATTGTGCAAAGGTTGGTCCACACTTCTTGCGAGTAAAAAGTTTGGTCGAACTCTGAATGTTCGGAGTATTCTGGTACCAGTACACTATCGCCGAATGGTTCACTCAAATGTTTGGCCGAACGTTCAGTACGAGGCACAACAACAAATCTTGCAACAAATCAATGGAATGTGCACAATAAACTGACCAAGTACACGCTCACCCAACTCAACCGCGCCAAACCCACTATGTAGTGAATTGCATTCGCTTCCGCTCCTCTCAGAGCTAACACTAATCGTAGCGAGACAAACTATCTCATACATACACGATATTCACGAGCTCACCGAGAACACTATCGGGCTTGTCTTAAGGCGGTTCCACACTTCTCACGAACAGGCCTGAACATTCGGCCGAACATTCACCCGAATGTTGACTGAACATTCCGTCCCATATGTTCCCATATGTATTCTAAAGTTCATGCAGCTCCCTCACTTCTCGCGAATACTCCGAACATTCGGAGTTCCTCCGAATGTTCGAGCGTGTTCGCGAGAAGTGTGGGACCTCCTTTACACAACAATACGCTCGTTATGGACACGACGGATAATGTGCTAATGTTGATACAGTTTTTCATATTTTCGAGAGAATATTCGCCCAAATGTTCGGAGGGAGTTGGCGAGAAGAGTGGGAGCTTCATATAAGGCGAATGGGAGAATGTTTGGCTGGATGTTCAGGTCTATTCGCTAAAGTGTGGGACAGACAAAATAAAAATCGTCTGACTTTGTTACGTATACATTGTTGCTACTTGGTCATCGACACGTCCAAGTAATAAACGAATAACACCTTACTTTTGTTATAAATAAAACAATTTCAAATGGAAGTTGCTTAGTATATTCTAATTTATTATGTTTAAAATTTTGTTTATTAAAGTTTCATAAATTTGACTGCGATTTTAAAAAGTTCATATTATGACAAAGTTAATTGTGATAAAAGAATAATAATTCCATTATTTTAAAATTATATTAAAACAGTTGTTAAACTAATTAAATATTGGTTAACAATAATTTCAATATGATTTAAATAATTTTACTGCAACTATTTTAAAACGTTTTAAATATTATTAAAACAATAATATATTGTAATAACTAATTCATGATTTTAAAATTATTTTGTAAACATTTTAATAAAAGTACAATTTAATTATTTTAGAAATATTTCCTAAATAATATTAAAATCATTGTATATCCATTTTAAAAATAAACTTATTTAAATCTTATATTAATATCATTTTTACTGAAAAATAATCATTTTAAATTATGTTCATGCCCTAACATTATACTGACCTTCCCGTATAAATTATGTGTTACCGTTCCAAAGCCAACATGGCCTGCTGATTAACCCTTTCAGTGCTATGGTCCGATATATCGGATTTTGAATCTGTTATCAATAAACACTGTTACTGCTTCATAAGCGATTGTACCGTTAGGCGCTCAGTCTGCAGTCTGAGTCTGACATGTGGTGAAACCTGGTTGACACGAATTGAACTACCTCGTCCAGCGCCTAGTCTCTATAATACCAACTAATCCACTGCAGCTGCTAGCCTGACCAGTGGCTGTGCGGTCTAAGGCGTTACCTTCCCGGCCAGGGGTAACACTTGGATCGAGGGTTCGAATCCCGTCACAGTCGGTGGTTTTTATGTGCAACTCATGGAGAGTTCACCTGTCTGTGGCAGAGTTGAAGGGGAGGGCGGACCTTAAGCAAACGGTGGACGGCTCGGGTCCAAGCTGACGGGATGGGTGGATTCTTTGTGAGTTGCACATCTGATCAGGTGTTTTGCTACATTTTACCTATCCTTTACTGTGTGTGTCCAGCGGAAGCACGTTTTTATTAATTTTAACTGTTCAGGCGTTCAATATATTAAAAAAATCAACAAAACATCACATATTCAACTACTCCTTTCAGAATCTTAGCACTGAAAGGGTTAACTGGGTTTACTTTAGCTGATTGCTTAAAACTTATAGTTATTTCCCAATGTTAAGCTTATGGTAAAAAAACTCAAATTCAAGGGGCCCCAGGGCCTCACTCACGAATTTTTTCTTTATAAAAAAGGGTTCCTGAACGACTTCACGTTAGGCTCTTTCCAATGACACCAAAAACATGAAAATCGGTTCAGTGGTTTAGGAGGAGTGATTGTCACAAAAAACCTGCTCGCCTATTAAACAAGTATAGATTGTGATTTCAAAATTTAAAATAAATAAATATCTCTACATCATCCTACTAATACTAATACTAATATTATAAATGTGAAAGTTTGGATATATGTTTGGATGTGTGTATGGATATTTGCAGTTCCATCACTCAAAAACTACTGTACCTATTAAGCTAGAATTTTGCAAGAATGTAGCTTACATTAACATATACATTAACCTGATAACGTCTACATCCAACATTAGGGCTCCACCCCACGGGTTCTGTAAGATTCAATGCAAATCTTATGGGATATATAATTTATAATGTTACCAGCTGTATGTTAAAATGTTTGTCAGTTACTGCAAGGGAAGTCATATGGTAAAACATAAACAAAGATTTGATAGTGCTGGTCAGATTAATATTTCAAATGATTTTGAATTTTTCACAGTTGAAGCCGCAGGAAACAGCTAGTAACTATATAAATAAGTTAATACATTCATACAACTAGTCACACTAAAATAGACAAATAATTTAAACAGGAAAAATTTATTGGATCAATTTAAAAACTTGTTACACAGATGTACACACAATCTGGCATCCCACTTTACAGAGTCTAACTTGGTTTCGATAAACCTCTTTGGGACACTTCTCCAATAAAGTTATGTGACTTTACTTTCTTGTAAGTTCATCTCTTTCAAAATTGTATTTGAGATAGTCTTGTCTAATAAAAAATCTGAGTTTTCCACATAAAATAAAGAAATCCATGCACTTTGGTAAATTTGTCATTTGGCTTACCTTTATTTCCAGGTGTTATCAGTATTCTAACAAGAGGCTGTGTTTATACAAAGTTCCTGATTTTAAATGTTGTCTTAATTTTTTTATGCGCCGGTAAGTGTAATAAGTGGACATTATATAAAGATGTAAACTTTTGTTATTATTATTTTGGCTAAATGTCACACTGCACAAGGGTGTATTTCCTGAATGTATTACTGAGTGCTATTATATTGTAATTCTATTTTTGCATGATACAGCAACGAGTAAACATGTAAACAGAAATTCAATTTTTAATACTAAATAAGATAAATCAACCAATTAACACAACAAATTGAACAAGGTTTTTGTGATTTACAAATTTAGAAAACAACATGGGTATGTAATAATTAACCTGACCTACAGATTTCAAGCTAGATAGTGAGATATTAATTCAAAAATGTATTTTCAAAATTTCACGGTACATAGAATATCGCTTTATCAAATATTATAAAAGTTGGAGCTGGATTTGTGGGTAATTGAAATTCAAACACTAAAGAGTTTGTCCTGTCAAAAAGATGTGAGTTAGTTGAAGAACGAGTTATCAGAAGTATGACGTTGACATGGAGTTGACTTTGACTTTGCAGAATTCTGTCAGTTGGTGCTAAAATTTACCATCCTGAATTTATAAACTTTAACCCCTGAACGATTTCCTTTTGAACTTTTCTGTACCACCTATAGCATTCATAACTTTATAACAAATGCAGAAACAAATGTTATCATATACTTAAACATGATAAAATGTAATGGATAGAGTATTAAGGATAGGTTATATCTGATAAATAATGTGAAGAACTGACTGAGAAATTTATTTTGTTGGTTGTAAACATGCCATGGCTGTCTCAATAGTTGTCAAGGTTTTATTTTGATTTGTTGTTCCAACGAAAAAAAAAGTAAAACCTCTTACACAGAGAGTCACTCAATCTGACAACCCACTTCAAATAGTCAACTTGGTGTTGATAACTACTGTACAAGATACTTCTTTCTTTTACTAACTTGAAACCTCAAAACTAAATAAGAACATCAAATTGGTATTTTCTACACTTTTCAATAACTAGAGGTATTTAGTTAGTTTTACTTTCTTAGCAAACAAACTCTGATATTTAACTAAATTCAAACGTTTATTAGTCCAGAGTACCAGCTCAATAACTTTCAAAGGAGAGTCTAAAGTTATTCAACTCTGTAGTTACTGAGCCTCTGCAGCAGTTTGTTCGCTGTCAGGGAGGGGGGCGGAGGGAGTCATCTCCCCTAGGCGTCGCCGCGAACGCCACTTCAACACTGTCACAAACACCAATATGGCCGACACAGACACTGTAACATAGTAATCAACAAGTAATACTAAATATTACTTTTAGTATTAATTTTCTGTACACTGTTTTAAGATTACCATTAACCCTCGCCCAAACCAACGAGAATCTCTTGATGTGCCAGCAAAGCAAATGTTTAGCGGACGTTGAAAACCATGGCAGGATCTGATTACACTCAAACCTAAGCGAAGACTTTGCAGCAGAGAAGCCTAAAATGATCACAGGACTGTAGCAAATTTCACCGATGTCTGACCTGTCCTGTGTCCTGTGTCCTGTGTCCTGTGTCCTGACCCCTGACCAGTGAATACTCATTCATTCAGTGAGTGGTGAGGTGTGTTGTTTAGAACCGTGTCTTTTTTAACTGAACACTTGAATTGTGTATAATTATATTCTGTATATATATAATAGTGTATAATTACTATTCTGTATGACCTTAGTCACAAATATTACACCAAAAAAGAGGTACAAGATTCGGGGTGGCATTGGAAGAGATTTTAAAATGTCAGGTAAATATGTAACATATTCATACAAGTATTATCAGTATATCAACAACTAGGTATAGCAGCTTATCGCCATTGGAGGCTTTGCCCACAAACCCCCTTTTGGACTTCGCTTTGCTCATTTGCATTTCATTTTTTGCCATCTCTTTCTGTTTTCTTACAAAACGTGGTCAAATGGAAAATTTGAAAAAGTGGAATATTTTCCGCCCAATAAGTGCCTCCAAAACTCAAAAATGTTAACTTTTGGCAATTTTTCTGACAGTTTCTCGTCAAAACCTTTAATTCAAGTACAGTATGAGGTCGAAGTGGGTCCGATTACGGTAAGTGCCTCAAAGTGTTCTACTTATATAAAGCTCACATGTTCACTGATTCACTGACTTTAATTTTACATAGGTCAAAATACTCAAAAGTACTCCTGAAATAAATTGCGGCTAAACGGATGATCGGATCTTAAATCTGACGAAACAATTGTAGGTTAGAAATTAAATTTTCTAGATCTTTTGTATTTAACATTTTTTGCCATCTATTACTGTGTTCCATGCGCTCATTGTGGAAAATTTGAAAAAGTGCCTCCGAAACCCAAAAATTTGAACAGGTTTTCTGACAGTTTCTCGTCAAGAGCTTCAATTCAAGTATGGGGTCGAGGAGGGTCCGATTACGGGAAGTGACTCATAATTTATGTCAGTGAACCCGTGTAGCTTTATATAAAGGAGATAGCAGCTTAGAATTATCACACGAAAAATGAATTTATGGTCCACAGGATGTGTTAATATTTTAACTAGTACAACTGAAATTCATGTAAAATTTAATTAAATGACCAGAATACTCAAATTTAGGTTATGATTATAAGCTGCGGTTGGTTCTGGTTTAGGTGAGCCCTTTTGTGAATGTGAAGATCAAGAAAAATATGGTGACCATCAAAAGAATTTGAAGTTAAAGCTTGGCTTCAAATCGTATTTTTAATTTCAAAACAGTTTTCATTCAAATACATTTAATAATTCAACTAAGTTTCATATAGGTTTATGTACTGTATATTCTCACGGATCTTCTATTGCCACCAAAGTTGATTAATCATGACCATTGTTTTTTTAAGCATTGAAACTTGGAAAAATAAATTTATTGTACCGCTGTTTACTTATTATACAATTTCATATGAGGCACCTTGTTTGATCCGCAGTAATGACTTTTCCCTTCAAACCTCTTGTTACAGTCACCTCAATATAGTTAAATCATTAAAACACATGTTATGAATTTAAGTTACATTTTACATTATTTGAAACAATTAGTTGACTGTACGCGCAATCGTTAGAAGGGAATTGGGATGGGGAAGGTGACAAATCTATCTCGCACTACTCCCTTTACATGCTACAGTCTCATTCATGCGGATACATGCTGATGTAATCTGGACACTATATTTTGAAATTTATTTATATTTTGTTTAATTGCAGAACTGTGGTTATTCTTTACTCATGTGTTACCATACAACATTTGGATAAGTAATATGAGGACAATAAAATAGTCTGTTCTTACCACAATTTGTCCTTTGACATATTTGCTGTTGGAAAAACCAAGTCCAACCTTTTTAGGTATAGACTTTAACCATTGATCATTTTAAGTAGTCTGGAAATATTGCTCTGTTTAGGTAGGTTAAATATGTAAAATAATAATAATAATAAGAGTACCAGATGCTATTTTACTACACAGTAGCTGAGATGACTCCGGGAAGTGGGCTCCAACACTCTCTATCAAAATGCTACGGCTCACTAGTAGGCCTACACAACTAGATCTTGGGCACCAAGGCCAATCTATTGAATATTTTTTTATTTTTATTAGTTCAAAATTCATATCTGGGGTCCCTTAAAAGTTATTGGCCTCAGAGGTTAATTCAATCTAGACCAATATCAAAATAATTTTATGGCTAAAAAGGGGCTCTTGCTTCAAGGCTTTTTAAAGAGTAGAGGGAAGTTTTATCACTACGTCTTATTGGTGAATTAAATTAACAGAATAAGTTTATGTATATGAGAGTTTTGCTAGTAAATTTATAAAAACAACTCAACTTATTCTTACTGCAAATGACTATGTAGCAGGAAAGGAAATTATTTGCCCTAGATAATGTTTGATTTGGTTTGTTCCACCAAATGTAGGTCTATATATAGGTAGTAGTAGATCCTAATCAGGAACATGGCTGCATAACAAATGTTCTGTTTTACAGAATAACTTGTATCTATACTAATAAAGTTTGTTGTGTGTGTGTGTGTCCCAGGTAATTTTGAAAACAGCACCTTAATAAAACTGCTCCTGCACCATACCACGTGGTAGAGGACCAAACAATTTGAGATACTTTTTAGCGAATTTCCCCTATAGGGAAGAAGCTATTACCGTAGTAGGTCTCATGGTAAGACTTAAGCCCGAGACCATGATAACTTTTCATTTTGAGGTCCCCAGATGCCAAAAACACCATTCGTTCAAATTTTTATATATGTATATATATATATATATATATATATATATATTTATATATATATTTATATATATATATGTGTCCGTAAGCACGATAACTCTCGTAAAAAAGGTCCGATCTTAATGAAATTTGGTACAAATGTGTAGAGTACCATTTATTTGAACAAGTTCGAAAACCAGATGAATCGCACCATCCGAAGGGGGGTTTTTGGGGGGTTTTGTACCCCAAAAATGTGTTTTTTGGGGTTTTCACATGTAATTTTAATTTAAATCAAATTTTAATTTACACCATTGAATTCAGCTTAAAAAAACAAACGATTTGGTATTTTGATCATTGCTCTACGTCAATTGGTTGCCGAGATATTGAAAGTGCTAAACACAGTACGTTGTCTAATGTTATTCTTATGGAGAAAAAGAAAAATTGTATATCTCGCTTATTTATGAACATAAACTGGCAAAATTTGGTACATGGCTTGATCTGGTTATGGTTTATTGTTGTTTGCACAAAAAAACAATTTTTCGCCTATGGTTCCTGTAGCAGCAAACCTAGGTACTTGGTCTCTATGTTATTCTTATGGAAAATACTTAAAATGTTATATATCGCTTATTTATGAATTTATATGGATGAAACTTGGTATGTGACTTCACTAAGATGAGTTCTATTGATATTTGCATAAAAACCCATTATTTTGTGTGCCTTGTTGCAGCAAACCTGCGTATCATCCCCAATGTTATTCTTATGGAGAATAATTAATATTTTAAATATCGCTTGTTTGTGAATACATTTCTTATGAATCCTGTTAAGTGTTATGTTATATATTCATTGGAAATTCGCTGAGTATGCAGGTTTGCTGCGACGGGTGTATTTTATTTTACCCCAGACCTCAGGGCTATATGCCAGTGGCATCAAAAGCTGCCATGTTATTCTTATGGAGAGAAGGTTTTTTTCTAACTGGTTCGTATGCGGCTCTTCAAATCTGCTCCCAGGCCATACCACATTGTTGAGGGTCTAAAAGCATTGACTATATACATAGACAATGCTAAGATCTTTGGGTAATTTTTCTCGCGACCTCAGGGCTCCGCCCCAATGGCATCTTCTACCATTTCCCGACGTCCAATTTGGACGTGTGGTGGTATTTTGGTTTTGTTTTACAAAGCCACATGACTTGAACGATGCCCCAACTTTGGTTATGTCCCCCTCCCCCCCGCCAACCATAGGGCTCCGCTTCCCTGGCAAAATTGTAATGTTATTCTTTCGGTTTTTTTTGTGTGTTTCAGCCAATTGTCATTAATCATTTGGGTATGTTTTTATGACCCCGAAATTAGGGCTCTGCCCCATTGGCTAAAACGTTGCCAAGTTATTCTTATGGAGAACAGGGTACTCCAGGATATTGCCAAAAAGGCTCCTCAAATCTGTTCCCGGACTATACCAGGTTGTTTGGAGGATAAAAAAAACTTTGGATACTTTTATCCCGACCTCAGGGCTCCGCTCCATTGGCTTCTTTTCTATCAGTTCCAGACTCCGATGACATGTAATGGTTATTTGGGTATGTTTTAAAAAACCCGCATCTCTTGAATAAAGCCCCAACTTTGGACATGTCCCACCCCCACAGCAACCTAAGGTATCTACCCCCTGGCCAAACCTACACCTTCAATCACGAAATTTGGTACATATATACTCTTTCCATAACTTAGGTAACCACTAAGAATGGATTTTAAGAAAGTCCCATAGGGCTATGCCTCGCCGAGCTTGAAAGTTCCAATCCTGTGTTATTCTTATGGACATTCACTTTGGTGGTTTGAGCTGATGAAAATTCAAACAGCTGATCATGATTCGTAGTAGTTCCACGGATTAACCACAGAATGTAGCACACACAACTGTTTTATTCCCGGATGAAACCAGGTACCATGGCAGCTAGTTTTAAATAAATGCAAATCTACATACATATACTGATAAAATTGCAGTGATTTATAATTGCTTTTTCTAATTCAGATTTTAGTAAACAATTATTCCTTAAATTTTCAGGAGCGATATGTTTTTCTCAAATTTCTTCGCAGAATCTTGAATTTGACTGTATAATTAAAATGTGTATACCTACTTACTTTAGATAATTTGATTCAAAATACAACAAAACCCGTACCAGGATTTATATATGTTCTTGATTTTATGCATAAGCGTAATTTGAGTACCAGTATTTCAATAAGAGAGAGCAAAATGATCGTGATCATGATTTTGTGACTATTTATATGTTACAATAATATGCTCTCCATATGTACCATATGTAGCCTCCTTGCATCCTCCAAATTTCGCCTATGATTTTGTGATCATGCAGTCAATGGAAAAATTACGGTACTCACTGAGAATGAGGACCAGAAGCACACAGCCCATGACCATAAAATATCTCATTGTTACTGTGGCATCGTCTTCTACCTCCACTATATCACCTGCAACAAATTATAAATATGTTTATTTTGTTACCAATGAAACTTTTGACATAAAGGCAAACAACAATTCAATTAATTATTAAAATATTCTGTTATGTACTTTTCCCCCAGCTTGGAAAAATATTTTCTCTAGTGTCAGATTTACCTAATCTCATTTATCTCAGTATCCTCATTTTTCTCATCCATTATCCCAAAGTAACTCTTTATTTTCTTCCAAATGTTGAAAAAACATTATATTTTTTTATATGTTTTTGAAGTTTGTTTAGTCTTATTAATTTTTAACTGTGTGTTGCTTTGTATAGTTTGTTTAATACTTTTTCTTGGCTTCACTCATCACTATCAGTTAGGTACTTCATAACTTTTCGTACCAAAAAAGCACACTCTGTTTAAACTGGTATGGGGTTTGAAAGGGAATAATGTCAAATATTTATTTTTTTATCTAGAAGACATGATTATTTTAATTAAATATAAACATACATTCAAAAAACTCTCATGTTACCTATATAGTAATCGTATTTTATCATTCTGCACCTGCACAAAAAGCAGGTGTTTTTGGATCTGTAATTAATCCGTAATCATATTTTTCTGATACCTTAAAACAGTGCACCGAAAAATCAGCTGTGGATTTGTTCCACAAAAAATAACACATGTTATCAGTTTGTCGCTTACAGGCCCGCTCAGAGAAATGTTGGGCCCCTGGGCAAATGAGAGTATGGTCCTCCTCTACCCCTTGCATAGTATAAGGAATATAAGGTATATTTTGTATTTCATATTATATTGTGTGTATGTTTATATAGGTTACTAGCTGTTACCCGCAGGCTTCGCCCCGCGAATTATTTATAAAAACTATGATAGTTTTATGTGCTGCATTCTGTGGTTAGCCTGTGGAACTACTACGACTCAAGATCAGCTGTTTGTATTTTTCATCAGCTCAAACAAAAATTAACGTCCATAAGGAATACATGGGAACTTTGAACCTCCGTGGGGCATAGCCCTGTAGGATTTTCACAACTTTAATATGCCTATATGTTACTCAGGACTATCAAGTACCTCTCTGCAACTCAATCGGTCCAGTAGTTTTCACGTGATGGAACTTCAGAGTTACGCACAAACATCCATACTTTAATATTTTTAATATTAGTATGATATTTGTTTCAATAGTCAGTTTGTTTCTTGTTCTTCAGGTCCCGCTGATAACCAAGAGTATAAAAATTGTTGAGTTGTTTTTAAAAATCAACCACTCGCTTATGGCCCTAAAGGACATTGGGTACAGCAATTGAAGTTGCCATTACATATGGTAAGTCTTTTGGCTGTCCATTATGACAAACTTCCCTTTCACCTGTGGTCCCTCCATTTGCAGCGGCTAGGGACAGAATCTCTGGGTTTGGTCCCCAACCTGCCAACCTGAGAATGCATGGTCCCTGTCAGTTAAGTTGACCAGTTGGAGGGCAGAATGCGGGTCCCCTGTTTGAGAGCTTCATCCCAGCTGTCACAGATGCACGGGAGTTGGCTCTCTGAAGGGTCAATTTGGCTGCCGTCCCATCCCACCCTTTCCTTTCCTGCTATATCCTATATTTCCGGTAATCTGTGCAATATTCCCGCTTGTGGAAGATGTGACTAGCAGCTATGCTGGGGTTTCCTAATCCGAAACAATGATGATGATGATGATGATGATGATGATGATGATGATATAGGGCCCCAAAGAGGCCGGGCCCCAGGGCAATTGCCCCCCTTGCCCCACCTCTAGGCAGGCCTGTGCGCTAACCACAAAGATTGTTATTGTTCCTTTTTCCTTTTGAGTATTTCACAGGTAAAAAACATGTGTTATATACATTCTGTTTGTAAATAATATAAATGTAAATATTGCGAAGTTAATCTACCTGAACTACCAAAACGATACAATCACCTAATCTTTAGTTTAAATTTTTAACTATCAAAGGCTTATACGGGTAGAATGTTAAAAAATGATGGTAAGACTTAGGCCCGAGACCATGACAACTTTTTGTTTTGAGGCTCTAGGTGCCAAAAAACCCATTCGTTGAAATTGATATGTGTGCACTTAAGAAATTAACACCATTTTGCACTATTTTGAGTATTCTCTTTATCATCAAGCACAAACAAATGATTGAAAAACAAAAACAATAGATCAGATGTTATTTACACATTTGATTAAGATCAGATTATGTGGAATTAAACCATTTTGATATTGTAGAAAGAATAAGGAGCGAAAAATTATAAAATTAACGAATGTTGAGTCCATGAATTATAAGTCCACATCGTTATGACTTATTCCACATCGTCTGTTCTTAACCAAATGCGTAAATAACATCTGATCTATTGTTTTGTTTTTCAACCATCTGTTTATGCTTGGCACAAATGTGGAGAGTAACATTTATGACTTTAGTTCGAGAACCAGAATGATCGTACCATGGGATGGGGGTTTTATGGGGGTTTTAAATTGTCCAAAAATCAGTTAATTGCAATTTGTACCCTACAATTTTAAAAACACTCAATTTTGGTCATGACCATTATAGAGGTTAAAAAACAAATAATTTAGTATTTTGAATCATTAACCTGATGTGGAGAAAAGTCAAAAAACGTATCCCATGTTAATTTTAAGGGAAAAAGGTTTTTAGTTTTTCCTCAGTTAATTTTACTGAAAACTGCACATTTGTTTTACCAATAAGTTCAGCTTTAAAAAACAACTATTTTGGTGTTAAATAAATTTTGATTCTACGTCCAATCGTTGCAAAGATATTCAAAGTGCTAAACATAGTACGTAGTCCAATATTATCCTTACGTAGAATAAATAAAATGTGATATCTCGATTATTTATAAATGTATATTGATGAAACTTGGTATGTGGCTTCACCTAGTCATGGTACGAGGGTCATCCAGAAAGTAAAGAATGTTTGCTTGCTGCGTCTAGCACAGCTCCCCCATCACCGCTATTGCGTGTGCGGCAGTCCACTCACCTCTCCACCAAAGTCTGAGCCGAGTCTCGTTGCTGTGCGGTCACACGTCTTATTTCTACAGCGATTGAAAATGGCGGCGGCAATCGAAAATCTCGCCAAATCTAAGATAAGCAGTGTCAATCGGTCTCTGAGTAAAAAAATGTCCATACCGAAGAAATTTTTAGAAAAACACCAAAGAAAGTTAATGATGAAAGTGCAAAAAAAATCTTAAAATTTATGTAATGTGCTAAGATTTTAGCAGCTCTTTTCCTCCAATCTTCCCTCAAGTCTTTCTTTCAAATCGTCTTTTGCGAGCAATGATCTGCCGCTCCGATCCTCGTCGTGCATAATGGATTTTATTTCATTAACCCATTGAGGTAGTAATTTTATTCTATTTGTAGTAGCCTATAACGGGAATTGATTGGTGCTGCACTCTAGTAGCAAAATATGTAACTAATGACCGCGGGCGTCTACGGTTCTATCCGCTAGGGGCGCGGACTGACTGAAAACCCTTAATATCGCCGCCAGGCCTTTGGTCGTGTTAGCTGAGTTGGCTACGTCGTGGAAACACCTTGGCCAGGTGGCGATACGATGTTCGTGGGTTCGATTCCCGCACACGACCAAAACTGACCAGTTGTGCAACTCTCAATGAGTTAACCGGTCTGTGGCAACGTTGGTGGGAGGGCCCAAGTAAAATAAACGTTGGCAGGCTTGCTTGGAAGTTGACGGGATCGGTTAATTCTTTGAGACTTGCACATGGTCAACACTGATTTTGCTAATTTTTACTTATGTCTACTGTGTGTGTGCCAATGCGACTCTCTAAACTGAAATAAAACAATATTTTAATTAAAATATGCCATTAATACATTTAAAAACACCAATTTTATACTCCAATTCACACGTTAATAAAATTACAAGTAAGGAACGAGACCTGCTCGTATGTCTACGCCAATGGGTTAAACCTGTTGCACCATTTTTTCCCCTGAAAACTCGACTTGAAGACTTGTTTGCACTTTCACCACCAATTCTATTTGGTGTTTTTCTAAAAAATTTGATGGTCTAGACATTTTTTAACTCAGAAACCGAATAAAACTGCTTATCCCATATTTGGCGGGATTTTCGATTACCGCCGCCATTTTGAATCGCTGTAGAAATAAGATGTGTGACCGCACAGCAACGACTCGGCTCAGACTTTGGTGGAGAGGTGAGTGGACTGCCGCACACGCAATGGCGGTGATGGGGAGCTGTGCTAGACGCAGCAAGCAAACGTTCTTTACTTTCCGGATGACCCTCGTATATTGATATTTGCATGAAAAAAATTCTTTTTTTTATCATCCCTGTCGCAGCGAACCTGCATACTCAGTCCTAATGTTATTCTTATGAAGAATAAAAAAGCTATAAATCACTTATTTATTTATGTATTTTTATTATACTGGGTATGTGGTTCTATGTGGTAGTGACAAGCACATACATGCATTGTAAATTTGCTGAGTACGCAGGTTCGCTGCGACGGGGTGTTTATTATGTAGCTGGTTTCTTGCAGCTGGGAGCCACGAGCGCCACTCGGCCCCCAACGCGTCTTCTGTGCTAGCCAGGGGCGGCCCGTCAGTTTTTCAGCGCCCGTGCAAAGACCAAATTTTCCGCCCCCCACCATAATCCAAAACCTCCCTGAGATAGACTGACACGTGCGCGCCTCTCTCCCTTATTCGGCTGAAGAAGAGAGCCCAAGCGCCCTAAACAGCTACTGTGAGCTAGGGACTTTCCCGTTCACTAGAATTTCACGAAACGAACGAATCTCTCCCTCGCTTGTTGTTGCGTTTGCGATGTTTCTGGTTCCGTGCTAAGCTAATCACCTGAAATGACAAGCTATGGAACACATTCAGAAAAGAGACTTGTGAAGTTCAAAATCTTGATTTCATATATTATCGTCCTGGAAATGTATCCCGTTTCCGATCTTCCGCGCCACTAAACTTTTTGCCATAAAAAAATTAAAAACCTCAAATAAATAAAAAATCTAAAATTTTAAAACAACAAATGTGCACACTTGTAATCAACGTATCACAATACACTGTGTATCATAAAACAATTATGTGTTTCTTTAAGAAAAATAATAATGAAAACAAACCCTTAAAACTGAGCAGGAACGGTGAAGTACATACTGATAACAGTACATCTGTTCTGAGCGTGGGAAAGATTTCGTCCAGGGGAAGCAAAACAATATTCAAAACGCTGTTCAAAACCGACCGCGATTCTGACGGTTCCTGGAATCTGTTAGGCTGAAGTTTTCGATGGATACAGCAAAGTTTGTTGTTGAGTTATTTTTGTTTTTGAAAAAAAAACTAATGATTTCTGAATATATTATTTGTTTAATGATTTTAATGTATAACACGTTTTTCAGTTATACTGACTATATCTTCGAGTATTTAATCTTTAAGGTTTTGTGTAGCTATAAAGCTTATTTTTAATTTTTTTTATTCTGTGATATATCGAAACTTATCTTCTAAAAGTGTTTGGATCAATTAAGTTTAACACCAGTGACTCTAAAAACTCAAGTTGGGTGTAAACATGTTTTTTCTATAGTACTATACTGTGATACACTGTCGCAACTTATTTAAAGTAATGCCAATTAGTAAGAAATACAGATTATTAGTCAATTAACCACGACCAGAGCTCAAATAATCTTAATCTGTAATGAGGAGAAGTATATGTTTAATTCTTAACATTTCCGACTAAATCTCCAATACTCCGAAATGGCTCAGTTAACAAGTAAGAACTTGGTTAAAATGGTTACTAAACAGACAGAACGCTAAACTATATTTTCAAAGTAAACTAAAGAGTTAACCTTACAAGTAACGATGTAAGGGGGCGCCAGAATCTGATGAGGGTGCATCATATTTCCCCCTTATTTCATATAATACTAAACTCAAATAGATCAAATCCCTATTCAATATTCTCCAGCCTCCAAACCATATCTTTCCTTATCTATAGGAACTAGTTTTAAAAAATCGGCGTGGGCGGATTAAAACAATTAGTTGCATTGTGTTACTTTATATTTTAACATTGCAAATTTCTTGCATCGTATTGCGAATTTTATTCTAACTCTCAATACCAATCAGTATGCCCTGAAGTTGTCACAAACCGATAGAGGTCAAAACAGCTGCTCGTTTTGGAATAGATGAGGGGAGCAGAAGTTGTATTGTCTGATATGTAAATTTAATGTTTAAGTATGATGAAGGTGCAAAACATGGTGAATGTTCATAACTTTCTTTCAAATATTGCCTTTCAACAACTTATAATACTAATATACAACAATTTACAGAATCAGTTTGGTTTTGATATATTTACAACTTTATGTTAGTGCTACGGCCTATGCCGTCCACCCCGCATCAGGTGGTGTACTGACGAGGGAGAGGCGGTCCGCCCCAGGCCCCGCTTTGGCATAGGTCCCCAAATTTTGAAAAATGTTCGAAAGTCTGAGCGAGTATTTTCCGCTGATCTCCGGAGAATCGCTACCGATCTTCTGTCATATTTTGGGCCGTTATTACGTAGTAAAGTCGTCATTTTTGGACAGTATTTTGTTTTCCGTCGACGTTTATAGCCGATATTACGCGGCAAGGACGTTAATTCCAGATTATATCATCTGTAACGTCTTCAACTACGGCCGATAAAACGTGGTTCAGTCGCCATTTACACAGTTAGGTTGTTTTATTATGTCCGATTCATGTGTAATACATAATGTTATGTCTCGGAATTTTCGGCCGATTATACGTGGTGCGATCGTCTTTGGCGGCCGTTTACTACGTGATTTGGCATGTCGCGATCGTCCAAAGATTGGTGAGAAATACTCGTTCAAACTTTGGAGTACTTTTCAAAACTTTGAGTCCATTTGACTATTTAAATACTCAAATTTTGAGTATTCGCACGCCCCTAATCATCGTACACATACATATGAATAGGCTTTCCTCTTCAATCCCTACTGTATATATAGCCCCTAACAAATATATCCGCCGCCCCAGGCTCCCAACTCAAAGCCGCCTTTAAAGGCGGCTATACCCAACTACGACAATTCGCCACTGCGGCCGCATCCCACGACCCGTTATGAGCGCCGAGCGCCGCCCCCCCAACAGCGCCGCGCCCTGCGCGCCCCGTGCTGGAGCACGGCTCGCACTGCCCTAGAGCCGGTACTGGTGCTAGCTGCCATGAGAACACTCATCCCCATCCCACTCAATTTTTCAGTGTGGTGTGACTTTCGTCGAGGATTATAGATTGCTCGTGCACTCCCTGACATGACATAAATTCTAGATTTTACCTCCATTTGCGCTTAAATGTATAGAAAATACTTAGTATTTTTTTGCAGTAATTATTTTTATATTTCCATTTATACTTTCAATGACGATGAATAACATCAAAGCCAGAATAGAAAGTCTAAAAGAAATAGCCTTTTGAAAGTTAGATATCATTTTCATTCATTATAAGATTAAGGTGTTCATTATTTCTTCTAGTTATTTATAAGTAGGCCCCTACTGTTATTTGGAATAATTTTTGTTTGTTCCAAAATGCTTTTTATAATGAAAAAAACCTTATAATTACTAGTTTTTAAAGTGATTTGGGGAATCTCATTTTCATTTCTTCGACTGGTTAAACTCTCCCAAATATTCTACTTTTTTATTTTAAATAAACTTCGTTACATCTAAACAAATGTTTTAAGGTTCTTAAAATCATTTTCATAATCATACCAGTCTGCTTTCTATAATATTATTATGTCATAATAAAATAAACTCACTTTAGTTGTCTGGGCTGGTTAAATTCCAAATATTTATTCTCAGTTTTGTTATTAAATGTGTTTTTCTGCCTAATGTAAAGTTTTAATTGTAAAAAACTGTGTTGTGTATTACCATTACTTATGAAGTTGAATAAAAGTTCATTTTAAGCTAAATTTATTATTCTAAAACCTGGATGTAACTTCCAGTTCCGTGTGTGACTTCTCAAACCCAAGTGCCCTCTGCAGGGTTAAAGCACAGAGAAATATTTTTAGTTAGAAAGGATTTTAATGATTAAGATCGAGATGATATCATTACTAACAGTTACCAGCAGGCTTCGCCCCGCAAATGATTTATAAAAACTATGACAGTTGTGTTTGCTGCATTCTATGGTTAGCCCGTGGTACTAATACGTATCAAGATTAGCTGTTTGTATTTCATCAGCTCAAAGAAAAATGAATGTCCATAAGGAATACATGGGAACTTTGTCGGGGTCTCTGGCGGAGCCCTAAGGTCAGATCAGTATGAAAACCATTTAGTTTTCCTATTTTTTTTGCCTAAAGAATCAGTGTACAACATTTCAACTCTCTATAGGTAAACAGGAAGTAGGAGAATTTGTGATGAGTGAGTGAGTGAGTGAGGGCTTTGCCTTTTACTTTCTCCCTCTATGCATAGTATATGGAGAAAGTATTGTTTTCGCCAAAATTTTCGAATTTGAGTTGTTAGTGGAAATATTTGTTTTGGTGCTCCCTGAACCCAAAAAAGTGGTTTTTACGTGATGTCTGTCTGTGTGTGTGTGTGTGTGTGTGTGTGTGTGTGTGTGTGTGTGTGTGTTTGTGTGTGTGTGTGTGTGTGTGTGTCTGTGTAGATGTGTACAGAGCTAGAGCCCTAACCAATGGGCCGATTTTTATGAAATTTGGTATGTAGGTATCCACGATATCTCCAGGTGTTTTTTTTTCATTTTTTGGAATTTTTGGATTTTTAAGGGCTCCCCCAAAAACCGCCAAAAAACATGAAAAATAAAAATTTGTCAAAAACGGCTCTAACGATTTTGATTAAACTTTAGTCGTTTGTAGAACTTTAGTTTTCCAACAAAATGACACTACCCACATTCCTGTAAAAATTCGGGTTCAGAAATTACAGGACTTAGAACATCAAAAATTCAGTTTTTTGGATTTTTCATAAAAAGACATAAATATAAAAACATATTACTATTCACCATTAAAAAGAGCTCAAAAAACTAAATAATTTAGTATTTTGAATTACTATTCTACGATTGCTGGTTTCGGAGAAAATTGAAATTTTCATTTTGCGGTAAACGCAGTACGTTGTCCTATGTTATTCTTAAGGGGATTACAAAAATTACTATTCCTCTCTTATTTACTGATAAATTTCATTCAAACTTGATATGCTTGTCAATTTAGCATTGACCAACAGAGGAAATTCGGAATATGTTGCCCCTTAATAACCCTGGGGGGGAATAGGGGGCATTTCCCCTCTTAAAACCACAAGTGTAGCAATGGATTCTGTAGTGCCTCCAAAGCAGGGATTTGGGTGGATGTTTTTTAAAACACCTTGTTTACAAGATTTTCTGTACATTCGACCGTGCTTTGTATTCTATATTTAGTAAATAAAAAGTAATTTATTCGTTAAAGTTGGGCTTAAAGGGAGAAAGTATGTGTCAGTTTCCTGATACCGTTTATTATAGGTATAGATAACAGGTGCTGTAGGGGGAATTTTTATAACGGTTTGGGATGGTATTTATCTCAATTTAGCTATAACCTAGTGGCTTGAAGAGGCAGAGAGGGCCCATAGCCATAGCCTATTTTTCAGTGAATTATATTGAAAACCAAGTGGATAATGTTAGCTTATGAAAAACTGTTCATTTTTATTTATTACTTGCTTTGTAAGTCTTTAGACATGTTATTAAACCCAGACTTTTTCAATCATGTTATTTTATCCCTAAAAAGGATGATACAAGTGATTTACAAAGCACTAAAAATCTATATTTCTAGAATTTTCTTTAAATAGTAAAATGAATTGTAAGGAAGTGCTTTTGCCAAAAAATTAGATTTTACATTATACTGAAAATTCTTTAAAATTCACACCTAACCAAAACCTAAAAATTAACAATCTAACTTTATGCGTTGTAAATAAATGTTTTAGTAATTGATACAAAATAATACTTCATTATGAATATTGTTTAACTTACCTCCGATTGGATTAGGAAATGGGTGAGGTTTGTATTCACTGAAATCAATCTTGCTTAAATCAGTAGGATTCATTTCATCAAAGAGATCTGACAATAGTTAATTAATTTTGTCATTAGGTAAATTAGAACAATGGTAACAAGTAGAGGAAGCAATACCACTTGGCAGTAAGGGGTAAATGTTACTGTGATAAAAAAAGTTTACAAAATATTGTAGAGGTTATTTTTATAGGTGTTTTTAACCCCAAAAAACGAAAGCTTATTCCCAATTATAGGGGTTTTTAACCCCAATCTCCAAGAAAAATTACAAGTTTACTTGTTTACCTTTTTTTGACAAATGTACATAATAATAAAACAAACATATGATTAAAATGGTAAAGTGTTGGCCAACTTGAGCATATGAAATGAATATTTGTAAAACTAAGCGTGGAATTTGTAATAATATTATCTATCTATTCATAAAAGCCAAACCATCCCAGGAACTTTTGATAAAACCAATGATATAAGTCTAACACCCATTAACCATACACTTGAATCAAAGCACAGACCATAGAAAAAAGTAGACTGGGCATCAAGGGTATAAAAGTGAAGCATAAATTAACCCATTAACGTAGTAATTTTATTCTAATCGCAGTAGCCTATAACGGGATTTGATTGGTGCTTCACTCTATTAGCAATATCTGTAACTAATGAGTGCGAGCAACTACGGTTCTCTCCGCTAGGGGCGCGGACTGACTCATAAACCAAAATAACACCGCTCGGCCTTTGGTCGTGTTAGCTGAGCTGGCTAAGTCGTGTAAACACCTTAGCCAGGTGATGATACGATGTTCGTGGGTTTGATTCCCGCACACGATAAAAACTGACCAGTCGTGCAACTCTCAATGAGTTAACTGGTCTGTGGCAACGTTGGTGGGAGGGCCCAAGTAAAATAAACGGTGGCAGGCTTGCTTGGAAGTTGATGGGATCGGTTAATTGAGTTGCACATGGTCAACACTGATTTTGCCACTTTTTACTTATGTCTACTTTTTAATCTGAAAGAAAACAATATTTAGATTAAAATACGCCATTAATCTATTTAAAAACACAAATTTTCTATTCCAATTTATTGGTTAAAAAATGACAAGAAAGGAACGAGACCAGCTCGAAAGTTACGCCAATTGGTTAAATCTGGACCACCAAGTTGGTGGCTTGTAATTTCTTTGAGTCCCAACAGATAGTGTTACTTGTATTGTGACTGGTCTTAGAAATACACTTAAGTCAAAACATATGTTTATTTTGGTTGATTTTATCAAAAATAAATCGATTTATTTACTAACATATGAAGTGGTTAGTAAATTCTTAAACGGTGCTTACACTGTTAACACTCAAATCCTAACTACTCTAAATTAAATGGAACTATTTTTCAAAAGTTAATAACATTATTTGAAGCAAGAGATTATAAAAACTAGTAGAATGTGTACCAGTTCTTCGCAGGAGTAACAGCTGTAATAAAAACAAATGTATCAGCTGTTGGAAATGAAATACCTTTAAGTGTGTTTAAACTCGTCCCTTTTCTTTATATTTGTGCCCTTATGCTTAGAGAAAATTGTATCAAAAAGCTAATATTTTACCTCCAATTTGCTCACCGAGATATCTTTCATTCAAGAACGGGGTTGATAGGTGTCAGACTTATGGTTTTCTGAAAAGTTCCTGTGTTAATGAGGCTTTATATATAGATTATGTTTCATACTATATAAGAAAGTAAGGACAACGTTCTATCTATTGCAGTGATGGTACATTAACACTATCTGTTACAGCGCAAGGGGAGTGAGTTACTTATCAAACTATGGTAAACAAACTAATTTACTAATATATTTGTTACAAAATATCAAATCTTAATATATAAAACTCAAATATCACTGACTGACTGACTCACTCACTCATCACGAAATCTCAAAAACCACAGAACGGATTGTAATAAAATTTGAAACATACCTTCCTCTTGGGTCTTAGGTGCTCATTAAGAAAGGGTTTTAAGAAATTCCCAAAGGGCTCTCTCTGCCCCATGGGGAGTTAAACTTCCAATCCTGTGTTATTCTTATGGTCATTCACTTTAAGTTTAAGCTGATGAAAATACAAACAGCTGATCTTAATTCGTGGTACTTCCACGGGATAACCACAGAATGCAGCACACACAACTGTCATAGTTTTTATAAATTATTACTTGCGGGGCGAAGCCTGCGGGAACAGCTAGTAACTAAATATATTTGTGGGCCTAACAACTCTACAGAATTAATGCTTTGGTTTACAGTCTTTCATAAATATGATGCCAAATATTATTAAATATTAAATATTATTATAAATATATTATAAATATTTAATATATTAAATATTTATATTATAATATAAATATATTATATTATTAAATATTACTAAGCTATTTAGTTTGATTTCAGGTGAGCGTAGCTGTTGGGCCCTGAGCTAGTCTTATGTATTAATTCGCTAAGGAATTTCGTTTTTGGCCCACTACGTTATTTCTCAACCGATTTGGACAATCAATGTGTCATTTTAAAGTTTTTACACTCTAGATGTACAAGCAAATGTAAAACTCAAAAATATCGCTTTAGTTTTTAAAATATTGACATTTAAAAAATTTCCCCATGTTGTTCAAATGGGATAATACTGTTGAGGAAACTCAGCCTTTCTTCCTTTTCATTATATGGTTCTGTATTAAGTTAGATTTGCCATTGGCTGACAGTGTTCCCCTATCTGACAGTCCTCATTTCTCTTATAATAATTTTTCTTTTAATTAAAGCACATAATTATATTGTTGGAAGGAACTGTGATTATTTATTTCTTGTTTAGAAACAAATCAGTGGTATTTGACTATTTAATTTAAGCTCTTTGTAATACTGGTTAACAGTGAACCCACATTAGAACCGGCTTGTTGGCTAATTCGTTAAGGAGGTGAGTTCATTTTATTAGCATTTTTATATAAATAATTAATTGAATCAATGTTTAAATTTTGCTAAATGGAACAAAAACCCATTTATGTCTGATTTTATGCCATCATTTTAATGTTTGACAAAATTAATTTAAATATATAATGGTGTCATGCATAGGAACGCAAAATTTGTATGTGTTCCACGAGCTGACAAGGGTTTCAGCTACCGTTTAATTATTATCAATTTTCTTTGATTTAAAGAGACGCAAGGTTTATTTCGACTCTGTATAGATCACTTTTTAGACTCGTGAATATTGTATGTGTCTGAAGTCTGTAATTTATTAAAATGTACTCCATAATAATGTAAAAACAAATAATTTGTTATCTCAGTATTTTTGCCTAATCTATGTTAGTGTACAATTAATTTAACCAAGTATCTGTAATGTTTGAGCCCATATGCTTAATTGTTTGCTTGCAAAACCATCTCAGAAACAGCTTGAATAATCTTCAAGTAGCCATAACCACTTATTTTAGAGTCAATCATGTGACTTTAACAGTTAAAGTTCCTTAGAAAAAGTCTAGTGTTTGTTAACTCAAAAGTGTCGCAATTCAAGCATTTTATAAAAATACTAGTAGGTGCCTGTCAAAATTCAACGTATTCAATACATTATTAAGTTTGAGTAATTCGACGGTAAACTGTAGGAAGAATAAACAACAATGAAATACCTAACTGGAAAAAATAAAAATTATATAAAGGCACTTTTATATATGGCGCGATACAGCTAAAATGTTACAAAATTACAAAACTAAAACATAAAGTCATTTTTCAACACGCTCACTGCGTTACGGAACTTTTTTATGTGATTATGGTGGTACGATATGAGACCTATGGTTCTCGTTTGGTGTGATTACGGCTGTCCGATACGAGACCTTGACATCTCGTTGCGCAGATGATCTTTTGCGCAACATAACATTGAAACAAATAGAAACGGAGCACTCTGTGGTGTATTTTGTAAACTAGCACACTGTTGCCAACCTACGGCCTGCTCAGGATTTGAATATGACACAATAGTACGAGGCAACGAAATCTCGTACCGCACACACAAAAAAAAATACAGCATAAAACACACCAAAACACACTACAAACCACTACAGGTTATTGCATTAACAACAAACAACTTTTGGCGCGATGTTGTGAACGGCACGTAATCAAGAGCTCCAAGCGGCACTGTGAGCAACTAAGCTTTGTTACAAGGTCCCGGGATCTCGTATTGTAAAAAAGTAAGCATTTATTACTTCAGTGCGTTACGAGATCCGTAGATTTCGTTTGTTGTCATGGTTACAAAACAATTCAGCAGTCAAAAAGCTTTATGGACATACTAGCTGTTATTAATTAGCCGGTCAAAAACGACGGGCTTAATACACAAATCAAATAGTTTTCATTAATAATCAAATAAATGTAGTGGCTTCAAATTAATTTTTACAAATCTATTACTAAATATCTGTTAGTTATTTAAAACGCTAATTTTGAAATGCATGTTATTAAATGGGAAATCACCGTGCGAAATGATGCTATTGTAACAAAAGATGCTATTGTAACAAAGCATATTGCATATTAAAATATTCATTAGAATGTTTAAAAATTCTTTTTGAGAAAGACTTATTACACCTACACAAAAAATAGCCCAAAAGAAGAATTTGATGGTTTAGTTTAAACTTTGCTGTTAGTTTAGTTTTGGATATTGAATCTGATGCAGATTTATGTAACTTCAAGCCAAATTCTTTTCCTTAAAAACTGGAGTAAAATTGTATTAAATGTTTAAATGTTTTTTCTTTGGGCTCAAATATCCAATACAAATTTACCTAACTGCATTCCTTGATTTTACAACCAAAAGATAAACACAGTCTACATAGTTGCCAATACTTTATTTTATTTTGTCTGCTGTCATACAAACTATCAAAAGACAGACCAACAACAAACACATAATTAGCTAAACTGAATAAAAATGTATGTATTCAATGCTAATAGTGGTATAGATCCATAGTCCTTAGTTTTATCATCCCTTTTATCACAATTTCTTACCAGAGTTTCATCTACCTTCACCCAATTTCATCCAATATAGCAAAGAAGGTATATTATATAGCAGAGAACGACTCTGTGAAATTAAACTGAATTTTGGACTTAAAAATTGTTTATTGAACTATACAAATTGCCTTAACTTTTACCTTTGCATTTTATCATCAGCATAACAAATAACCCCCTCCCCCCCCCTTTTACGTTTTGTTGAATCGTGTATTTGTGTCTTTAATCATGGTTTTTTGTACTCATATATTCAAATCGCACTTTAAAAAGAATAATGGGTATCATCATCGTAGATTACAAAAAGCTTTTGACTGTTCATATTTAAACAAAACGATAGAAACTACCTAAACTGCAACAACAAAGACTACAATTCCAGATGTGAACTTCTATAATGCCGCTTCATCGTAATAATTTCCGTGACCCATGATTAAACGAAGTAAAAAATCTATCTTAAGTTACATTACCAGTAATAAAACACAATTATTACTGCAACATTAAAGTAAACAAATTAAAAGAGAATATAGAATAATTAAATCTGGATTTTAATTACAATTAATATTTCCGCCACTTTTATACAGTATTATAAACTCTATTTCTCCTCAGCATATAATTTGTGTTGCTTATTGCCTGGCAATTTCAATCCAAAAACCTAAATTTAATTAAGAATAGTTGTCTGCTTTGTTTACAAACACAACTTGCTAACTTTACTCAGCTGTCGTATTGAATTTGGATGCAAAGAAAGGAAAGTGAACACATGGTACGGTAAACAAAATGATTGATGACAAATTTCCAAAATAAAAACTGTGTTTTTTGCCATTTACAAACTTATAAGTAAATAAATGTAGGATATCATATTTTTTTATCATCCTGGGCCTACGGGAAATCCTTTGACACCAACCTGGCCTCTCTACGTTCAGTAGTTTACTCGGAATAGGTGGTTAAACGTTCCTTATTCATGGGGATGACGAAAAAAGTCCAAAAAAACAGTGCTTTTGCCGATTGCAAACGTATAACTGAGTGAATTTAGGATATTGCATTTTTTCATCATCCTTGGCCTGAGGGAAATCTTTTGACACAAACCTGGCCTCTCTACGTTTAGTGGTTACACGTTGCCTTCTACACGCTATTACTATATAGGATAAATCTTACTTTTCTATGTCAACTGTACATACAGTTATTGAAACCGTGTCTGAGGGAAGAACATCATATTATGCAAGCGCACCAAAGATGTAGTACAGGAGATATAGGAAGAAATAGGTGTTAGGTGGAACTAATTCCCACAAAAGCGGAGTTTGATTTTTTTAGTTCCTTGATGGTGTCTGTTCAACATACTAAAAGTCTAGACAAATCTGACTATGCAAAATGTGTTTTTTGGCCGCCATATTGGAAAAGTATGAAAATTTTGAAAAAATCGTAAAAAGTTATGTTTGGTATTAAGTTAAAGGGAATTTCATGCTGAAAATGATATGGTTTTTTAAAATAAAAATAAAAAACCAAATGGTGGAAAAAATATAATTAAAGCAGTGTTAGAAATTAAGTGATTATCAATAAAAATGCATGTTATAACGCAATCTTATTATATTTATTCCTGCAATTTTACATCGATATCTCATACTCTTCTGTCATTTCCTCTATTTCAATTTCTGTTCTGAGAAAACCTGAGAAGTGACTACAAAAAACTGTGTATCCAACACCATTTCGCTGACATGTACACCTGCCAGTGCCACATGGCTCATTTGTTTTAGTTTTGCATGAGTAATATTTCTCTGGTGCAGGCCCCATTTCACATAGTACAGGCTGCAGTTGGTTTCCTACTTTTTTCCAACCCCATTCTTCTGGATTATTAGCACTGGTGTTCAGAGTTTTCCAGTAAAGGCATTGTAAATACACGCGTCGAAGATGATGAACAGCAGCATCTTCTGTAGGTGGCAATCGTGCAATATTAAATTCACTTTTAGCAGTTTTTTAGGTAGAGTTTATGTTGTAGTTGGTTCCGAGTCTCTGTCTTTGGATTTCCACCGTACAATGATACCAATGCTTTAGTGCCAATATCTACGAGCTCATCTCTTGTTGCATTTGCTGATCCAAACAGAGTAGCACAATTTACTTTTGCTGCCGATTTACTTTTACCATATAAGGAGCTAGTGGTATCACATCCTGTTACAGCATGTCAAAAGAGAATAGTTTTACAACCCTTTTCGACAAGCACACTTTGCATAATTTTAATGTCATGTTTCTTATATACAAACAAATATTTCTCGTGTTATGGTACATCAAAAGTACATGAATATCAGGGTCATCAGCAACGACTGTTACATGATTTTCCTCTGCTAAGGTCAGTGCTGATTTTACAATTAGAGTGTCAGCATCATCTGTAGCATGAATTACAGTGAGGCCGTTCGCTTCTGGGTGTTTTCTAAGCATGGTTATAAAACGCTGTTTGTTTTCATTATTAGAGAGGAAGGGTCCTTTGCCAATGAGAAGTTGAGAGGTCTCAGTAATTTTGACAGTCACTGCCATACACATGTTACGTAACACACTTAAGGGGGGGGGGGGGTATGACGTAGCGTTATGCTGCGTTATGTGGGGGAGGGGGGATCACTACAAAACAATATCAATTTTTATTTTATAAATGTATAGTTTTTATTTCAGTCTGCTCTGGTATACCTGGTGCTACTTCATATTTTACTAATATATTTAAACAGAAAAAACAAGGAATTAAAATATATATACACACATCAATATGAAACAGCGCAATTCATCACGTCTTATACCTACAGACATTTTTACAAAGAAGTACTGAAGGCAGAAATGGAATCGAGGAGCATAGTTAAAACTACTGGATAGCCGCTACTGAAAATTGAGTGTTACTTGTTTTATTTGCAGCTATTTCACTAGCAGCAACTATGTAGCCAAATGTGACACAGCCTGAAGTGGTGTCCCAAGGGGCAAGGTCATACTCAACCTGTGTATTTTTTCAGTTAAATTTTGTAACTTTTATTTTGTTATTAAAGAATATTATTTTTGCTTATATTATGATATTTTTAGATCATTAAAAAGTATTTTTATTTAGCCATGATAGACAGCATAATACTGCACTGACACTAAAATTAAACTCATAATAAAATATTATATAAATTTATAAATTTAAATTATGTAATGATTCAGTTCACCATTTAAGTAAACTAACCTGTATCTATTAGGCCTACTAACATTTGAGAGTTTAACTTAGCAGAATGGTAAAAAACAAACTCAGTACAAAATGAATAAATAGTATATTTTAAAACAATAATAGGAAAAGAAAAATAATTATAGAATAAACTCTGTGATGAATGATATAGTTGAGTTGGCATAGTGATGTATATGCTATGTCATGCTACAGGTTCATTGTAACTCCAATCCAATTATTGTTGGAACTCGGGCTCATATCAAGACATCGGACTCGCTCCCTTCGACTATCTCTGTTGAGCCCTGCAACACAGACACATCACTTATTGGCTGAATGTTAAATTTAAGTATCCATCCCACAAATAACTGACAGTGATTGATCTCACATTATTGTTATTTCAGAATAATATTTATTAGATTTAGAGAAACTGTCTTTATTGGACTTTACTTGTATTTTTTTTAATTTTAACACTTGTGGCATTTTTTGAACTTTTGATATAGGAAAACAAACTCTGGCACCAATACTAAGGTCAACGTTTTTTTTTGGAAAGCATCATTAACAACTAGCCCAGTGACGCATGTCAAGCTACATCCAATGTCAAAAACTCACAATTTTAACATTTTTGCTTAAGATACCTGGTTAAACTCGAATACCTATCTAAACTGAAAGATGGTTTTTTTCAACAAAAACCCTAGAAGTCGAAGAGAGCTGGAATGTAGGGCGAGCTAAGAGCCCTGAGATTCTGTTAAATAAGACAGATCAGAAAGCTTCTCGTATATAAGTAAAACAATTTCCAACTTAAAAATCCCTTTGTTCTGGTGTAAAACAATGCAAACTAGTTAGCTCGGTTAACAAGGGTTTTATGTCAGAAATAATTTCCCCGAAGCTGAATTTTTTTAAGATGATAGAACACGTTAAGACATGCATTTTTACAAAAGTCTCTGGTTTTCCCCTTTGTGCTTCAACCCCTACCCCCCTTTGAAGTTGATTTTGCAAGCGTTTCGTAATATGCTAATATATAATTCTGTAAGCGAAGTTTTTAAGTCAAAATTGTGGGAGTTTGGCAAATCACAGGATGATGGGAGACCGCTCAAATGGAAGATCTTGATCCCAGGGACTTGGGAAAAATAGCAGTATTTCTAAAAAGGTACCAGCAAACAAGAAATATCGTAAAACATCCCCTATAAGACAAGCATGGGAATTACAAATACAATCAAAAATCTGATTAAGTGTCTACTTTGTTTACGAACTGACATGTGTTCCTACTCATATTATTTTCCTCAGCATGTAAAGAGTGAACAAAAATTATATGAGACCATTATTTATAACATGGTCAAAATCAAAATTAAGTTTTATAAAAATTGTAGGGTGAAAAATGCAAAAACTGATTTTTGGAAAATTTAAAACCCCCATTCCCATGATCCGATTTTTCTGGTTTTCGAACTTAAAGTCATGAATGTCACTTTACACCACATTTGAGCCAAATTTCATGGAAATCGGACGTTTTTACTCAGGTTATAGCGTTCATGGACACACACACACACACACACATATATATATATATATATATATTAGGGATGAGTCGATACCAAAATTTATCGATTCTCGATACCGATACCAGAAAAATCTATTCTCGATTCTCGATACCGATACCATCGATATCTAGGATTTTCAGTAAGGTACCTGTAGTTGTAGGTACTATTGTTAAAAACAGTTACCGGTACAAATTTATGTTAGGTACAATTATAATTATGTAGTAGAATTTTGTAGTTAATTATCAAGCAAATTTTTGAATGCAATTTTGTACATAATTTAATGTTAATTTCACTAATATGCTATAGTAATTTAGAAAACAAAAACTATTTATTATAAATTCATAATGGGAAAAACTTGGTTATAAGATAATGACTCAAAGAAATAATGTTGGTCAGCCGACTGATTTATTGCTTTCAACCGGACCCAACCCCTCTCCTCCCATCCCTCTTCCTTTCTTATCTCCAAGGTAAGATTTTTTGCCGCCGACCCAAACACTCCCCGGGCCTTTTGTAGCGCGGGTAAACGCCGGGAGTATCTCTTCCTGTTCACTTCGTAGTGCGGGTAAACGGCAGGGGTATCGATGGTAACGGTATCGTCAGTGAACGATTGAATCTCGATACCGATACCAACGTCCAAGAATCGGTAGTATCGAGAATCGACTCATCCCTAATATATATATACATTTGGACATTTATATAAATTTGAACGAATAGTGTTTTTGGCATCTGGGGACCTCAAAACAAAAGGTTATCATGGTCTCGGGCTTAAGTCTTACCATGAGTACTACGGTAATAGCTTCTTCCTATAAGGGAAATTTGCTAGGGGAAATTCGCTAAAAAGTACTTGAATGGCAACTCAAACTCTTTTTTCGATAGGCGAGTGAGCGAAGGGAACGAGCTCATATTGAAAATGAACGAGTATTTGACATAAAACAAATTCAATGCCTCTTCTGTGGCAGCAACGCGCCGGGTACCAGCTAGTAATGAATAAAATATTGTAACAAAAATTAATAATTTTAGTTTAACGATATATTGCAAAAATATTGCTTCTTTAAAAATAATGATAATAACCTTTTTATAGGCCTACTAATAAGGAACACAACAAAAACAGGAATGTTCGATTTGGTGCAGTGTTACGGAAATATTAGCATACTATGAAACACTTGCAAAATCAACTTAAAAGGGGGTGGGGGGTGAAGCACAAGGGGGGAAACCGGGGACTTTTGTAAAAATGCATGTCTTAACATGTTGTATCATCTGTGAAAAATCCAGCTTCGGGGGGATTATTTCCGATATCAGGTGATATTTTGCCTTAATTGACTGGGCTATAGTCCTAACTAGCTAAACACCATGTAATCATAACCATCTAACTTAACCTAACTTAGCTGTACCTACAAATAATATGTATATATACTGCTTCACCTTAGCAATTCTGGTTTTCTATGTGTTATTCTAATACGTTCGGATCCTAAGATTTATTATCAATTTGGAATCCAGGAAAGGCCGAGTTTATTTGACGTATTCAATCAGAGGATTTTGTTGATGATGTAGATACACAAAATTGACAATCGAGATTGGCTTCAGGCCTTCGTGAGGTAACCCTCGAAGGCCTAAAGTTCAAACCACGGTTTGTGTTGTAAATGTATGTTTTAAATATACGTTTTAAATGTTTTTAAGTGTCAACAACATCAATTGTGTGTATCTACACCATCAACAAAATAATCTGGATGAATACTTTAAACAAACTTGGTCTTTCCTTGATTCCCAACTGAAGATGGATCTTCTGATCCGAAATTGGTTTTATAATCAAAAATAGAAAGCTAGGATTGCTAAGATAAGACAGTGCTATATAAATGTAAGCGATCCGGAGGCTAAGATGAATCGTACAAACATGGTTGCGTTACCCAGGTGTATCATAAGGAGATCTCGCTGCTGGCCTCGGGGTCAGAGTCGGGGATGTTGTCATTGCTAGGCTCCGGCTCCACATCGCTCATGTTGTGGTGGTAGTACGACCGGTCATTGGCCGACAGCGACGGGCTCGCGTGCAGCCGCTGCATGCCCTCCATGGACCGCCGGTTGTTGGCATCCAGGCTGTAACAGGTATTCTGTTCCAAGTTGCTCTCTTCAATGTTCCCTACTCTACTAAGATCATGCTTTGGTTTGCTCGACTGTGAATCAAAGTAAATTGTAGAAAAGTAGATAATTCCTGTTCAATTCCATCCAACACATACAATAAAGTAAGCCTAGTGCGATTTTTCTATGAAACTTAAAATACCCCCGTCGCAGCAAACCTGCGTACTCAGCGAATTTATGAACTGTTAAAGATAGGATCATAGTTATAGGGTTTTTCTTATAGTAAGTTTTTTTCTTGTAGTAAATCTTATTTTCTTTCATTTTGCTACCTCATAACTTTTCTGTGGAACTAACCGTGCTCGATTTATAAGCGAAAAACTGACAAAAATAGCCCTTTAAGGGAGGCAAAAACCCCCCTTTTACCCCCTGCAGGACCGGAAATTGACGGGTCTATATGCTACGTTGTTTAGGGGACCCATCCCTATACATTCCAAAAAAATTTAGAACTACAGTCAACTCGCGATTATCTGGGAGCGGGTTAGTCGAGTTGCGGTTTAACCGGGGTCACGAGAGGTTTATTTTTATTTATCCCCTTCTAAACATAAGTAGAGCAATAATAACAATTTATTTTGCTAAATTATATCGTATTTAATTTACTTTGATTATCAGAATAAATACCATACAAACAATTTAGTAACCACGAGAGTCTGTTATTTTGCTAATGAGCCAAGGGCGCGTGATGGGGAGCAATGACCTTGACACTGCACGGATGGTCGGACGCGGACGTCTAAAAATAGAAACATCTCAAAACAGTCTAAAATTAGAAACATCTCAAAACAGTCTAAAAATATAAACATCTCAAAACAATCACCCTTCCCGCCGCTGTTCACCCTCAGCGACGGGCGGTCGGACGCGGAGTCTAAAAATAGAAACATCTCAAAAAAATCACCCTTCCCGTCGTTGTTTACCGTCATTGGGTTTTCCCCCAGTGCGGAATTAATTAGCATATTGTTCGGTGTAGTTTAGAGAGTTCGGTGTTTAGAGATGTTTAACCTATTAAATATCATTTGGCGTTTTGGATAGTATTTACTGCTATCAACCATTGCTAGTATTAACTATTATTATCTTGATTGTTTGTAGATGTTATCACAATTTAAAGATTTTGAAAGGTATTTAATCTACATCAATATATCTTAAATAACATTAAAACACAATATTGTAGTATAAAAAAAGTTGATAAACCTTTATTATATTCGTTATATTCAATTTATTGAATCACTTTGTTTTAACCGTGGTTTTGGGTTATCCGTAACCCTCCAACCGGTCATTACCCCGGATAATCGGGAGTTGACTGTACATGATTTTATGCGTCAATTGGTACTATTTTGCCTAGACTGTTTCTGACATTTTTTGTGATCCTGATCAGAATAATTTAAAATAAGACCTGTGATTATTGAAACAACATTTTTACTCTAAAATTAAACTCACTTTAAAGAAACGTGATAGTTTTCAAATGCCTTCTGGTCGTCATTTATCCTGGCATAAATATCACCAAGCATCTGGTGGAGTTTGGAGGTTGGGTTTATTATTACTTGTTTCTCTAACAATGCCACCACTGCTTCTAGGCTGTCTTCCTGCAAATAGACATGTTTGTTAATTTATCTATATTAGTGAGGAAAGACATAATATTTCCTAAAATTATTGTTCTTTCGGGGGCCAGTACTCCAATTTCAAGTAATTTTTTAATATTAAAACTAATTGTTGGTCGAGTTGAGTAGTCACAAAACTGTTCAATTATGGCGAACTGATTAACTTCTTACAGAGTTTGTCTATGTGTTTAGCAATTATTTAACTAAATAACACGAGGATCCTCTGTGGTGATTTAAAATAATGAACTGTAACATAAATTGCAGACTCAAAGAAAAATTGTTCCAAAATTAGGAAAAATGTACTTAAAATTAGGAGTGCAGAATATGTCCGATCTGGCGAGCCAGGCTCGGGGGAAATTTTGGACAAACAACCAAACAAATTTAACTCGCAAATTAATTGCCGTAAATTTAAAACATCTAAATTTGATAACACAACAACAACAGCGTTGCATAAGCGTTTTACAATAAAGTACGAGTACAATTATAACCGTATTTGATTGTTTACCTCACAAGTCAGTCGAGTGATCCTATATTTTTTGTCTCATTCTTAACGGCTGGTCTATTGTTTGGCATCTGGTCACGGGTCGCAGTAATTTATTCAAGAGGTAAGATTTCTGACCGTACCCAAATGCTAAAACCTAAACTAACTGTCATATTCAAAGACAAATGATGGCTCATTTTTTAGCGAATTTCCTCTATAGGGAAGACGCTTTTACCGTAGGCGGTATGGTAATACCTAGGCCCGGGACCATGATAACTTTTCGTTTTGAGGCCCCCAGATGCCAAAAACACCATTCGTTCAAATTCATGTATATGTATATATATATATATAGGTATATGTATATATATATATATAGGTATATGTATATATATATATATAGGTATATGTATATATATATATATATATATATATATATCCGTAGGCACGATAACTTTCGTAAAAATGATCCGATCTTGATGAAATTTGGTACAAACGTGTAAGGCAAGATCTATTTTCGTGAGTTCGAGAACCAGACGGTCGCTCTATATTAAAGGGGGTTTTGTAACCCAAAAATGTTTTTTTTTAACTTTATACATGTAATTCTTTTTAAACCCAAACTTTTGTTTAGACCATTAAATTTAGCTTAAAAAACATACAATTTGGTATTTTGCTCATCGCTCTATACGTCAACTGGTTATCGAGATATTAAAAGTGCTAAACAAAGTACATTGTCCTATGTTAATCTTATGGAGAATAAGTAAAATTTTATATCTCGCTTATTAATGAACAAATATTAAAGAAACTTGGTATGTAGCTTCATCTGATTGTGGTCTATTCTTATTTGCACAAAAAAGCAATTTTTACCGATACTTCGCGTAGCAGCAAACCTGCGTACTCATCCCCCATGTTATTCTTATGATTAATAATTAAAATATGGAATACATCGCTTACTTATGAATGTAGACTGATGAAACTTGGTATGTGGCTTCACCTAGTTGAGTTATATTGATATTTGAATGAAAACCCATATTTTGCGTTCCTATTGCAGCAAACCCCCCATGTTTACTCAGCCCCCAAGTTATTCTTATGGAGAATGATTCAAATGTTATATATCGCTTATTCATGAATGAATATTGATAAAACTTGGTATGTGGCTTCACCTAGTTGAATTTTATTGATAATTGAATCAAAATTAGTTGTTTGTGTTCCTTGTGTCAGCAAACCTACATACTCATCCCCAATGTTATTCTTATGTAGAATAATTAAAATATCGCTTATTTGTGAATATATTTTTATGAAACTTGGTAAGCGGCTTTATGTGGTATTAATACAAAAATGTGCATCGGAAATTCACTGAGTATGCAGGTTTGCTGCGATGGGGGTATTTCGTCTAACCATCTCGAATTCAATAAAATGTCAATGAAAGTTGTGTTACATTCCGTTTAAGAGATATGAATAATACAATCACTGTTTATCAGTTTATAAATTTTCCCGACTATTGAAAATTGTCTATGTTGATTTCCTCCTTCCCCAAAATTTTATTAATTTTTATTGATGTTTGTGTCATAATTCTGATTACATTCTTCCATTCCTAAAGAAATTGTATGAAAAATAAAAATGCAACATAGATTTTTTTTCTTTTTGTTTCTTTTTATAAATTTATTTTAGTGTATTTTATTAGTAACATTATTTCATTAAGTGTAAGAGGCAATTTTATAATAAGCGGAAACATGTTTTTATGGAATTTAAACTAATAAAGTAAACACTTAATTCAACTTTGATTTTTGATTGTTTCTTTTTGTAAGTTTGTTTTATTAGTAACATAATTTTATCACAATGTAAGAGGAAAGTTTATAAGTGACAAAATTTGTGTGAGGAATTTAACCTTAATAAATTAAAGTAAAAACTTTTACATTGATTTGCCTTATGAAAAGTTGGTAAATGTTTATGTAAAGATATATGTCACAAATTTTGGGGGAAATTTCAGGGGTCTAAGCATTTTCTGCACCCCTGCTTAAAATGACACTTAACTTATACCTTCCAATACTATTGATGGTTTTAGTATCAAGTTATGATTAACCGATAGTATCGGGTGTTAGTATCCTCACTGCCAGGAGGAAAGAAAAACACAGTGCAGAAACAACTGTCAGGTGTGAAAAATCTTCCCATGGCCCTTTTGAATTCTAAGAAAATTTATACTGTTTTGAATCAAACCATGAGTCATGTGTTTCCTTTGTTTAGGTCTATTGTACCCCCAAAAAGTCTACCTAAAAGGAAAATCCAAATTTATGACAATTTAAGGCTATTTTTTAATCAACTTAGATTTCTCAATAATTTCCTAATAGGACACATTCTGTTAATACTGAACCAACTGATCAACACTAAAGGTAAATTATTCAATCCATAATACAAACCTGTTCCAATATTTGCACCAATAAGTAGATAGCAGGCAGATGACTTTCCTCCTGTTGCAAAGCCTTCTCCAGCAACGTCTTGGCCTTGACTACAGTCACAGGGTCTTTCATAAGCACAGATGCATATAACTAGAACAAAAATGAGTAAGATTATTCAATTTTATTCAGTTTTGTCATATTTGTATTTGGTTGAACAGGTTTGAATAAAACAAATTGCAACTTATGATATTTTACCCTTTCTACCCTTAGTAGGCCTCATGCTTGATGAAAGAATGTAGAGAATATGGGCTAGTTCGACAAAGTAAATTGTAAATACTGCTTAGAAATCTATTTGGCAAAGGGAGATATGCATCCTTGTCAATGATTTGGGCCTTATTGTTGTTTCATCGGTCACTGGAGGACAAATTGCAGTGGAGCATGGATAATTCAAACTTCTGTAATTCAAAAACTGATTTAATTCAAATTTTTCATTTGGTCCCAAGCATTTTCTATACAAACAATGTTAAAAAACTTCGTCAGTTCAAATTTTATTTTCAATAATTTAAACTTTCTATTTAGGGCTCGATAAAAAAGTGGCCATAATACAGTTGTCAAAACTAGGAATGCCCAAAATCAGGTATTGCACAGTTCGGATTTTGCTAGTCTTGGATCATTACCCTGCTTAGAGGTGTGTAGCGGTAGCTGAAACTGGAACTACTTAGTACCAATGATCTGGGAGTGAAAACAGTTTCAACCATTTCAAGTGAACAAGAATTCAGCTAGCTACAGCTGTTGTTAGCGATGCATTAATTCCTCCCAAAAACAGCTGTAACATCCTGCAGGTTAAACTAGCTGCAGCTGGAACTGGTTTTGAAAGCGGTTCTACAGGCTCTGTGGAACTAGCTTCAGCTGTTTCGCATAAATAACTGCTTGGCACGTCTCTAACCTTGTTACGTTACGTTCAAGGTTACTGTATCAACCCCTCCCTCCACTTTCGATTCATCCCTATTATTTAGCAATTGTATGTGACTTTTCGCACCTATCCAAAAGTGCAAGCTGTAACAAACTATTTCTTTACTGACATAATTTCTCTGGAAATGGTAATTATGAAGGTTTTTAGTATTATTCAAGCAACTTCTGTAATTCCAATTTTTTATAATTGATATTTGTTTACGGCCCCTTGAGATTCTGACTATTCAAGTTCCACCATATAAAAATTCTATAAAAAAACCTGGTTAGTAATTTCCAGTTGTTATGCCCTTAATGACACAGTTGGAAATTGTGATTATTTCTGAGAAATCTATAGGCAATTTTTATTTATTTTTTTACATTTTCCAAATGTTACATTTTTTGAAAGGGCATTTAATTCTGAACTTGTATGTAAAATTTCGTGTTAATCTGACAATTTTTTTCATATTAAAAAAATAAATATATAGAAGACTGTGCATCATGATTTAGAGTAATTTTCAACCTTATACAAATTAAATTGTTAATATCTCGGAAATGTGTTTTTGCAGTTTTTGTTGTGCGCAAGTTTGAATATATCTGTAAGTACTGTACCAATTGTCTTGACATTTTTACCACATCTTCTTGACATTATTTGGAAGGTTTGCGTGTATAGTCTTTACAATATGAGAATATTTACTAATAAATTTCAGGATTTTACTAGGGGTGTGGGAGTAGTGTTTTTTAAATCGAGTCGAGTAGTGCCAATTATTTTTGAGTTTCGAGTATTTTCGAGCGAGAATTTGCCATCAGTTGGTAGTTTAAAATAGTGTAATTGGATTTGGATACCACCCTAGATTTGATAATCTAAACATGGTTTCTAATACATGAGTAGCAATACAAAGTTTTGGCCAGTACAATCAAACTGGATTACGTATAGACAAACAAAACAAGGTTTGATATTCGTTTCCGGCCGATGAAACAGGGTACTGTTGTCATTTGGCCAATTTCACCTGGTCTAGACATTGCTTATAATCAATATTAAATGACGAAATCGTTAGTCACGGCTGAAATTTCGCGGTCCGATCGGCATTTTCGGCCGATTTTACGTGATACGATTGCCTTTTGCGGCCGTTACTACGCGTTTTGGCCGGTTGCAATCGTTCGCGGTCGTCATTTTCGGCCTATTTTACGTGATGCGATTGCCTTTTGTGGCCGTTACTACACGTTTTGGCCGGTCGCAATCGTTAGCGATCGTTTGGATATCGGCGGGAAATACTCGCTCGAACTTTCGAGTAGTTTTCAAAACTTCGAGTATTAAAATACTCGGCCGAAAACTCAAAGTTTCGAGTACTCGCACACCCCTAGATTTTACATATAACATGGACATTATTTTGGAAATTTTTTTGTTTTGTTTCGGATAAATTCTTCCGATTATTATTTATTGAGCTACCATGGTTACTATACACAGATGTTTTTCTTATTGTGTCAGAATTCAGATAAGGCATGCTTTACAATTTAAATTTAATATACCGGTATAAAAAAGTTGAAAAATAAAAAAACATGCAAAATAACTAGTTTTGCCACCAAAGTCTCACTTTTTTGCTATAATTAATTCTAATTAGTCATAAATACTTAGTACAAAAATAACAAGACATTAAAATTAAAAAATTAAAATAAAATCATAGATAGAGGCATATCCCCTTAATAATACCTATTAAAATATGACCATTTAAAAAAATAACAATAGTCAACATACCGTGAGGGCGCGAGGAGTGTTGTTCAGTTGTTTACAGCAGTTGCTGGCAAAACTGACGGCTTCCCTAATGCGGTGCTGAGCTACATAGCAGTCCACCAAGCCTTTGTACGGTTCATAGCGGTTCTGAGCTGCCTGTCAACCACATTAGTCCATTTACTATCATATAATATATGCGGAAAGCAAAGAGTGATTTCTTTTCGGAATGGTAAGGAATTCAGTACAGGAGAATTTATCTGTTGAGTAGAGGTGTGCGAATAGTGAATTTTTAGTTCGGATCGGTTTCGGTTCGTATAACTTAAAATCAGATACGGATCACATAGTAAGGGTTTCAGATCGGATAACTTTCGGATTCGGATATTTAGCCTACTTCACCCCGAACTCTAAAACTACCATATTTTTAAGTTGGAACTTTTCATTTTTCTTGCAAGATATAAATATAAAATATTTAAGCTCAGTAATTTTATTCAAAATACAAGTGGTTATTATTTTTACAAATGTATCTTTCTGAGTAATTGAAGACTGTGCTACACATAACCTCACCAGAAAACAGCATATCTAATTGTAAGAGCAATATACCAACCTGTACATACTCGAGAATATTATCTTCTCTAGAGTAAAAATACTAGAAATATGTTTACTGGGTTTATAGGTATAAGATAAAAGTATAGGTAATATAATAACAGTAGGTCTAGGTTAGGCTACTCAAGTCATGTAATGTCACCTTGACTATCATTAATCCCTGTCAATATGCTATAACACCTTAGCCTATCTGGGTGTCGGCCTAGTAAAAAGACAAACATAAACATATGGTCAGGCAAGAGAAACAACAAGGAAACATTTTAATATGATTACAGCTTATTTAAAAGACCAGAATCACCGATGTTGATAACAAAGCAAACATCACAACATACTAAAGGCCTAGCATGAGATATGCTATCAGACCCTACTGAAACAATGAATCAGTATAAGGCTTCATCTCTGTTTGAGTTAACTAAAAACTTCCATAACCAAAGAATTTCCTTTGTTTATAAATTTACTAACCAGGCCTAGTTCGAATTTATTTTGTTTACTACAAATTAGAAACTTTGTTTAACCTAGTTTGTCGCCGGAATGTAAACAGACTACAAAGTGTCAGCTTGTTTTTCAAACAATCGGCAACTTCACTATCGGTTTCGTTCTTTTTAAAGAATTTACATATCATGCTTTCCTTCCTTTTCGGTTCCATTTTAAATACATGAATTTAACAAAATCAAATAATATCCGAACGATAAATCCGTATAAATAAATGATAGCGATAACTAAGCGATGCCTTCTTGAATCCGTCGTCAGGTCGTCGCTGCTTTAAACGTCGTCATAACGTTAACATACTCGACGACCTTAATATATCTAGAGGTCTCGTCCGCGGGCAAACAAGTGAAGTATTTTCTTGTAGTGTAAGAGCTCTAGCTAGATTAAGCTCATTGATTATAGCGGGAAACTTCGCTGTAGAGAAAGCTATGCAATTCATTTTGCCCAGCAAGTCAGCAACTAACAGCTACTTAGTGGTTTTTAATTGTTTTGACTGGAAGGAAAATATCAGTAGCATCAATTTTAAATTTCATACACTAACATTTCCGTTTGCATTACTACGCAACTTTTGAATTACTACAGCTTACTCTATGAGAGCTTGCTCATTGCATTTGTGGGAAGTTGATACTATCGGAAATCGACTATCTGTCTGTGTTCATCCCGTGAATCGTGAATAGAAATCGAGTTGCACTGTTGCAATATTGTATAAATTTGCAGTTGTTTACTATCAAAAAAGTTCCCTATCGCACATTTCTCTTTATAAACAGTATTCATTCTGTTTGCTAAAATGATGTACGATATGGCCGTGTAATGCGATACAATACATGATTACACAAATATCGAATCGATGAATTGATACGAGTTACTTAACGAAAACATTCAAAGCGACAGGAATAATTGTGTCATGTTATCTTAAACTACATCAAGAGTCAAAACGTTTATTTAATGTTCCAAACATATTTATTGTTTCGTTTCTACCTTTTTATCCCCAGAGTGGTTTTTACACTCTATCCGAATAAGTCGGATTTGTATTAGACCTTATCGGATATCGTTAAAGCCTTCGGATCGGATTCGGATATCTGAATTTCTGTGCAGAACGTTACAAAACACCATTTTGTTACATTATAGAAGAGTTTGGCAAAACTTATTAAGAGTTTTTATTAAGTTGATTATATTAAAACTGGTCTTTTAAACTCAGGGCACAGTTATAAAAGAAAACAAAAATACCCAAACAACCCGACAAGAGGTCCATTTTCTCATGTCATTCTTTTAATTTTAATTATTAGTGTAATTGTTAACTCATTTAAAATGCATAACACAAAATTAAATAAGATAAAAAGTGCATAAAAATAACTTGATATTAGATCCATATAATGAGTGAAAAAACACCAGGTCAAGTCAGTGCTAGCAATGGAATAGTGTCAGCTTATAAAATTGAATCTTCCCAAAACAAAACTCCAAAGTAAATAGTATGAGTATTATTTCAATTTTTTCCCAGCTCCATCAGTATTTTAGATATCAGTATGGTTTTACCTCAAAATATTCAGATTTATGCTATTTAAGATATACAATGTACAGTAGAAATCCAATTATCCGAACCCCAATTATCCGAATATCCAATTATCCGAATCGATTTTGAGTGAAATAATAGAAATATAAAAGTCAAGAAAATAACAGCGGGAGCGCGTGTAGCGATAATGCGCCGTGAGCGCTAAAATAAAAGCCTGCGCTGTTACCTTCCGGACGATATTTTCGCAGGGAACAATGAGTCATACCCCCTTCCCACCCTGCTCATCATCAGTCGCTACTGTTCTTTCACCGAGATTATCGTTCGAAATGAGTACAAAACGTAAACGTGTTGTCCTTTCGCTAAGTGATAAACTCACTTTGCTCGAGATTTTCAAGTGAAATAACCAACATTGAACAGTGAAATACATACAGTATGTAGGCCTATTGAAAAGAGCAACTGTATATACTGTATTCAATTTACAGTAACTCCTGTAATTTAATTTTTATGACGTATATTCTTGATACAGTTCGCTCACTTTCTGTTCACTATATTTATAATAACTTTGTCGATAAAATTCTGATTTTTTATGTATGGTGATGTTTTTTGCTTAATTCCCGAGGTATACCTGATTATCCGAATTTCTGCATATCCGAATTGGCCCGATCCCCAATTAATTCGGATAATTGGAGTTCTACTGTAGTTAGTTTACTTAGGAATATTTCCGATAAGAGGTTCCTTTTTGTTTTCCGCATTGAGTATAGAATGTTATAATTGTCAAAAATGTTATAGTTGTCAAAGAAAAATTAATTGTTTTACTTTGATTTGAATATTACTTTAGTTATGGCCAGGGTCATAGACAATTCTCGGTTTTCTCGGACAATTTATCCGGGCCCGGAGGGCAAGATGTAATGTAATTTACATCTGATCTATAATATTATAAAGAAGAGGTGGTTTCTGTCTGTCTGACTGATGTTCTGGGTAAACGCAAAAACTACTGAACCGACTGGGCTGAAACTTTACACAAAGGTACATCTTGAACCCATGCAATATATAGGCATATTCACTTCCTTAAAATCCCTTTGGGCTACGCCCCGTGAATGTCCTAAGTTTGAATGTTTACATTTCAGAAGAGAGTAAACATTCAGAAACTAATGTGAACAGCTGAGGACACTTCCATTTGACAGCTTAAAGAGCAGAAGCAAGGACAGCTGTTTCAAGCTATTTAAAATGCGAATTGCATTGACTATAGAACGGGTAAAGAAAACTCCTGTGCGAAGAACGGGTATATCAGCTAGTGGTTAAGAATTTAATTTGAAGTTCCGTGGTTTACGCTATGGTTTCTGAACGTACGATTTACCACCCTGTCTGTGCTAAATGTCATTCTGCTGAGTACAGGGTGGCGGGAACGAAATGAGTCACGCGCCGTCTGAATGACAACACTGACGCAGACGCACTGCCAAAACTCAAAGCTCTGATTGGAGGAGCACGGACTCTGGTGCGCGAGTCTAACCTCCCTTGTTTTATCTGCAGCGCTGACGGTGTTTACCTGTTTTACATCGTTGTATCCCGTCTTAACTGTTTTGTTTTTATGTGCGGTGAGGAGTGATTGTGATTGAAATGTCGCTAGTCATCATCTTGATTCATTATTTGTGGTTGTGTAATGTGATTTGTATTTTTTTAGTAGTTAATAGTTTGTTGGGAAAAGTAAAGTTTTTTCTAAATTTCCACATTGGTGATTTTGAGTTTAAAACTCAACGCCGGCATGAATACCGGTATTTATAAACACAAATCAGGGTAAGAGAAAATAAAAAGAAGTTCGTGAGATAGACGTTTACCGGCACCGACTCAATCCATCCCTCCTGTGAATGTGGCTGAGGATAAAGATAAAATTGTGGCATCAGTGTCCGGGCCCGATCCCTTACTTTCGGTCCAATGCCAACCAACTTTGAAACAACTTGAAACCGAAACAATTAATTTGTTCTGATCCGATAACATCACAGTCTGTATCTTCGGGGACTGAGGAAGCGGCCCGCACCCGCAACATTGTTGCAGACTAGGCTATCTGGTTTCACGACTGATGATGGAAGGTCCTCCTCACTCTCGTCTTTCCTACCCAAAAACGCTTCTTCGTTATCAGGTATTAGTGAAAGTGGCAGATATTTTTATGTTTGTTCAAACAATTTTAATATTGATACTGATATGAAGAAAATACACAAAAACTTCCTAAGAGGTTTCTAAAAGACTACATACATAAATACATATCCCATGTCGTTCCGATTGACCATATGTGGCATAGGACCAGTCAGCTTCTTCAGGTTCCATTTGGCACATCTTCATGATGCTGTCACGATCATGGTAGGGGGTTGTCAAAAACATCTTGACAGGTTTGAGAGTCAGGTTAGGTGTGATGGAAGTTAATAAAAACATTAGAGGTGTGCGGATATCCTAAAAACTGGTTCGGTTTCGGATCCGAAGGCTTTATCGATATACGATAAGGCCTATTACATATCCGACTTATTCGGATAAACTGTATATCTGGGGATAAAAAGCCAGAAACGAAACAATAAATATGTTTGGACCATAAATAAACGTTTTTACTCTTCTTTCAAGGTAACACAACGCAATTCCTGTCACTTTCTTTGAATGTTTTCGGTATGTAACTCGTATCAATTCATCAATACGATACTGGTGTAGTCATGCATCATATCGCAATACACGGCCGGATCGTACATCATTTTAGCAAACAAAGAATAAATACGGTTTATAAAGAGAAATGTGCGATAGCAACGTTTTTTATAGTATACATCGCAAATTTATACAACACTGCAACATTGCAACTCGATGTCGATTCACGATTCACGGGATAGACGCAGACAATGATACAGCAGTAGTGGAATACTGTGGCGAATAAGTCGATAACGTTTTGTCGATAGTCGATCTTCGATAGTATCAACTTCTCACGGATGGCGAATGCAATGAGCAAGCTCACATAGAGTAAGCTGTAATGCCAAAGTTGCATAATGCAAACGGAAATGTTAGTGTATAAAATTTAAAATTTCTGCTACTGATATTTTCCTTCAATTCAATACAACTAAAAACACTGAGTAAAATATTGCTGACTTGCGCAAAACGAGTTGCATAGCTTTCTCTAAGGCGAAGTTTCTCCATCAACGAGCTTAATCCATCTATAGCTCTTATACTCCAAGAAATGACATCACTTGTTTACCCCCTGACGAGAACTCTGGGTATATTAAGCACATCGAGTATCTTTACGACAACGCAAAGATGCGTCGACCTGACGACGGAAGTATTGCTTAGTTGTCTATTATTTATTTATACAGATTTCATCATTCGGATATTATTTGATTTTGTTAAATTCATGTCTTTAAATTGAACCGAAAAGGAAGAAAAGCATGATATATAAATTCTTTAAAAAGAACGAAGCCCATAGTGAAGTTGCCGAGTGTTTGAAATGCAAGCTGACACTTAGTAGTCTGTTTACATTCTGGTAACAAACTAGGTTAATCAAAGTTTCTAATTTGTAGTAAACAAAATAAATTTGAACTAGGCATAGTTAGTAAATTTATAAAACAAAGGAAATTCTTTGGTCATGGATGTGGTACTTTGGTATTATACGGATGCCACCCTTATACAGCGCGCTGCGTCAGTTATGTTAGGATGGGTTATCATAAAAATGATTGTAGGACTTTCCTTGTTTCGTTACGAATCGAACGATACCTGATGAGTCATACTTCTGGCCGCCAAACCCCCTCCAAATAGGCCAAGGTCAGGTCGTTGACCGGAGCGTGCGCATCACCTGTCACCGCCTGTATCTGGGTCAGTGTCATGAGTGATTTATTGCCGTGCACTACATTACATTTGTTTTCATGGTACTTATTCGTAACGAAACAAGGAAAGTCCTAAATCATTTTTATGATAACCCATCCTAACACAACTGCCACAGCGCGCTGTATAAGGGTGGCATCCGTATAATACCAAAGTACCATGGATGTTTTTCATTAACTCAAAGAAATGAAACCCTATACTGATTCATTGTCGAAGTCGTGCCAGGCCTTAAGTATGTTGTGATTTCTGCTATTAACATCGATGATTCCGGTCTTTTAAATAGGCTGTAATCATATTAAAATGTTTCCTTGTTGTTCTCTTGCCTGACCATATGTTATGTTTGTATTTTTACTAGACCTACACCTAGATAGGCTAAGGTGTTATAGCATAATGGCAAGGATTAATGATAGTCAATGAGACATTACATGATTTGAGTAGCCTAACCTAGGCCTACTGTTATTAAATTACCTATATAACTTATACATATATAACTTTTACCCTATATAACCTATAAACATATTTCTAGTATTTTTCACTGCAGAGAAGATGATATTCTCGAGGATGTACAGAGGTTGGTATATTGCTCCTCCAATTAGACATGCTGTTTTCTGGCGAGATTATGTGTAGTACGGTCTTTAATTACTCAGAAAAATACATTTGTGGAAAATAATAACCACTTGTTGTGTTTTCAATAAAATGACCTAGCTTAAATTGTATATTTATATCTTGCAAGGGAAATGAAAATGTAAAGTTCTAACTTGAAAATATAATTAACAAAAACAACCTTGATACACATTCTTTTATTTGAATAAAACTCAAATTTTCGGCTTAAGCCTTCATCAGGAGTGAAAAAATGTAAAACAAAACGATAAACAAAAATCACAGCAAAACAAATGACTTATTAAACTTATTTAGATTTAGATGGTTAAGTTGTTATCTATATACATAAACTTTATACCGTAGCAGGGTTTTGTATATAAAAATGAACATTTACAGTTAACTTGAAAATATGGTAGTTTTTTAGAGATCGGGGTGAAGTAGGCTAAATATCCGAATCCGAAAATTATCTGATCCGAAACCCTTACTATCCGATCCAAACTGAAACTGATTTGAACTAAAAATTCACTATTCGCACACCTCTAAAAACATTTATCTAAGAGGTACTTTTCAAACTCTTGTTTAAACATTTCTAAGTTACTAATCTGGGCTACGTGAGAAGGAAGTTGATTGGATAGCTTAAGACCAATGTAATCCGGCTTTTTCTCAAAAAGCTTTAAGTTGTGAGACACAGGATTGATATTTCTATTTCTGGTACTGTAAAAATGCTGATGAGCTCTTAACAAGGTTGTGTTCTTTAAAATAACTAATCACTTCAAACATGTAAATACTTGGTAGGTACTCCAAAGAATGTTCAATGGTAACCCCTATTTTCAAGAGAAAACTATCAAGTGCAGAGTGTGTTGAAAGAGACTGGTCGGTGTGGAGCAAAGCAAAGTTGGCGTTGTTCTGTCTGCCCTGTAGTGTAATCTATCTTGGATACCACTCTAGATACAATTTGATAGTCTAGTTATGGTTTCTAACCAACATATGAGTGTCAATACACATAATTGGTCATGCAATATGGAATAGAATTTTGGGGTAGCTTTTCAAATCCTGAATTAATTTTTAAAATACAGAAAAAAATCCTTAGTACCGGTATTGACTTTTTCAAATGCAAGCTCATGTAAAATAATATTTAAAGAATTGCAAATATTGACATTGCCACAGTTTGATGATAATCAAAAGAGATCTAAATTTTTTCATGAAAGAAAACCATCAGCATTACTATATAATAAGATATCGAACAAATTTCTAGCTGCCCATCCACAGACTTACTTCATTAGAAAAACTGCCACAGTACCTACGGGAAAAATGTTATACAGTAACTCCCGATTATCCGTGGTAATGACCGGTTGGAGAGTCACGGATAACCCAAAACCACGGTTAAAACAAAGGGATTCAATAAACTTAATATTATTTATCCGTCCGTCACTGAGGGTGAACAGCGGCGGGAAGGGTAATTGTTTTGAGATGTTTCTATTTTTAGGCGTCTGCATCTGACCGTCCGTGCAATGTCAAGGTCATGGCTCCCCATCACTTGCCCACGGCTCATTAGTGACGGACTCTCAGATTATGTTGTTGTGTTTTTACTAAATTGTTTGTATAGTATTTATTCTGATAAACCAAGTAAATTAAATACGATTCTGAAAATAATTTAGCAAAATAAATTGTTATTATTGCTCTATTTATGTTTAGAAGGGGATAAATAAAAATAATAAAAATAAACCTTTCGTGACCCCGGTTAAACCGCAACCCGATTAACCAGCTCCCGGATAATCGAGAGTTAACTGTAATAGATTGCCTGATTATTTCAAATCAATTGAAAACATTTAAATGTTTAACATAGAAACCTAAAAAGTGTTTGATAAATAAAGCCTCTTATAGTGTCAATGCTTATTCAAGTGAGATTTTAGTTTTGACTCCATGTAATCAGTGAGGCACAGTTCATTAGTTTTGGTATATTTTAGTTTGACAATGTCACCTATTTCTCCAGCATTGCTGGTTTATGTAATTGTCATATGAAAATAAACAATTGACTATTGATTTTGTCCAGTAATAAAACATGGTCTGGCCAACTTTGGAAAGCTCACAATCGTTAGTGATTCTCCACCGATCGGCGGGAAATACTGGCTTGAACTTCCTAGTATTTTTCAAAACTTCCTGAGTTGAGTATTGAAAAACTCAAGCGAAATTCTCCAATGTTCAGGTACTTAAACACCCCTAGCATATTTTCAGGTACTGTCACACACTCATAGACACCCAAGACTACAAGACTGGTGCACACTGACCTGTTGAGCCTCTCGGAAGTGAAGCACGGCATCCTGATATTTCTTGAGGTCGTACAAGACTTTGCCTTTTAGTATCAGCGCCTCCACATTATGTGGTTTCATTAGGCAAGCCTGCACATAATAAATACATCTTACATAAAATTTCAAGTAATTGATGAAAAATAATCTAAATATTTGTTTTGAATTTGTTGAAGACTAAGAGAAATATACTAAAACTAGGCTTATCGCCGTTGGAGGCTTTGCCCCCAAACCCCCTTTTTCAGTTCGCTTCGCTCACTTGCATTCCTCAGTCAACTCAAGTTTAAATCAAACTCAACTATTGTAGTTCATTAATCAAAGAAAAACTACACAACAATGACCTTTTTGGTGAGCACATTAACACCTACACAGGCGGTCCATATCGGTTCGATATTGAAACATTTTACCAACCGGCTGCTTGTTCATTTTATCGAATGAACTCCCGACTACGATGGTTGTTTCGAGGTGTATAAAAGCAAAATATAAAGGGCTCTCTCAATCAAAGTCAATCAGATATAAATTAAAAGTTGTGGTTACAATTTTAAATTGGAGTTCTACAAATGGATTTACATCTAAAAAATAACAACGAATTAGACTTCAATTCACGACAAAATTATAGTAACCTAACATAACCTAACTCCGCAGAGCGCTATATGGTGGCTGTTTGTTGTGCAACATAACTACAAATAAATGAATTTGTAAAAACAAAATAAAGTCAAACTAAACAGAAATTGCAGACCTCAAAAAGTAAGCATCAAAAGTAGGATTCGATTCCGTGACCACATGATCTTGAATCATCTGTCAACACATCACTGGGCTACTGGGCAAAATTCATTCGATACCACTGGGCTACTGGGCAAAATTCATTCGATGGAACAAACAATTGGTTAATTACATTTGCCAATAGCGTAACAAACGATATTCGCGAACCTCCCGTGTAGGCGATAATGTGCTCACCTTGTTTTGTAACAGCTGATTTATATAAACCTCATGTGAGCAAATTAGTATCGCCTACAAGGGCAGTTTATTTAAATAAGCTGACACAAACATGTGGTATTAGCCAAAGATACTGTGCTTTCATTAAACAGCTTTCCAAAACTCAGGGTGTCTACTTTATTCCAAACAGAAAATTCCTGAACAATTCCCGTACATTTATGGACATTCCCTCCAAAATTTAAGGACATTTTCTAAAACTGTTAAGTTCTGTAAAGTTGTATAATACTGTAATTAACAAATTTAGGTGACAAGTAAGAGGTAATGCATCACTAAGTAGCTATTTTCATGTAACTACTTTTCTATTTGAGAACAAAATAATTAAATTAAAAGGTTAAAAAAGGGGGGAAAATTGGTCTACAGAATAAATTTATATACTGAAATATAATCCTACAAGAAATCTATACATAGACCTATTAGAAATTTTATGGATAGGATGTAATAGAATACATTATACAGTAGTACTCAGAACAATTAAAAAGGTCTACAAAATATTCAATTAATAAACGTAAAAATAACTTTCACTCATCATTTAGAAAATCACTTTTGTATATATCTAAGCCTGCCTGCAATTTTATGAATTAGTTACCTATTACAATAATCAAATAATTAAATGTTGATCCATAACAGTTAAAATGAACTTTCAACAAGTTAAGTTGACCTAAAATTAAATTGAAGTCCAACAAAAATCAGAGATGAATAAAATATATTATTACCTAACTTAACTTATTTTTATATGAAATACAAACAATTGTAGCTTAGGCCTATATGGCTTAAAGACTACCAATGTTTAACAAGCCTATTTTAGAATAGACCTAGTTCCCATTGGCAAAGAATTTGACGATTATAACAAATTGAAAATTGACTAGGCTATGTACGGTAACTGAGAGGTTCCCAAAGGTAAACATTACATTGCCAACTTAATATTTTGTTCAGCTTAGCCCACCGTTTCTTTAAATGTTAGATTATGTAACTTACAAAATTGTTAGACAATAAAAAAATATTTCCAAGAGTTAAAGTAAGTAATTAACCCAGCTTAATAACATAGCCTAGGCCTATTTCAAAACTTGGGAATGGGTTACCAAATTTAGTTAAAATATAATAAATTATGCCTATTTTACAGATTACATAACATATAAAATTTCAAATAATTTGAATAAATACATAACTTACTATTAACAATATTAAAATGATTGGGATTAAATATACCTATTTTGTAGGAGCAATTTGGTAATTATTACTTTTGAAAATTATTAGGCAATTTAAAACGACACAGCCTCATAAATATATCCTCAAATAAACGCACAGCAACACAGCTGTTTATTTTGTTTACTTTCATTTTTGTATCGCATACACTTTAGCCAACCTAGAAACGAAATAGTAGTATACAAAAGATAATGCAAATAAGAGAAACAAATTTTCCTACTAAGTCCTTCTATTTAGTGAAAAACAAAAAACTAAACTACTAGCATTGACGCAGGACGTAGTCATTGCGGCCGTATAACCGTTGTAACTGACAAACAAAATCATCAATGAGGTACTCAATCAACAAGTAATTTGAAATTGGATTTTGCCGTGTATAACCTATAAGCAAAACATGAAAGGCTGGACTGACAGAACTCCGCTGTCGATCGTAAATACAGTGGTAACAGGTTCGTTCAATGTTGGAATAATTTTGATCGGTCAAAATTTTGGACGGCTCCCTGCAGTTGGTTATTCAAATCGAGAATAAAAATTGGGAAAAGTACAATTATTTTACTTTACCGCAATTTGAACCTTTTAACATTTGCAGTACGTATACAACATTATCATTGTTATTACTTTAGATGATGCCAGGACAATATAACTCAGTCTCACTTACCATATTATAACATAGTTTTTAACGATGGACAAAAATGTATTCAAGCTTGGTCGTTAGTAACAAAAACTAACTAACAAACTTCTCACAACAAAAACAAACTAACCAAATAACCATTTCAGCACATGCGCTGCAGACGACGCGACGTCAGCCCACGGCCGGGCTAACAGAGGCCTTGTTTCACATTGCGAAGTAACTTGCGCGACAGTTGCTAGCGCTTTTACTGTCAAACAAACTGGCTCCTGACTTGCACTTGTCTAAGACCGTTAAACGTCTTCTCTACTGTACGTCAGTTGCCAGCAGTCTTTTATTGACTGGTGTAAAAAAGCGACAGCAGAAGCCAGCTACTTAGCACAGGGGGTCAGCTACTGTCATTGTACAACGGTCGCATCATTAACTCGCTTACACAGTGCATAGTTGAAACCGACAGCAGCTTCACTGGCTACTGATATCTCTACTTGGCACCGTAGAAACCAGGCCTTCCGGATATTAGCAGACAAAACTCGACCGTGTTTGAATTAAATTTCAATGTAATACTTTTTAGGTTTTAACACGTGCCTATATGACGTAAACTAATACGTGCATATTGCTCACTAAAGCACTGCTGAACAATATTTGAAACATTATTAGAATACAAAGAGAAATAATAATAAATCAGTCTGGTTTTTTTTTACTCTTTTTAAATACATATAAACATTCTGGCGATAATTTAAGGACATTATCCAATATTTACGGACATTTCCCGTACATTTCATGGCCACTCCAAATTCCCGGACAAATCCCGGTTTTTACGGTTTTCCCGGTCAGTAGACACCCTGAAACTGTACACATTTAAATGGGCCAAAATACTCAAAATTACTCCTCCGATGAATAGCAGCTAAACGGATGATCGGACCTTAACCCATTGAGGTAGTAATTTTATTCTATTTGTAGTAGCCTATAACGGGAATTGATTGGTGCTGCACTCTAGTAGCAAAATATGTAACTAATGACCGCGGGTGTCTACGGTTCTATCCGCTAGGGGCGCGGACTGACTGAAAACCCTTAATATCGCTAATTTGCTAATTTATACTTATGTCTACTGTGTGTGTGCCAATGCGACTCTCTAAACTGAAATAAAACAATATTTTAATTAAAATATGCCATTAATCCATTTAAAAACACCAATTTTATACTCCAATTCACACGTTAATAAAATTACAAGTATGGAACGAGACCTGCTCGTATGTCTACGCCAATGGGTTAAATCTGACGATAAATCGTTAGTTGGAAATTAAATTTTCTACAACTTTTGTATTTAACATTTGTTGCCATCTCTTACCGTTTCTGTACAAAACGCGCTCAAAGTGGAAAAATTGGAAAAGTGGAATTTTCCCCGCCCCAAAAATGCCTCAAAAACTCAAAAATGTTAACTTTTGGCAATTTTTCTAGCAGTTTCTCATCAAGAGCTTTAATTCAAATATTTTGTCGAGGGGGATTAGATTACGGGAAGTGCCTCATAGTTTATGTCAGTGAGTCAGTCAGACAGTGAACCCGTCCAGCTTTATATAAGTAGGATATACGATGTAATTTTCAGTAAAAAGTAGGGGTCTGCGGTGCACCGAAAAACGGTACCGGTATGGTACACAACTAATTACACTGTCATCGGTTCGGTACAGAACATAACCCCGGTACAGATTCGGTACGGTACAGTTTACTGCTTCAAACAATAAACAGAGATAAGCTAAACAATGTTTAACAAAATAAGTGGTTTAAATAAGACCGACTCCTATTTATAACTAGTCATTTCCTTTAAGGAAAACAAGCACAAAAACTCATAGGAAAAGAGACAGTTGACAGATGTTATTTATAGCTGAACGAGAATGTAGATAAGAAAGGTGGGAAGGGGAGCGGGGAGGGGCTGGGTAGGGTCGGCAAAAAATATGTCCTTGAAGACAAGAAAGGTTTAGACTAGGAAAGCGTGAGTGGTGAGGGGGGAGGGATCCGGTAATTATGGTAATTAGCTATAAATCAGTTGTTTGTCAACATCATTCCTAGAGTGAGAACAGGAATACTATCTTTTAAATCACGTTCTTTCTCCATAATGATTTCAAATTAAACTGCTTTTATTTATATATTATTATTATTGTTATTGAAATATACCAGTGAAATTTTTAATTATATAAAAAAAGGTTTCAAAAATGGTTGAAAACTAATTAAAAAATAGCCACTAACTTGATTAATTTCAAATGGTAGCCTAAATTTGTTATTGTTTTTTTGTGCTGTGAAATTTTTACATACGTATATCATAAGTTAGATTATCTTGTGTGGTTTTGGAAAATTCAACTACAAATTATTATTAACAATAACCTAAATTTATTTATTGATGAGGTTAATAGCTCTTATGATTTTCTTGTTACTTATGATTCTAATTTACTAACTATTAATTAATTATTTGCTCGGATGTGATCGGGAAATGTGGATATAAAAGTTACGCTATCTGATCTGTGGGCAATGGCTACCATGTGCTGAGCCTAGCTTGTCTTCACAATAATGAGTGTTACTACCTACAAAATTCACTAGGCTATTTAAATATAGCTCACAAATGCTCTTACTTGACTTATCAATAAATATATTTCTACCTATGGTCTTCTTTGGTTTATTGTAGTGTGTAGAATGTGTTTTGTAATTAATCTGGATATCAACAGAAGGTAGGTGTACAATTTCTAAAAATGTCTTTTAACTATTTGAATGAAATACAAAGTTACAGAGGAACAATATAATATTTATTTATCTAGTAATAACAATTGTGTTTTAAAAAGTTATCAATCAAAGGGGATTTACAAATAATCTACAATTCAGGGGAAAGTTACAGTGAGTGGCCTAGGCTAGAAGATGGATGGCAATAATACATGTAGGCTTAAGACTAAATGTTCATATTTTGATTCTAAATGGGGTTCTTTTATAAATGAGGGCTCTTTTTCTCAGGGGGGAGTATCGTGCTGACTTGAATAACGTTGAAATTATAGATGAAAGAATATTTAGTCCAATTAGGCTTATGTTGTTTACAAATTGCAACAATGATAAATTTTGGTGTTGTCCAAAAGGAAAGTCCAATGGTTTACACTGAATTTACTGATGATTAAAATACTCAAATTAAATTTAGAAAAGATAGTTCAATGTAATAATATACTCTTGATGTTAATTTAACTTTCAGAACATTAGACTTGTTCTATTAAATGTCTGTATTCTTGCAAGTCCCTAATAGAATACACAATGGAAGTAGTTTACCAATCAGCTTACAATGTTCTTCGCTCAATACCAATTTTGGGGATAAAACAAAAAAAGGGAGTGAATTTAAAATGGTATTATACTGAGCAGTGAGTCCCTAATTACTGAGCACTAAGCAATTCAAAACTTAGGCCATACTGGGTGAATTTAAGTAGGAACTGTGTCCTGCACAAATTTTAGGTCTTAACACTATGGCATCTGGAACAAGAAGGAAAATCTAGCAAAGATGAGGTCTGGAAGCATGGTCCATTGTTGAAAGCACATGGTACACACATATGTTAACACTGGTCACTGTAATTTAGATTCCTTAAGGACTATTTTTGAAAAGTATATTATATTAAATTTTAATTCTATTGCAATCCTCTCACATAAATTATATCTAAAATATTATTATTAGCAGACATATTAAATTAAGTGAGTAGGCTATTAGATGTGGATAGGCTGTGAATAATTATTGGTGAATAACTAATGAAATACATATTATTTTACAATTGCACAGATAAATAAACATTAAATACATAGAGGGGAATGATTTTCTGGGGAGTGGTGATAATGATGATTATTATTGGGCATGAAAATAGGGCAATTAATACAAATAACACATTTATGGGAAATTAATTAATTAACACATTGATAAGGGATATTAAACATAAAATAACACATAATAGGAAAATTATCACTAAATAATGAATGGATGACATGTAATACTATATGTGAGGTGGAAAGCGAAAAGGGACCTCTTGTCGGCAAAGTAAAATTTTCAGTACAGCTAAATACAGCAATTTCGGTCCAAATCATCGATTTTCGGTTTTTTATCGATTATTATTCGATATTTTGAGTAGAAAAGGCGTGTATCGGTTAAAAAGTCGAATCAAAGCTTAAACAAGTCGATATAAATCATTTTGTTAGTCACTGCATGCCCTGAGAAAAGGTACCTCTTGTCGCTTATGGGAAAATAACATGGCCGACAAGAGGTCCCTTTTCCACAACACACTTCGTAAAGAAACATTGGTTCAAAAAGTAGTCTCTCCTGAATTCTAGCGGACACTTAGAGAACTAGGACGAAGTTCTAGTAAAAGCAGAACATCGTCTGATTATTTTAATACGGCCCCGACAAGAGGTACCTTTTCTATAACCGAGGTTTTGGTTAAAAAACGTTGACTTTCCTATACAGTCCTTTAAACAGTGGACAGTTATTACGTTATTGTAATTAATTAATCAGTAATTATCAAATAACAATATTAACACTTAAACAACAATGTGGCAGCAGTAAATGTTCAGCCTTGAAAAGGTATCTCTTGTCGTTATGGAGATATAACACGGGGCCGACAAGAGGTCCCTTTTCAGAAAATACCCTTGTGTACTACATGTTGCAATAAACACAGTATAAGCCTAAATTCTAGCGTTAGTTAAGGAAACTACTAGTGTTCTTCCTAAAGAGGACATTATAAGCTTTGCATTGATACCAAAAGCATCGCTTAAATATGAAAAATATAGATTCTGAGTTTACTTAAACTTTTTGAGGGCGTTTTCCTGAAAATGCCCTTCACCCTTCGAGAAAGTTCAAACGTCCATAACTCAAACAAAAAAAATCGTAGAGACATGAAATTTGCACCAACCTGTTAGGAATTTTAAGGTGATAATAAAAATATCAATAACTCAAAATCGGAAATTGCCGACAAGAGGTCCCTTTTCGCATTCCACCTCACATATAGCTAATGTGATATAGCCAAATTAACATTATATCACTGTACTACTTTTATTACTTTCTTTATTTATTTTCCAGTTGTACATGGTATTTATGTTTAAATAAATGTACTGTAATATTTGTTATGGACTTCAATTTTGAATTTAGTAGTGTAATTAAATAATTTTAGAGTTATTTTGATTTTAATCTTCAGTATTTAAAGGTCTAATTTTCTAATTTCTAATTTATTTTAATTTCACATATACACAGTTTTATTTAAGTTATCTGATTTTACTTTGTATTAATGATACAATAATCTCCCAATACAACAAGAATAGTATTTATAAAACTTTGTTTGTTGTTGTTTGTATGATTTAAACCAATAGTTTTTATTTATATTGAAATAAATATAAATCAGTTAAGCAACTTATGCAATTGATTGATTTTCAAGTAATTTTTGAATTTATTTCTCATGATTATTTCAAGAACTTGTATTAATACCTAATAATAACAATGTTAAAATGTAATAATCTAAAGATGCAGGTTTTAAAAATATTGTTATCCACAGTATAATTATTTATTTTTTTAATCAAATTAATAATAAAAAATGTATATGACCTTAATTATTACTCAATAATTTGTTTATGATACATTCAAATTACTAACTAAATGAATATATATGACGGTACATTGTACCGTACCGAATTTGTACCGAGAACCGAGGTACAAAATCTTTTACTGTACCGAACCGCACCGATCTGAAATTGTTGGTACCACAGACCCCTAGTAAAAAGGGCTACTAATATAGTTATTACTTTAAACATTTTAATCACAATGCCCTGTTTTCAATTATTTTATTAAAATATACCAATAGGTACTAATACCTAAACATCCCAAATACTATGAACCTAAAAAGGGATATGGAGCAAAGGCTTGAGGAGACGGAGTATTTAAAACTCGACTCAGCTTGATAACTTCCGTATGAACATAGTTTACATAATTTGCTACCTATTGCAGATAGACTGACTTAAATTGTGACAGATCATTGATGGTCACCTTTACAAAACAGAATAACAGAGAAAAATTACAAAAAACCTTTTACTCACGATATTATTTGATCAATACCAGCTACTGCATTTTGAATCTTCCCCACTTGCAGTTAGGAGAAAGAACTCTAACCACCAATTATAATTAACAAAAGTTATTTTGTATGATAGTACCGTAAGCAGTCTAGTAAGAATGAAGAAAAACCTCAGAAAACAAGGATGATGAAACCACCCTTACCTTGTGAGCCAGATAGGCGGCTCTCGAGGCGTTGTTGTTAGCATACATGAGGTACCCTATAGCAGTGTACACCTCGTGGCTCACTTCTAGATTGGGATCATACGTCGGCATCAGGCGCTCCAACTCTGCTAGTCTATTCAAAACATTGTGCCATTAAAAACAATCTAGCACAGTATTTCATACAAGAGTAATAGAATTTTGTCTTTACAGGTAATCCTTAACAACTTTAAATTACAGTAAATGTAGGTTAATGTTACAAAATATTCCTCTTATTTTTCTTGATTATCTTTCATATTCTTGTAATTTTGTAAAAGTAAATAAAACTATCGTTCATGTTATTTGTTATTAAAAATGTTAATACTAACACCAATTTTATTTTCATTAAATATGTTGTATTTTAGTTCAATTTTAATATTTCATCCATGTGAAATGATTCATCTCAGTAAGAGAGAGAGAGATCCAAACTATCACCTGAAAATTATTTTTAACTTCAATTGTTACAAAACAACTAATTTATTCCTTCCCATAAATCTGTCAACCCTTTCAGCACCAAGAGCCAACTTGATCGTCTTTTGAATCTGCAACCTAAAAATATTGTTAATATAAGCAATTGCACTGATGCATGCTCTGTCTGCAGTCTGTGTCTCCATAACAATTTCAGTTCTAATATACAATATATTTTAAAAATAGTACTATTACCTATATAATTTTGTAATACTTGTAAATGGCATATCCGTAAATAAATGAATATGAATATGTGTGTGCCATAAGACGCTTTGCACACGGAAAGACTGAAACCCAACTGTAGTGGTAAACAGGTTGAGCAACCGAGTCGTCTGTGACCTGACCAATGTGGTCAGGTGGGACATCGCACACGGGGCAACTGAGACGCGACAAGTTGAAAACCAGTCATGTTACAATTGCTAGTGACAGAGCATGCCGGTCGGGCCTCAACTTCAGTTGCCTTGTTCACTGTTTCCTTTTTAGTTCATCGTTTGATTTACTGAAGTGTATAAATTGTGTGTTTTAGTAGTGTAATTATTTGAACGGTATTCATTATCAAAACGTGTGATTGTTAGTGAAAGTAAACCTGTAAGCCTTTGAGATTTTGAAAAAAAATGTGCAAACCGATTGATGTGCAAAAAAATGTGCTAAAGAGAGAGGCTACTGTTGTTCTAATTGTTTGTTACGATCAGTTGGAAATCATGAAATACTGAATTTATAATTAAATTAAGTAATACAGTTGGCAAGTTCAAAGAGTGAAAATAATTGCAATAATTGTAAGTGTAATAATTTATAATTTGTCTGAATTAATACCTGTGTTCAGTGACCAGCAAGGATGCCAAAATGTCCAGTCCTCGAGTTATTGTTGGGTTGGCACTGTGAGCCTAAACATAAAACATTAAAAATCACTTCATGAAAATATCCCTATCTCAAACGTTTATGTGTTCCTCAACTGGTAGTTTCGATCAGCAACAGGGAAACAAAACCTTTAAATTCATAACACTCATGACATGATGACAACATAACTGTTCCATTTATTCAGATTCACTTGATATTGGCATTTGCCGAATAAAGTTCATTTTCATCTAGTCAGTGTGAAATTAATCTATACATACAGTTTACTCTATGAATCAAATTTTATATTACACTGGTCGAATATTAATGATTCATTTCATACAGATAACATTTAATTACCAGCTGTTATCAATCTATATTCAAACGCTAATTTTCCAAATACTGTCTAGATGTAATAAAACAGAAAATAAAAATCAAAGATATTGTAGTAATAAAACTAGGGGTGTGCGAGTAGTGATTTTTTAAATCGAGTCGAGTTGAGTAGTGCCAATTATTTTCGAGTTTTGAGTATTTTCGAGCGAGTAGTTGCCATCAGTTGGTGGTTTAAAATAGTGTGATGGAATTTGGGTACTATCCTAGATTTGATAATCTAAACATGGTTTCTAACTAATACATGAGTAGCAATACAAAGGTTTGGCCAGTACAATCAAACTGACAAACAAAACACGGTGTGATATTCATTTCCAGCCGATGAAACAGGGCCCGGTTGTAATTTGGCCAATTTCACCTGGTCCAGACATCGCTTACAATCATTATTAAATAACGAAATCGTTAGTTACGGCCGAAATGACGCGCTCCGATCGTCATTTTCGGCCGATTTTAGTGATACAATTGATTTTGCGGCCGTTACTACGTGTTTTGGCCAGTCACAATCATTCACGGTTGTCATTTTCGGCCGATTTTAGGTGATGCGATTGTTTTTTGCGGCCGTTACTTCGCGTTTTGGCCGATCGCGATCGTCCGAAAATCGACGGGAAATACTCTCGCTCGAACTTTCGAGTAGTTTTCAAAGTTTCGAGTCGAGTTCGAGTATTAAAATACTCGGCCGAAAACTCGAAGTTTCGAGTACTCGCACACCCCTAAATAAAACACACCAACACACTCAGTTACAAAGCAAAACTTTTTATACTTATAAAACTGTAATAATTGTTGTAATTGATGGTTTATTTTACTGCACCTCCTATGAACGTTTATTTTTTGCATCCTAATCTTTGAGTAATATTGTTTAGTAGAGATTTTATTATTATTAAATTTAAGTGTAGGCTAATACAAAATTCATAATCATCTTTCCTGTACTATTACTTTTAATAAAGATTTCCTGCAATAAAGGATCATAAATATTTTAAATAGGTATTCAAGATGTACAAAAGTGAAAAATGGAAAAAATGTTTAATTTCTTTCTTTTTAATAAGAGACCTTAATCTTGATTCTAGGGTTTAGCCGATGTAGAACGTAACCCTGCACACCTCTGCACTGTGTGGCGCATCACAGCAGACCCTCAGGTGTGATACTGCCATCTTCATTTGCCGCGGCCTTTTTGGGATATCAATATAAAGATATTACAAAATATTGCTTTGTTTACAATGCTTGTGTTTAACAAGCAGTTTTGGTAGTCAGTATTAAACTAAGTCGGAACCAAAATCCATGATTCCTAAATTCCAAAAAAATTAGTAACACCGGTAGTACATCCTCCGCGAGATTCAGCAGTTGAGTGGTTGCCTCAAAGGAGCATTCTATCCACTTATCTGAACACATGGATACAAAAAAGAACAGTACCAGGCAACCACCAGCAGTGAGTGGTTGCTTCTCAGGGGCGTTCTCTATCCACTTACCTGAACACATGGATACACACACGAGTGGTAGGTACATACCCGCAAGAGGACATTGCAAGCTTTAGTGTTGTCCCCAATGTGGTAGTACGCCTCTCCCAGAGACACCAGCAGTGAGTGGTTGCCTCTCAGGGGCGTTCTCTCATCCACTTACCTGAACACATGGATACACACACGAGTGGTAGGTACATACCCGCAAGAGGACATTGCAAGCTTTAGTGTTGTCCCCAATGTGGTAATACGCCTCTCCCAGAGACACCAGCAGTGAGTGGTTACCTCTCAGGGGCGTTCTCTCATCCACTTACCTGAACACATGGATACACACACGAGTGGTAGGTACATACCCGCAAGAGGACATTGCAAGCTTTAGTGTTGTCCCCAATGTGGTAGTACGCCTCTCCCAGAGACACCAGCAGTGAGTGGTTGCCTCTCAGGGGCGTTCTCTCATCCACTTACCTGAACACATGGATACACACACGAGTGGTAGGTGCATACCCGCAAGAGGACATTGCAAGCTTTAGTGTTGTCCCCAATGTGGTAGTACGCCTCTCCCAGAGACACCAGCAGTGAGTGGTTGCCTCTCAGGGGCGTTCTCTCATCCACTTACCTGAACACATGGATACACACACGAGTGGTAGGTACATACCCGCAAGAGGACATTGCAAGCTTTAGTGTTGTCCCCAATGTGGTAGTACGCCTCTCCCAGAGACACCAGCAGTGAGTAGTTGCCTCTCAGGGGCCTTCTCTCATCCACTTACCTGAACACATGGATACACACACGAGTGGTAGGTACATACCCGCAAGAGGACATTGCAAGCTTTAGTGTTGTCCCCAATGTGGTAGTACGCCTCTCCCAGAGACACCAGCAGTGAGTGGTTGCCTCTCAGGGGCGTTCTCTCATCCACTTACCTGAACACATGGATACACACACGAGTGGTAGGTACATACCCGCAAGAGGACATTGCAAGCTTTAGTGTTGCCCCCAATGTGGTAGTACGCCTCTCCCAGAGACACCAGCAGTGAGTGGTTGCCTCTCAGGGGCGTTCTCTCATCCACTTACCTGAACACATGGATACACACACGAGTGGTAGGTACATATCCGCAAGAGGACATTGCAAGCTTTAGTGTTGTACCCAATGTGGTAGTACGCCTCTCCCAGAGACACCAGCAGTGAGTGGTTGCTTCTCAGGGGCGTTCTCTCATCCACTTACCTGAACACATGGATACACACACGAGTGGTAGGTACATACCCGCAAGAGGACATTGCAAGCTTTAGTGTTGTCCCCAATGTGGTAGTACGCCTCTCCCAGAGACACCAGCAGTGAGTGGTTACCTCTCAGGGGCGTTCTCTCATCCACTTACCTGAACACATGGATACACACACGAGTGGTAGGTACATACCCGCAAGAGGACATTGCAAGCTTTAGTGTTGTCCCCAATGTGGTAGTACGCCTCTCCCAGAGACACCAGCAATGAGTGGTTGCCTCTCAGAGGCGTTCTCTCATCCAGTTGCCTCAATACGTTGATGGCCTGGGAGAACTCCTTGTTATAAAGATGAGCATGTGCTTTAATCCAGTTGTTCACCCTGCAACATTAAAATATTATGTGTGATTTGTGTAATGAGGCCTCAAATTATTGCAAATCCAATAAGTGTGCATTGTAAGGTAACAAACTTAACCCTCCAACTGCTCCCTATTTTTCTCTTTGCTTCTGAGGTCTTGCATGTGTTTTTTTGAAAATCTATTAAACAATGAATCTTCCTACATCAACCCGTATTCTTTTGTATGAGCAATAAAAGGGGAATCTAAAAAAAACTATAATTTGTTAGTGAATACACAAGACACGATTACACAACAGAGCCAAACCAAAAAACCTCGTATTTCAAATAATATTTTTTTCTTTAGGTGCCATAGTGGTTACAAAAAAACGTGTAGTTTACAATTTCAAGATAGCCAAGATGAGCTAAATTTTTGCAGATTGCAAAAATATATTCTTTGTTAGGGTTAAAATAGTTATTTTCACAAAAAACTGCATAAACTATGACCGCGCACAATCAGGGTTCCCACAGGTTTTACAAAATGAAATTCCAGGACATTTCCAGGACAAAATCACGATTTTCCAGGACAATCGCGACATTCGGAAAACATAATCGAAGGTTTATTAATTTTTCTTCGAGTTTATCTGTATATATAAATCAGATATATTATAAATGTTCCCCAGCCAGGAGAGGCTATGAGTTCTACATAATAACCTGGAATAGTTTTATTGTGCTTATGAGTTTATATACAGGGTTGATTGATATAAGTGTGCCAGCTGTTTTTCTTGAAAAGTATAAGAGCTATTAAAAAAAGTTAAAAAGCAACTTCCCTGGATTTTTGGTTCTGTATAATTTTGTGATTTTGAAATTTTTATTTTATCTGCCATTTTTCCAATATGGTTGGCAACTTTAATTTTTCTTATGAAATGTTCATAGTTATATTGTTTAACCAGGTAGAAAATTTAGTTTTAAATTGTTTTTATTCTTTGTATTTTTTCACTAAACTTAAGTTAACCGTTCACCTTCCAGAGCTAATCAATCAAGTGATTCTTATTGTTTTTAACAACGAGTAGCTCACCTTATGTCTAGAGGCTAAACAGTCAAGTTTAGGAAATAACACCCATAATAAAAACGTTTAAAAACTACATTTTCTAACCCATTAATTAATAAAATTTGTGGAATTACATAAGACAAATTGAAATTGGTTGCCATATTGGAAAAATGGTGGAAAAATGATTGAAATTTGAAATCATTAATTGTTATGTTAATATGTTGATGTAATAATATTACTAATACAGGACCAAAAGGTTATACTGCAGACTCTTTAACACGTTCAGTGCGGCCCAAAGCAAGTAAACAAATGCAATTATCCTGAATATACATGATTAACGCAGTGAATGCGTTAAGTACAAGGTACACTAAAACTTACTACGCTATTTTTTAAAGGGGCACTTATTAAAGAATTTGCGATGTTTAAGTGGACTACTGTTCGAGCAATAGCTAACTCAAATATTACAAAATCTATACCACCACTTCAATATTATACTAAGCTTGTTTGGCAAACACATTTTTGAGACTTTAGCCTTTGATACAAAACAAGAAATGATTTGACAAATAAGCTTCTTTAATTCTGTCACCCAAAAATCCTCCCTTCTTTACATATGTACTGCATTCATTTAACATATACCCAAGAAAATACTTATTCCTTTGAGATATAAGTAGAACCTAGGTGGATATAAGTAAGGTGTGCTATTCAGAAGGACGAATTTGAGCATGTTCTGCGCGGCCTCCAGGGTGTTTAATTGATCAGCTGGATTACAGTGACAGCTGATGTTACTCTCGGCAAGAGCCTATCCAAAAACCCAGGTCGGGATCGGTGGGCGACATCAAGGCTTTTGATGTAGTCAACCACTCAATTCTTTTAAAAAAACTTGATTATTATGGTATAAGGAAGAAAGAGTTAGGTTTAATTGAAAGTTACCTCATGAATAGAGTGCAAATGGTCAGTATTAATAATGTGGCATCTAGTTTTAAGAATATTGTAGCAGGTGTCCCCCAAGGCTCTGTGCTTAGCCCGTTTCTGTTTTTGGTTTTCGTTAATGATTTTAGTAATAATATATCATCTTTGTCTTTTCTTTACGCAGATGATACAACCCGTCTCTGTTATGATTTTGATTACTGTGCCCTCAACTTAAAACTAACCAATTCTCTTCAACAAGCTAAAGAGTGGTATTTTGCCAACAAACTCATTATCAATGATAGCAAGACTGATAGTATAATTTTTACAAACAGAAAAAACTTTGAAATAAATGATGACTTTCTTCAGCCTGTTAAGTTAAGTTAAGTATTTTTTTAGATAGTAAGCTTTCTTGGGAAACTCATGTTAATAGTGTTTGTAAAAAACTTTCACGAGTAATTTTTTTGCTGCGCAAATTGAAACACTGTGTAAATTTTGAAGTTCTGTTAATGTCATATTTTGGTCTGTTTCATGTACATCTTAATTATGGTGCCCGCTTATGGGGAAATTCTAGTGCAGCAAATAAAGCCTTTCTTTGGCAAAAAAAAAGCAATTAGAGTAATGGCCAATCTTTCACCTCAGGAATCTTGCAGGCAATCATTTAGTAGTTTTAAGATTATGCCCCTTGCTTGTATTTTTATTTTGCAAAACTTAGTTTATGTTAAAAAAAATATCAATGATTATGTTTCTCATGATTTCATCCATGACCATAACACCAGGTTTAGGCATAATCTAGTACTGCCCAATATTAGATTAACCAAGACATTCAATAGTTTTAGTTTTCAGCAGATCAGACTGTTCAATAAGCTACCACTAGTAATAAGAGAATTACCACCTGGTAGGTTTGAGTCAAAAACGTCTGCATGGTTAAAATTTCAAGCTTTTTACTCGGTTGAGGAATTTATGAACTGTGATATGACCAATTTATTTTTAGAAATTTGTTAGGCCTATGTTGTTTTAACTTATTTATGTTGTATGTCTTGTCTTATTGTTGTATTTTTATGTTTAGTTTTAATGACGAAGCCTAATGTAAAATCTTTATTTTATTTAATGGCCAATAAAGATCTTGATTCTTGATTCTTGATTCTGGTGTGATGGTGAGAGAGGGTAGACGTTCTGATCCCGACCTGATTTTTTGGATAGGCTAAAACTTACAGCCGCCGCTGAAGTTTCCCATTGTTGCAAACTTGTTCCTAAAAAAGCGTGTCACCGAAGTATTCTGACTACCCCATGTCCCCCACTCCTTCACATAGGATAGTCAGAATACATTGGTGACGCACTTCCGCCTCCAGATGACGTCACACTACGATGCGCAATAGCATACCTCATTTAAATCCACCTAGAGTAGAACCAATACAAACACATTCAATCTGGAAACATTCCACGGGAAAAAATTTTAAAAAACTGACAAAAAACTGAAAAACTACATGAAAATAGAAAAATTCCAGGACAGATAATAAAATTCCAGGACAGAAAGTAAAATTCCAGGACAGAAAGCAAAATTCAAGGACAATTCCAGGTTTTCCAGGACACTCTTAAAATTCCAGGTTTTCCAGGACGCGTGGGAACCCTGCCTATTAATGGTGCCAACAATGGAAAGACGCAAAATTTCACAATCAGTTACAAAAATCGCTAAAAAAAAGACTCCTTTCGATTAGGGGTGTGCGATGCAGTGATTTTATGTCGATTCGATGCAACGATGCGATTCAAAGAATTTCGATTCGAATCGATGCAATTCGATTCGATTCAATGCGACATGTTTCAGTGATTAAAACTCAGCCTATACACCAATGTTTATTACCAACATGGGTAATCTACCTTCTTGGCCAAAGTCTAGTTATAATTTTCTGATTTTATTTCCTCATAACCTTAATATCCTGAAATAACCATGAACTGATGACGTTTGTTGACTAACTAAATAAAAATTAGATCAAACCATGACAAGAAAAATAATTTCAAATACTTGATACTTAGGTTTTATCTTTATTGAGGAAATTTGATTAAGCACGACTAGTGGTGAAATATTCATATAATAACCAAACAATATTAAGTATAACAGCATTAACCTAAACTTAATTGTATTTACCTACTTTAGCAAGTTTCAAAGGGCGGAGCGCCAAAGTGACGATGGACAGTTTTTCCAGATTGTAAATACCGCTATAGTACCACCATGGTGTGGTACTACCTCAGTGTATCCACTCAGCAGTAAAAAATATCCCACGAGCTGATACAAAAAATCCCACTTTATCCCACACTTCACCTTTTACATTTTCTAAATATCCCACACTTTCCCACTAATTTTTCAAACAGTGCAACACAGTAACACAGTTGATGTTAAATATTATATGATAGATAGAGCTTATTTAGATCTACTAATCACCTATATTTTACATTTTAGTACCTCAAAGGATTTTGATTAATGCGATATATAAATGATGCGGTTTGCCAGAAGGCTGGCAAGTGATAGTTAAATAATTTAGTTCCGTGAGAGGTATTTATAATGGCACTGTATAGTACTAAAGAGTACGACATAGGTAATAATAACAGCAAATATTTTCCTCGTTAATTCCAACATGGCCAGGCCAGCGATATTCATTGGCGTGATTTAGTGTTCGTTCTGAGACGATTATAAAATAATAATAGTTACAATAAAGTAGGTAAAATAAAAACAACGTGAGAATTTGAAAACCCCGCAACTGTCAGTGTGACAAGAAAATCCACTAGATTAGAAGTGCTCTGCTAAGGTGGTCTGGTCGTAAGCAAACTAGCAGACGTAATGCCGATTTCCAAAATATCCCATATATGGGATAAAAATCCCTCAAGTGGAAACACTACTAACATGCCAGTAAAACCACCGTATTTTGACACAATACTATTGTACCCACCCTAAAACTTTATTCAAATAACTCACTATCACAATTTTACGTATTAAAAAACTACGAAAATACTAATTTAAACTAGTATTTAATAGTAAACACCAATAGTAGGCCTATATTTGGTGCAATTAACGATATCATAAGAGGCCTTGTGGTGCAAATATCGTACATCTGGCAACACTGAATATCATATCAGGTAACATCAGTGCGTAATAAAGACTTCTAAATCAAAAATATTCCTCCGTGGTCCGCCATTGTTTAACGTGTAGGAATATCAAACTTAATATTAACTTCAATTATATCGAAAGTGTTACAACCGGTTATCAATCTTAGTTTCTGAAAAAAAAAACTCTCCTTCAATTATAAAATCCCCAACAAATTAATGTTTTAACAACGTAATAGTGGAACTACTTTTCCGAAGAGATGTGATTACCATTACTGCTTTGCACTGGGAGAATCGAATACTTTAAAGAATCGAATACTGCCGAATCGAATACACCCCTGTATTCGAATACGTATTCGGATACTTGAACTCGAATACTTCCGGTACTGAAAGCTGCGCCGGCCGGCTGGATAACTGGCGGTGGCGGAACGGCGCGGCGGATTCTTGGAATTCATGTCTAGACTTGTCTTCCCCACCCTTCCCCGCACCCTGTTGTTTGTTTTCAAATGTCAAAATAGTCCGCGGACGGCTGCGGTGATCGCGGTATTGCATCATAGTTTTTTGTGCAAAACAGTTTAGTTTTTTGTGTAGGCCTACTCATTAGTGAAAGTTTATGTGATATAATTATTGTATTTCAATTTTATTATTTTAATTAACTATTGGTAGCCTTTTGTGATTAACTGTGCAATATGCCTCCCAAAAGGTCTCCTGTGTCGGAACATTTTAATCAAGTTGATAGAGTTTGTGATGTGTAAAAGTTGCAAGAAAAAATTTAAATACCATAGCAACACGAGCAACATGACGATGCACTTGAAACAAAACCACCCTCATTTGCTGGCAACAGAAACTGTTCTTATAATTAGAGTTTAGTAGTTATTTATCCAGATTTAAATAAATCCAGATTTATCTAAATTAAATTAAATGCAATTTACAGCAATTTTAACATAAATGAGTCCTAATGATTTTTTTCGTAAAGTCTATACTTTGCGCCAACTTTCAAATGAATTCGAATTCGAATACAATATTGAAGTATTCGAATACATGAATACTTGGGCTATATTCGAATACTATTCGATTCTGCATTGATTCTCCCATCACTACTTTGCAGCTGTTGTTGCGTCATCGTCGTCATTTAATCGTCTGCTGCCGATTTGTTTTAAATCAAACCACGTTATAAACTGTGTTATGTGCTAGCTGCTATATCTAAAACATATCTTAAAGGATACATCTGGAAAATAGGGATTAAATTAAAACGCAAACATTAGAATATACTTTATTTATTTATTTCTACGACTGTGAGACAGCCGGTACGAACTTTGCCGATTAGGATAGCATCGAACACTTTCGATGCATCGCTCTTTCGATTACTTCCGCATCGAATCGACGATTCGATGCATCGAATCGAATCGAATCGAAATTTCAATGCTTTTCGATGCATCGCACACCCCTACTTTCGATACATCATTCGATTACAAATTCCATCATATGGTGCTGATTCGAATAGCGTTGTATCACACAATGATGATGTATCTCACCGTGAAGAAAAGGGTTGCGATCGTGACCTTACCATCATAAGCGTGGTGTAATTAGATTGCGATTTGGGGCCATCCACATATTACGTAACACACTTAAGGGGGGGAGGGGGTATGGCGTAGCATTATGTGGGGGAGGGGGGTTTGGATCAACGTTACGTAACTCACACATATTAACTATAAGAGCTGGCGCACTCCCTTATCTATTTACACTTTTATAAATCTTTCAAAAATGAAAAATAATCAAACTGATACCTAAATCAAGGTTAGAGTTAGTTATATAAAACATACTATTTCAATAACAGTTAAACTAAAAATAAATACATTCCGGTTTTGAGTAAGTTCTGTATTGCTTTACCCCTAAGTTTTGTGTTGTTTTAGAGTGTAAAACCATGACTTTATACATCAGTACTGTGCAATGCTGACTACATCTTTAGTTTTTTAAGTTGTTTTGTATTTGTATTAGGTATTACAAAATAAATTTGTTACGTTTTAGCTGAGATAGTTTCTTTTGTTGTTTTTATAATTAGTAACAGTCTTGTTTGTTTGTATACATTTTGCTTTGAAATAAGTTATTAAAAAATTTTGTTAAAAGGAAGTCATTTAAAGTTTAATGATTCATTGAAATCCATATTCCAAATTTGCTAATAATACAATGTTTAAAAGGTTTAAGCTCTTTTAAAGCCTACTACGATTGAGTTACGTAACACATTGGGGGGGTGGTAGGGTCAAGCGTTATGGTGCGTTACATGGGGGAGGGGGGTCTGAAATTACCAAAAAATGTGTTACGTAATATGTATATGGCCCCTTGTTACCTTTAGCAGTTTTAGGGTTAATATCCAACTTCAAAGAAAATTAATATCTAAGATTTATCTATCCTAAGGCTCCCAGTCCGATTTTAGGAATCCAGAGTTAGTTTTGATACTATACAAAATTAAGTTGTATTTAATTTTCAAAGTTAATATTTGTTATCGGTATCTTCAGTAGTCAGATTTACACCGGGATTTTGTAGTAAATAGCAGTGGGGTCAGATGTCCTCACTGCGTTCATCGATTGTATTTATTTGCATTTTTTCATGGAGAGTGAATATGCTACTCTCATTTTCCTTTAGGACTGGCGGACTGACACACATCCCTCATTGGCATTATTGTTATGTTGCAATTTTTCGGTAATGTCTTATCTCACACAAGGGAGAGCCCTAAATTATTTTTTAAATACAAACATAGGTTTGCTTTTCAGATGTTATCCATGTTCCTGTAAAATGTGTACAGTTTGTGCGCGATAATATAGAAAATAATACACACACTAAAGTTCAGATTTATGATATGAGTAGGATAATAATAAATGACAGCTAATTACCAGTCCATGTTGGTGAGGTTTGCCTCAATGACTAGAGAGTTGACTTCAGCGCCCGACACTGTCAGACTGAGCAGACCTTCCACGGCTTCCAGGGCTAGGGGACACTCCTGCAACATTCACACCACTGGCTTAGAAAACTATGACAAATTATTTAGAGTGTTTAAATTATCTAGAGAACTTTAATGTCCCAGGAATATGTAGCAATGAACTTATGCAAAACTGTAAGCTGATCAAGAGAAAACATTATTGTGCTTACCACAACTGCAATGTTTCTGGATTCCTCTTGCGACACCGGGTTAGAGTAGACTGAATTATCCCTCGCATAAGAGGGGGATGGTTATCTTTATTTTAAATCAAAGTCAAAAATAAAGATAGAAAACATAAAATTTGTTTATGTTAGGAGCAAACCCATTGACCCAATTTTTAGTTAACAACATTTTACAATTCTCAGGTTTGGACGAGACAGTTCCCAAATTGGAGACCAATAAAGTAGAGGAGGTTTTTAGTGGGTGAACCACATCTGGTATTCAAGGCAGATTTTGCTTGTATCATGATTTTTAACTACTTGGCAACCTTACTCACCCTGAGAACTTCCTTGTAGGCAGAGACGGCTGACCGCTCCATTCCCCGGCACTGCAGCAGCTTGGCTAGTGCGAAGTTGATCTTAGCCGTCCGCTGCTTCCCGGGAATACTTTGCAGCACCTCCGTTGCCTCGTCATTGCGGTTCATCTTCACCAGGCACTGGTGGATCTGGTACTTGATGTCTGTCGCACCAACCAAAAACGTTTATGGCAAGTTTGATTGTTAACATGACTTTGGACATTCCAGTAGTAAAAAGTTCTATATGTAGGTTTTCTGCTAACTTTAATTGAGCTAGAACTCAAATCTGATTGAGAAAACTGAACTAAAGTAAGAAATATTTCAACAAGCCAAATGATGAAAAACATGGCTCTCCAAAATCAATTAACTAAAAATCAGATTTGGTGTTCAATTTAATTCAGAAGAATGGAGCAAATTTAAAACCATATACGACTTTAAAGTGGAAACTAGTTCACTACATTATCACCAACGCAATGTTCAAGCTGAATGTGACGTTAAATATTTTTTTTAAATCCTAAAAGAGTATCAGGTTAGACATTTAGTCTAGTTGGCATATTATAACACAACTCCAAAGAAAAGTGGTCACAGCCCATCACAATTCCTTATGGGAAGGGGACTGAGAAACAACACTGCCAGTTAATAAATCAGCTTAGGTTTAGCTTTACCGAACCATCATCATTATAGAATCACAAAGGTGAAAGAAAGGAAAATATGGTTAAAATTCATTGTTGTAGCCCCTGAGCTGTGCATATTAGACTAAAATAAGTGGGTGACTAGTAGGTGACCTTGTTGTCAACCGTTCTAATTAGTGTGACACAACCCACTACAAGTTTCACCATGAAGACGACACTACAAAAAGAGTAAGTTAAAAGTGACACAGTCACAAACACATTTACGAACTAATACCGGGAGGCCTACATCACATATTTTTATCACGCCATGGCACGCAAGAAGCAGACTGCACATACCAAATAAGAACTCTAATTCAATAAAAAACAGTTAAACAAAATAAATTCTTAAAATGTTCTTAAGGTGGTGAACATATTAACTCATCTACCACTGTAACTGTTTTCTTTTTACACAGGGGGAAGGTTAATACAGAACACCTCGGATTATCCGGACCCTAATCATCCGGATCTCGGATTAACCGGACAAGGTTGTCCGAAATGAAAAAATTGTAAATTTCATTCAAAATGCAATTTTTGCCCAAGACGGAGCCGAAATAAATTAATGTATGCGTGAAGTATCAAAGAAACTGCATGTCTATTCTTTTTACACAGTTTTCCACGCAATGTGCAGCATCACTATTGCAGGCACTAGTGGCCTAACGTCATTTATGCAATGTTATAGTAACTTTAGATTATCCAGATTTTTCGCTATCCGGATCAATATTCTGCCACATTAGTCCGGATAATCCGAGGTTTACTGAACCTACAAAGGTGTGGGTGTCTAAGAGGAGAGACGAAGCAATCATCAAGGAGAAAATAAATAACAGAAAGAAAGGCGATGCATTATAAATTCAAAGTTCATGCTTCCGATACTTGCTTCTTGAAGTAGAGACAGTTGTCTACAAGCTAACATATAGCCTACATATGCATACCTGCCTTGAGAGTAAACAGTGGTCTACTTACTGTCCAGACCCAATATAAACAATGAAAATACCAATGAGCTACCTATTTCAACTCAAAAATCAAGACCTGCAAGAGGTCTAAAACTATCTAGGCTACAAGAAATGTTCAACAGGTTCAATGCTGACAAATATGTTTAAACATGAAAATCACATACGTTTCAATATTAATTAGAAGACGTTAATTAACGTCCTCCACACCCAACGTGATAAAGAGGAGATGCGGAGTGGTTTTTAATGGTTGTTAACAAACTGTCACATGTTTTGTACCATTTTTTGGACTATTTGAAGTTTCCACACTCATTAGAGAGGAAAAGGAGGGGTCAACTCGCAAGTTCCGGAATTTTAGTGCTATACAATCTATAATTACAATCTATGCCTTACAATCTATGTAAGTGTTAGCTTTACATAGATATTATGCAATTTTAATGAAAGTGGTATATTTTTCTACCTCTGCAATGATAAACTGTGTTTGAAAAGGCTAAAATATATCTTGCGTGCTGATCCTTCGTAATCCACTCATTAGGGAGCATGTGGCAGTTTGGAAACTTGAGATGGAACCAAAAATCCATAGCAGTTTGGCAATTGCCAGTTTTAATACCTTATTGCTTATCAAATTACATTTATTATTGTTTTTTTTTACTCTGTAGTTCTGATGTAAACACTCTGTGAGATGTTTTGTAAAGTAATACAGTTGTACCTGTCTAAATGATTTCTGACTTGATTAGTTAAGAACACCAAAGGAGGCTTTCGAGATTGTTGTACGATTAAGCAAGTAAACATTACCATAGAAGATAGTAAAATATAAAAGGCTTTGTACGTTTTTACCTGTGTCAGGCATCAAATCCTTCACAACCGTTTCATTTGGCTTGGCTGCATTTTTCGACTTGAGCATTGACTTCTTGAACTGCAGAGCCTGCTTGTAGACTGACACAGCTTGAGCATATCTGCCTAGCTGTAAATTTGTAATTTAAAACTAATGCTGCAAGAAATATGCCACTGAAAGCTAATCATGTACAAACAAGCAAAGTTTTCTTTTCTACTTGAGACTTGAGTATCAAAGAAGAACCCATTTGTTGCCCTAATATTCAACAATTAAAACAAACCCTAGAAAATTGAAAGTAAAGATTTTAACCTCTATCAATCAAAAGATCAAAGATTTTACAAAGAGTCCTTTTTTCTATAATTACCCTATACAGCCAAAATGGTGTCGAGAAGGTAATAGAATATACCGTATATTACTATCACTTAATTACAATGTTTAGGAACAAATGTTCGGAAATAGATTTACTGTCTGTTGGAAATCTAAAACTAAAATGATTACCGGTTGTAAAACTCATGAAAATTTTAACCTCTATTAATATGTTTCTACTTTCATTTTCAAGGGTGTATAACTCAGAAAAGAGAACTTTATTTTAACACATCCAATGCGTTTAAACATAAAAATCACATATGTTTCAATCTTAAAAAAAACTCAGATCCGAAGGGTCTGCACGGATCGTGTTAAGAAACCATAAAAGAATAGGTGACTTGTAAATTGTACAGTTGACGTACAAGATAACTGATAAAAAGATCTTTAGTCAACTTATGAGATAAGTTAGGCTATAGGTTTGAAATTATTTCAAATGGACAACTTACCTGCAAAAGCGAGTCACCATAGTAAACGTAGGTTTGAAACTTGGCTGCTGGGTTCAGAATATCATTGCCATAATCACTAACTGTCAAAACCAGGCTTGCCTAAAAAATTGGGTGGATTTAAATTATTTCAAACTTAGTCACTACAATGTAATAGTCACTCCATTAAAATAAAATGTTGTTTATTCTTTACATTAATCTTTGTAAAGCAAGTAATAACTTGGACTAATATATCAAGTACTTGTAGGCTATCATTACAAACATTCAATAAAGTTTACTATTTTAAAGATTTTATAGTACATGGTAATTTATGGGCTCTTGATTACACTAAAAGATGATTTTATTCTAGGTCTACACCTACTTGAACCATCCAAAGCAACAATCTCCTATACATTTTGCCTGACAATGACAGCCAAAATACATAATATCTTCAGCAAACCAAAACCAAATCTCCCACAATACCTTGCAAAATCTTTTTACAACTGCAGCTAACAACCATGTTTAGGTCACCAAGATCTTTCTGCATATCTAAGGGTAGTTCAGAACGTAAATAAACCCCCCGCCAAAGTGTGAGCCGAGTCTCATTGCTGAGCGGTCATGCATACTTGTTTCTACAGCAACTGTGTCATTTGTAAATGCCCCAAAATGGAAGTAACAGTGGTAACGGTTTCTGAATAGAATACACAAGTTTTCAGCTTATTGACATTTTTAGACAAAGAACAAAGAACGTTTACGATAAAAGTGCAATGAACGAGTCTTCGTGGAAAAATGGTGCATTATGTTTAATGAAGGAAGGTCCAATGTGCACGACGAGGATCAGAGTGGCAGGCCATCACTTGTTACAGATGACTAGAAAAAAAATATATAAAACAGGCCATTCACTGTTATCACATTCCAACAATCCTTTCTAGAAATCTCATGATCTTGGTCATTGTACTACCATAACCTGTCTTGAGTGTTTAACTACAAATCAACACAATAGATTCTAATAGGCTAACATAAAATAACAAATAATCAAATTACAATAGCTAAGTTAAAAAAATTGTATAGCCTATACAGTAGGAATTGTAGTATCTGTACACTTCAGATATATTCAGGTAAGTTAGAGTAAGGAAAAGACCTAGCCGAGAACTTGAGGATGGCAGCGAACTTGACAAGAGACATAAAAGTCAAAATAGTATGTCAGGGCAGTTGATCCATTTACAAAATTGCACAAGAAGGTGCAGAGTCATCCAGGCAGGTAATGAAGTGAGATTAAGGTAAGTTAATGTTTTATCTCTGCAGGTTTCTCTCTCAATAATATGTAGGCTAAGCCAATCTTAACTCCCACCAAGTCTTAAAAACCTTGTTTGAATATGGTATAACAAATATAGAGGTTTCAACCAAACACAAAACATTATTGAACGATTTAAGAACTGACAGGCCTAGGCTCTACTTAAGAGGTAGTGTTGCCAACCATCCGGTTTTCAACCGGATAGTACGGTTTTACTCGTATATGTCCGATGCCCGGTTGGAACATCCAACAGGGTGGTAATGTCCAGTTTTGTTGATAAGAAATAGGTTACAGTTAAAAATGAATAGATTCCAGTTGATCCAGACAGAGGTTAGATTAATATTTAAGGTATTTTTTTGTAATAATAAAACCGCTAATACTGTTTATTATCTTTATTTACCTTTTATTTTAAGTTAGTTTATAGTCTAAAATTAAAATTGATTTTATTTATAGATCATTTGATGGTTGGATGAATTCAAATTATAAAATAAAGAATAACTTACTTCCTGACCAAGATAGGTAAAAACTTAGTTTAGAATTGTATAAACACTAAAATTAGATGAGATTAAGTGTAACTTACTAGTGACACAACGTTGGAATATAGTTCTTGGTCATATAAAAGTTTAATCTGGTCATAAGGCGTCGAGGCCATAATTATCGAGTTCCTAACCTATCCCCAAGGGATGGAGGGATGTGTATATGATTATGTATAAAAACCTCACTGACTGTCACTGGTTTATCAAATAGGCCTTGAAACTAGCAGAATGTAACAAACAATCTAAAACTGAATCACACAAAATCGATCTAAAACTTCGTTATGTTGATCTTTAATTAATTTCTGTTGTAGAAAAAATATAGGAATACAATCTGTTGATTTCAAACTTAACTTTTTCGAAGTCAACTACTAGAGGTGGGTCCAAGTATCTGTAATCGCTACTTTGTACTTGTTACTCGCCTCACAAAAAGTATCCGGATACTGTAGTTGTCGAGTACCAGATACAAAGTAATCGCGGCTACTTTCAGTAGTCGTGTTCGGTCGGGACGGGATACTTCTCACAGTTACTAGAATTGTTCTAGTATTCGTGGTACTTGTAATCAAGGCGAAGTATACAAATGACCCATAATGTAGGAAAGTGAAAATAAAACGTCATCTCAGTTAAAATAAAACAAATAGTTCATACTTAATATTTTTGCGTTTTTTAACCTTATTTTAATCCAAAGATTACTGAGTCCCAATTTGTTTACCAGAACATTTAAACTGTAAATAGCATTAATTGAAAACCGATATGTTTTGTTCACCATTCAATAAGTTCAGTAATATGATGAATCATTACTTTTTGATACCTTATTATAAACTTAAATTTAACTCTGTCATGATTACATATTTGTTTTAATATTTTAGAATTGTTGTAAAGGAGAGATAATACTATGTCTGAAATGTTTATTTAAATGCTGATTGTTAGGACTGAGTAGAAATATTATGTACTCCTTGCTATGCAATTTACTCAGTAGTGCCATTGAAAAGTATAAATATTCGTGTTGTTTAATTGTAATCAGGAGTCGTTAGTGTGCATGGGATACAGGTAGGAAAGGCGAGTGCAGGAAGTACCAGAACTCGATAGGAGTCGTCGCACAAGTAATCGCGATTACAAAGTAGTCGCTACTCGGTACTCGGTACCAAGCTGTACTCGTATCCGTTGTAACCGGTACGGCAAAGTAATCGTTTAGTACATCTCTATCAACTACACAAATCAAATCACAAATCACATTAAATTGAATTCAAGCAAACAACAAAAAATATCCCACAGCCAGGGTTTCCACCAGGTAGATAAAATTTTACCCTAAACGTTTGATGAAATTACCCTAAACTTTTTGTAAATAACCCTAAAATTACCCTAAGAGTTGATTTTCTTCTCTAAAAGCTCAAAATACACTCGAGATTGGTTTTAAAACATGATTAAGGCATAAAAATTAAGTAATATAGCATTTAATACTCGTCTTAGGCCATATATTAAACATAAAACGAAATATGTATTAAAAATTCAAATAAATATTCTGTTGTAATATTTTTATTCAGCGCTATACTGAATTATGTGCTGGTATTGCTGATAATAGAAACTTGTTGATACCTGTTATTGAAAGTTGTTGGAAGTATTTTATTGTTTTATAAACTTATTTCAGTTGTAAAAATTTGTTAATGTTATTTTGTATAATAATAATGCCCAGAGAATATGTTTGTCATCTTATTACTATTTGATTAGATCAATAGGTTTAATTACAATAATACACCACATCACACAAATTTGCACAAGTTATGCCTTGATGGGATGTTTTATGTGCGCTCACCTTATGACGCAATTTCTGGGGTCGCGAAAATTACGTTCACAGAAATATAAAACGCGGTTACCAAGATAGTCAGTCGAGCTGGGTTTTCGTTCCAGGGGTCGCAAGTGAAGGTATCACTTTGATCGAACGGAATTGTGAACCCCAAAAAGAGAACCGATGGCTCAGAATGGGCGAATAAGGAAACGTTCCTTAACAATCAGGCCGCAATCATCATCGCCATATTTGTTCTCTGCATAATTGGTCGAATTCGCGATCCTTGACGCGGTACGTAGATTCGAACGTCGCGCGGTAGTACACAAGGAACGCTGCGGGCGAACCACAGGTAGGAGGGAGTGCTGTGGGCGAACCACAGAGAGGATGGTAGAGCTAATAGTTGGGAATGGGTAATTATTAATATTAAGCTAAACTAGCACAATTATTCCCTATTACGTACTTTACTACCATGCAGGTAATCTAACAATCTTACCAAACTACCCTACCAGACCTGATTCGTACTGCGGGCGTACCACAGTAGGAGTCGTGCTACGGGCGTACCACAGTAGGAGGCTGTGGGCGTACCACAGTAGGAGTCGTGCTATGGGCGTACCACAGTAGGAGTCTTGCTATGGGCGTACCACAGTAGGAGTCGTGCTGTGGGCTACCACAGTAGGAGTCGTGCTATGGGCGTACCACAGTGGGAGTCGTGCTGTGGGCGTACCACAGTAGGAGGCTGTGGGCGTACCACAGTAAGAGGCTGCGGGCGTACCACAGAAGGAGGCTGTGGGCGTACCACAGTAAGGATTGATCGTTGCTGTGGGCGTACCACAGTAAGAGGCTGCGGGCGTACCACAGTAAGGATTGATCGTTGCTGTGGGCGTACCACAGTAAGGATGGATCACTGCTGTCGTAAATGAAGAAGCTATTAATCAAATTTACTCGGCCTGAATTAATGTATGCAGTACTTAAAGTAATATAATAATAATCAAAGTTACAGAATACTAGCTAAGTTTAAGTATAGCTGAAAATGTGTTAAGACAAAACAAGAACAATCAGAGTAGCATACACCAATAGGACAAAATATGGTTAAAACGTGATAAATGTGGCTTATTATTTAGTTAGCATATCCATACAACATTCATTTGTAGTTTAAAATAAGTAAAAGGTGCTGAAAACAATATTGGAGTGGCCTACAGCATCGTTAAAACAAATAAATAAACTGTAATAAATCCAAGTAATTCGTGAGATTATTTTAAATCAAACTATCATTAAACTGGTACAAAATATTTTAAATCCTTACTAATGTGGCACAACCTAGGCTGAGTACATTATACAACGTCAACTGCTCATTCACTAAAATATTCGAAGAAATAAACTTGAGGTGAGCAAGTTTTAAATAAAAGATAATTTATTACGTTATTTCCTTTAGTAAAGGACCGAAAGAAATTCAACAATGATTCGTTAAATTATTCGAGAAATAATCAATCAGAGAACATTAATAAAACTCAAATAAGATACAATTTAATAAGCATTCATAAACGTAAACAGTTATCGAGAGCACTGCATTTCGTTAAAGTTCGAAAATAGTCGAGATGAAATCGTATACAAGTCAACGAAGGGACGATCCCTACCTTAAGACTTGAAGCGCGCTCCTCACTGCACTGTGTCGGGCGGAGAACTGACCGTAGATGCCGGCCGCCGCGGGTCATAGGCGGGGGAGTCGCTAGTGCGCAGGTCCAGTCGGGCATGCGCTCGAGAATCGAGTCTCGAACCAATAGCGGCCGCGGTACTAGCCGCCGCGGGAAATTCAAACAGTAGTTTTAGGCTATGTTCGCCCAGAAAGTAAATAAAATACTATTTGTACCGCTATTTAACGAAAAATATTTAGTTTGAAAAATTTACACGTTACACCCTCCTCCAACTTCAGTAAACAAAAGAAAAACTAATAAAAAAGAAAAGAGATCTTACCTTCTAAAACATATTTAAATAGGAATGTTGTGGGCAAACCACAAATCAGGACGACTAAGGAAAGGTAAAACAAAAGTGTATTTCATATCACAAAATAATTTCAGGCACTTTGCATAATAAACGTAAACATTCTCCTCCTTAATCTATAAATAAAGAGATCAAGCAAATAACATATTGGTGTTTTATCACAGATCGAGATAAACAAAACCTTTTTTTAAACAAAATAACTAAGCTGCTGGCAGTATTCCTAAAACTAATCGACCTTATAACTATTTTTTTTTTTTTTTTTTTTTACTTGCTATAACGAATTTCACAAGCAACTTAAGAAAATATTCTAAAACAACCTCTCTGGCAATATGCACAAAACTAAACAGACTTCCTAAGTCTAAATAAAAATTACAAAAGCACTTCATCAAATTCATTAACATAACGAAAGACAAACTTCTAGTTATTTATCGAGGGTGAAAAGAAATCAGGTTGGTTTGGAATAGGGTTTTAGGTCTTTTGCGTGCACTCTACCTACGATCTGACCGTTGTTATCCCGAAGACTGAAAATATTCATTCCCTCCGCACGATCAATTACAAAAGGACCGTCAAACTTTGGCGCTAGTTTTCCGGCGACGAAATCAGCTGCCGAAGATAACGTGTGAATTCGACGTAAGACACATTGACCAACCGTATACGGATTTTCTCGCCGTCTTAGATTGTAATATCGAGCCTGTTTGTTAAACACCTTACGCATATTTTCGAAACACTTGTCTTGCAACTGTTTAATGGTTTCAACTCGTAGTTGATGAAGTTGTTCAACTGATTGCGTTACCTTCGAACTATCTTCAATTATGGGCTGAGACAATGATTGTGGGGTCCGTAATTCCCGTCCATAGTTCAGCATAGCAGGGCTATATTTGGTCGAATCATGCACCACAGTATTTAGAGCGAATCGGAAAGCGTCGAGATGGTCATCCCATGATCGATGATCGTTTTGAACATACTGCGAAATCATGGTTTTAATTACTCTATTAGCTCGTTCAGTGGGATTTGATTGGGGGCTATAGGGCGCCGTGGTTTGATGTTCGATTCCCCATTCTTGGGTAGGTTTTTGGAAAATATTTGATACATATTGAGTCCCGTTATCCGTCAGTATGCAGTCAGGGGTCCCGTAACGTAACAATACGAGTTCAACAAATTTCTTGGAAGCTTGTTGTGCTGTGGCGTTTTTCAAGGGAGCTATCTCTACCCATTTGCTAAACGTATCCTAGAAAACAACTATGTACCGGTTGCCTTTTCTGGTTCTTGGCAATGGACCCATAATATCACTCGAAACAACGTACCAAGGACCCTGGGGTCGTCTAAAGTACATTTTCCCTATGACTTTACGTTGTTCCACTTTATACCGTTGGCAACTATCGCATCTTTGTACGTATTTTGTCGTATCTTGACGAAAACCAGGCCAAAAGTAATGATCTGAAAGCCTTTTAATCGTTTTATTTATTCCTAAATGACCAGCAGTGGGTTGATCATGGCATTCCAATAACACCTGATTAATTTGATGTCGCGGCACACACAATTTCCACTCTTTCGTCCTATCCGGATCGTGTTTCTTTAATCTAAATTTCCGGTAAAGTTGTCCGTCTATGAGCGAATAATTAGGGTACCTCGTGGGATTCTGTGAAACATTCCTAAACCATTTAGTGTACCACGCACCTAAATCTTGTACGTTTTCTTCTCTATCATGATTTTTGGTTTCCTGAGATTTTAATAGTTTTCTCTTTTCATTGACACAAGTACGCATACTCCTATTTTCGTTGGTTATAGTTTCGAGATTACATACAGGATACCGCGACAATGCATCGGCAACTTTGTTGAGCGTTCCTTTTCTATACTGAACAGTAAAATCATACTGTTGAAGCTCGAGAATCCACCGAGCTAATCTACCTGAGGGTTTGTCGAGGTTCATTAGCCACTTCAGGGCTTGATGGTCTGTAATTGCTACAAACTTATACCCCTCTAGGTAAGGTCGGAATTTCTGGACCGCCCACACTAGAGCTAAACATTCCTTTTCGGTTGTCGTAAACTTTTTCTCGTTTTCAGAAAGAAGTCTGCTCGCAAACGCTATTACTTTTTCGTGTTTTCCGACATTTTGAGTTAACGAAACTCCCAGCCCATGATCGGAGGCGTCAACCTGAACAATGAAACTTTGGTTAAAGTCCGGGCAAGAGAGTACTGGAGTCTTTGTAAGTTTATCTTTCAAGATAGAAAAAGCGTTTTCCTGCTCTTGATTCCATTCCCATCGTACATTCTTCTTTGTTAGTTTTGTTAACGGAGAAGATAGCCTTGCGAAGTTCTCTACGAACCGACGGTACCACGATGCAAGTCCAATAAAACTTCGTACATCTTTGGGGCATTTGGGAGTAGGAAATTCTACTATCGATTTGATTTTTTTCGGATCGGTCTGAATACCTTCTTCATTGACAATGTGCCCTAGATATTTCAATTCTTTTTTGCAAAATTTACATTTTTCCTCGTTCAAAACAAGGCCGGCTTCTCTTAGTCTCTTAAATACTTCGCGTAGTAATGACAAATGGTCTTTAAATGTCCGTGACACCAAAACTAGATCATCTAGATATGCGAAAGCATACGGTTCGAATTCAGGCCCAATGAGTGTATCTAATAACCTTTGAAAGGTCGCAGGGGCGGAATGGAGGCCAAACGGCATGACTTTAAAGTGAAAAAGCCCTCGCCCTGGAATCGTGAATGCCGTTATGGGTCGACTATTGACTTCCAATGGAACCTGCCAATATCCAGACTTAAGATCAAGAGTACTAATGTATTTGGCATCTCTTAGTTTGTCTAATATCGCTCCAATTTGAGGTAAAGGATAGGCATCACGGTGACTGACTTGATTTACTTTTCGTAGATCAATACAGATCCTTATCTTACCACTCGGTTTCTTTATGACCACCAACGGACTACTCCAAGCGCTGTTCGACGGTTCTATGATATCGTTCGCTTACATTTGGTCAATTTCTTTATCAATAATAGCCTGCATTGCAGGGTTTCGGGGATAATATCGTTGCTTAATGGGGTAATCTGTTTTTAATCGAATTCGATGTTCTACTAAAGAGGTTCGTCCAGGTACTCCTTTAAACAGAGCAAGTTCGTCTTTAAGAAACGTTTCTAACTCTTTATTCTCTTCTACCGATAGGGGGTGATAGCATTAGAATGAACGGGATTGCGTTTTCTCATCTCGGTCCAACTATTTGTTAAGGTATCGCAACGAATTTCTACCAGGCTCAATGGATTAATTAAATCCATCCCGATTATAATAGACGCTGAAAGGTTAGGCACATGCACGGCTCTGACACATGTCTCAGTATGAATTACCTTACAAGTGAATTCGTATATTTCATTTATTGTACGAGTCGACTTCTCAGCTAGACTTATCTTTGTTTCAAATCGATGTGGAGCTATATTTTGCCTTTGAAGATGGTCAGCCACCTCCTTGCTGATTAATGTTATCATGGATCCTGTATCGATTAAAGCTTCAAAATACTCGTTATGTATTTCCACTTGTATGAAGGGTCTAGTTTCAGTTTCGTTAGTGTCGGTACATGTATTTAAATTAAAGTTTTTCACGTTATTCAGCCAATCCTGCCACTCTATAGAGGTGGTGTTTGGGGGACGAGACTTGGCCCACCTCTTGAATACCGGTCTCGCTTGAAGTTTTCCGAACGACAAGGGCATCTTGTCGTAAGAACTCCTTCGCTTTTGCAATTAAAGCATCGTATTATTTTTGGAAGATTACATTCTCGAAATCGATGTCCCTTCCCTTCACAGTTCCAACAAATGGGAATTTCAGAGATTTGAGTGTAATTTTGGCTGTCTTTTTCTCTTACTTTAGCTTGGTTGGAGCTAGTAAGAAAATTAGGCTTTCTTTGAGAATTTCTTTGAAAACGAACGTTCTTGGATTCGGGAATCGCTTTCTGGGATCCAAAGATTATGGAAGATTGTTTAAACTGATCGTAAGATTTAGGTTGGTCATAATGATTGGGTCGCTTATGATCTCTCGTACTATGATTCCGAGAATTGTTTTGAAAGTGGGTCGGCTGTGTAGCGAGCAAAAAAGTGTAAGGTGATTTGGTTTCGACTGCGTCCACCTTGAAGGGTTTATATAATCTATTTCGAGGATCATATGCCGTTTCAGGCACAAGCGACTGAGCAGGATTTGGTGGAGGTCGGAAGTTCTTTCTGTCCCGTATATAACTTTCAAACCCTTCCGCTAGTCGGATTAAATCGTCGGTAGTCTGAAATTGCTCACGCCTAACCGTCAACTTGTAGTCGGGTCTCATATTGGAAAATAGTCGGTTGAGAATGTCATTCTGGGAAAATCCTCCTCTCCGGCGCATTAAGGTAGTCAGTGCAACGACAAATTTTCTAATAGGTTCATTTTCTCCTTGAGTCCTACGTTCGATTTCTTCGTCTAGTTTTCTCCGGTAGTCTGGAGGAAAATAATTCTCCGCAAAACTATACATGAAGTCTGTATAGGTTGACCATTGAGACTTATTATTACGAAACCATAAGAGTGCGTCGCCTTTCAATAATTCGGGCAAAGCTTTGAGCAAAATGTCGGGAGGTATTTCGTAAGATTCGGCTAATTCGTTTAACCTTTCAATAAATGAAACAGGATGATGATCGCCATCAAACCTCAAGTTCCATTTTCGCACTTGATTGCAAACTTCCGCCACTTTAGTCAGGTTTCTAGTTCTGATCGAATTTGCGTCAAACAAACTGGTTGCGTCCGGTACTGTATATACGACCTCCGGTCTTACCAAATTTTCTCTATCCACACTTAAAGTTTCAGGTTGGTGCTGATAATTTACGTTACCAGGAACTCGTTCAAAATCGGATGCCGGTATTCTGTGTGACAAATTATGGTAAGCAGGCAAAGCGCAAGCAGCATCTGAGTAGGTTTCCATATTCTGAGAAGCTTCGTTTGGACCACCTTTCTCGGACTGTAGTGTTAGTAATCGTTTCTGAACTAAACGAAAATCGGCCGTTGGAGGTAAACCTAATATTTCTCGTACACTAAGGTCCTCTGATCGTTGTGTCGTCGAGGGATGAGTTGACGGTAACGCTTGTGTTATTGTAAACACAACGTTGGTACTCGCTAGTGGTTGGCAAAAATTTGTCGCTCCTAACAAATAGTTAGATTCTTCGAAAGTAACACTCTGGTTTGAGGATTGCGAAATCATAACCCGAGTTTCCTCACTTGGACTGTTCCTAATTAGTTTAACAAGTCTTTTCCTTAAATCCTCTGTTTTACCTTCGTCTGATTGATTGAAATCGCGCAAAACCTGTTGAATTGCGGCCTTAGATAACTTATAAACCCAACCTACTCTTGTATCAGACTCAAAAGAAGGTGAAAGTTCCTGAAAGCTTTGCGCCATTGAGGTCTTAGGCAACGGAAGGTAAGATGGTGCAGTTACCGGTAACGTGAGTGTGGCAGTAGTAACAATGTCAGTTAAAGTCGTTTGTGAGACCGCTGGTCCTTGTTTACAAGTCGTAGTTATAGGTGCGGACGTCGTCTTCGTTGTAGAGGCAGTCGAAATTACACTTGACCCCTTCGGCTTAGCTCCAGTCGATTTTAAGTCCGAATCGTTCGTCATTTTCGGGCGCCAGCAACTGAGTTGCAATATCTATGAAAATACGTTGGATGTAAAACTTACTCGTTCACTTGTCCCTGTTCCAGGGCGCCAAATACTATGACGCAATTTCTGGGGTCGCGAAAATTACGTTCACAGAAATATAAAACGCGGTTACCAAGATAGTCAGTCGAGCTGGGATTTCGTTCCAGGGGTCGCAAGTGAAGGTATCAATTTGATCGAACGGAATTTTGAACCCCAAAAAGAGAACCGATGGCTCAGAATGGGTGAATAAGGAAACGTTCCTTAACAATCAGGCCGCAATCATCATCGCGATATTTGTTCTCTGCATAATTGGTCGAATTCGCGATCCTTGACGCGGTACGTAGATTCGAACGTCACGCGGTAGTACACAAGGAACGCTGCGGGCGAACCACAGGTAGGAGGGAGTGCTGTGGGCGAACCACAGAGAGGATGGTAGAGCTAATAGTTGGGAATGGGTAATTATTAATATTAAGCTAAACTAGCACAATTATTCCCTATTACGTACTTTACTACCATGCAGGTAATCTAACAATCTTACCAAACTACCCTACCAGACCTGATTCGTGCTGCGGGCGTACCACAGTCGGAGTCGTGCTATGGGCGTACCACAGTAGGAGTCGTGCTGTGGGCGTACCACAGTAGGAGTCGTGCTATGGGCGTACCACAGTGGGAGTCGTGCTGTGGGCGTACCACAGTAGGAGGCTGTGGGCGTACCACAGTAGGAGGCTGCGGGCGTACCACAGAAGGAGGCTGTGGGCGTACCACAGTAAGGATTGATCGTTGCTGTGGGCGTACCACAGTAAGAGGCTGCGGGCGTACCACAGTAAGGATTGATCGTTGCTGTGGGCGTACCACAGTAAGGATGGATCACTGCTGTCGTAAATGAAGAAGCTATTAATCAAATTTACTCGGCCTGAATTAATGTATGCAGTACTTAAAGTAATATAATAATAATCAAAGTTACAGAATACTAGCTAAGTTTAAGTATAGCTGAAAATGTGTTAAGACAAAACAAGAACAATCAGAGTAGCATACACCAATAGGACAAAATATGGTTAAAACGTGATAAATGTGGCTTATTATTTAGTTAGCATATCCATACAACATTCATTTGTAGTTTAAAATAAGTAAAAGGTGCTGAAAACAATATTGGAGTGGCCTACAGCATCGTTAAAACAAATAAACAAACTGTAATAAATCCAAGTAATTCGTGAGATTATTTTAAATCAAACTATCATTAAACTGGTACAAAATATTTTAAATCCTTACTAATGTGGCACAACCTAGGCTGAGTACATTATACAACGTCAACTGCTCATTCACTAAAATATTCGAAGAAATAAACTTGAGGTGAGCAAGTTTTAAATAAAAGATAATTTATTACGTTATTTCCTTTAGTAAAGGACCGAAAGAAATTCAACAATGATTCGTTAAATTATTCGAGAAATAATCAATCAGAGAACATTAATAAAACTCAAATAAGATACAATTTAATAAGCATTCATAAACGTAAACAGTTATCGAGAGCACTGAATTTCGTTAAAGTTCGAAAATAGTCGAGATGAAATCGTATACAAGTCAACGAAGGGACGATCCCTACCTTAAGACTTGAAGCGCGCTCCTCACTGCACTGTGTCGGGCGGAGAACTGACCGTAGATGCCGGCCGCCACGGGTCATAGGCGGGGGAGTCGCTAGTGCGCAGGTCCAGTCAGGCATGCGCTCGAGAATCGAGTCTCGAACCAATAGCGGCCGCGGTACTAGCCGCCGCGGGAAATTCAAACAGTAGTTTTAGGTTATGTTCGCCCAGAAAGTAAATAAAATACTATTTGTACCGCTATTTAACGAAAAATATTTAGTTTGAAAAATTTACACGTTACAACCTGGCTCACCATGGGGATTTCACAGGCATGAAATACAATTTAGTTCCTTCATACAAATATGGTCAAAATAGAGACAATCTTCAGTAAACATATTTTCTACAAAAGAGCTATAAATCTAAAACCTATATTTAACCAATTAACCCGATATATTTTTACTGTTTAGGGTTTTCTACATTATTATGCTGTGCCCAATTTTGAACACATAACATAAATCTGCCTCAATTTTTCCACACAGCACAAGATTCTCCCCAGGACATCCCAAGGACATCACAGTGGGATATGCAGGATATCCCAGGATCATCCCTATCTCATCCCATGATATCCTCAAGATACCCTCAGGATGTCCTCAGGACACAAAAAATGTCCTCTCCCCACGACATCCTGGGGACATCCTTCTGGATAACCATGGGATATCCCTCGGACCATAAAAGGATATGTATTTTGAAGCCCTAGGACATCGTCAGGATGTCCCACAGGATTATCTGGGGATGTCCCTCGGACCACAAAAGGATATTGTATTTTGAAGCCCTAGGACATCCCCAGGATGTACCACAGGATGTACTGGGGACATCCCTCGGACCTCAAAGGGATATTATACTCTGAAGCCCTAGGACATCCCCAGGATGTCCCACAGGATTTACTGGAGACATGCCTTTGACATGCATTGAAAGGTGTCCCATTATTCTATCAGTGAATCCCCTAATCCCACATAGATATCCCTGCCTACCCCATGACAATTCTGCGGTCATCCGTAGGAGGCCCTATGGCTCGTAGTAATGGGTAGTGTGTATCCTAAAGCCATATGGCCTCCTAAGGATGACCACAGAATTATCATGGGGTAGGCAGGGATATCTATGGGATTAAGGGATTCATACTGATAGAATAATGGGACACCTTTCAATATGGTCAGACAATCTGATAGGAAGACAGTTGAAGTTCTAAAATAAATTACAAGACAACTTTAAATTATCCTTTTATAAATAATACTATAATTGCCCATGCCCAGCTTGCACATAGAAACACAAGTTTTGACTTCATATTAATGTTGATGTTTTTTTTAATCAGGTTGACTAGTGTATAAATGTTAAATACCTGTAATCTACCTTGTGATTCTAGGATATCTTTTTAATGGATGACACTTTTTGTCAAAGGAAATTTTGTCATCTTCAGACCCACAAAACTTTAAATTGTGTCATCACAGTTCAAAAGAACAAATACAATGAATACAGAGTCTTATAAGAACACGTCCCGTGTTAAAAATTGTGTCGCTTATTTGATGTTGGTGCCCTGGAATTCCGTAGTTTTGCGCCACGCCGCTGTGAAGCACCTCTAGCACTGCATACCGGTACCGAAAACACGAGGTATTGCCATGGCCTAGGTCCCTTCGCTCTTGTAGTAGGGCGGAGTTGGCTGTAGCGGCGGTCTGGGGGAGGAGTGACTGGGTAGACAGCGTGCACTGCCTCGTGGCCGAGCGCAAAACTAGCACGGCAAATTTCAAATACTGACAGACTCTGGCCCATAACACGTGTTCTTCTTATAAGACTGTATTCATTGACACATACTTGAAAATCATGTTTTACAACTTTATATTGTTACCTTTGTCACATTTATGCAAATTTTTATCATTACTAGCACATGATTCAATTGTAAAGTGTCACAAATGTCCTGATTATAGGTACTTAAATGGTTTGACACTGAAAATATATACACAACTTATAATTTTCTATTAAAATTTACCCAAAATCTTTCAAAAAATTAGTTATTTAACAAGTTTATAATAAAATGAATATATGCATATATAGACCTAAACATTTCTCAGAACAAAACTTGAATTAAATCCAGATTTTAAAAATTGAAGAATGGATTTCAAATTATAATTGTTCGGTAATGTGATACAAACAATTAAGGATTTTTTTAAATAATACAGTAATGAATTCAAACAAAATGGCAGTATAATTGCAGTAAAAATAAGTTGATATAAAACCAAAATGTAAGTTATATAAACCAGGGGATATAAACACACAGTAAGTAGTGGTTGTTGATTAAATTCCTTCTCTGTTTTCATCTTCATCATGGCCTCGTTTCCTGAAAATAAAAAAATTAAGCTAATACTCCATGTAGCCTTGGGTAACATTTTATCCAAAAATACCCCCGTCGCAGCAAACCTGCATACTCAGCGAATTTAGAATGCACATATATAAGTCTCACTACTACATAGAGCCTCCTACCAAGTTTCCCATGAACGTATTCATAAATAAGTGATATATAGCATTTTATTTATTCTCTATAAGAATAACATTATGGCTGAGTACGCAGGTTTGCTGACACAAGGAAGATAAGAAATATGGTTTTTGTGATAATCAATGTAACTCAACCAGATACCAAGTTACAAATTACAAGTCTATCTACATACCAATTTTTATTAACACATTCGCTACCGACTCCAAATTTAGACTTTTAGTAGACTAACGTCACGTATTTGTGACGCTATTAAAGGTTTTCGCTATAAAGACCGGTTTTCGCAAGACTCGTGGACATGTTGCTCAAAACCAGAGAACTGTATCTATAGCATCCTTTATCTGGGATTTCACATGTCACATATGTGTGACGCGTGGAGCGCTAACCACAGCCCGACGTCACGTATTTGTGACTCGAGCCTATTGTTACTAAATACGCTTTGGCAGCCTGTCAGTGTATGTGATCGTATTTTTAACTGCATATCGGTCTATAGGAATGTCTGTCACATATAAGGGTCGCTTGGTCCGAGCGTGGATATTTCGTTTTGAGTCTAGGGGTGTGTTAGCCAACCTGTTGTTTACATTACGCTGAACCACGGTTGAGATTCACGTGATTCTAACCCTCGTATTATTCGTTTGTTTATGTATAATAAACTGCTGTTTCTGTGCTGTTGGATGATAAATGAAGAAGGTAAAACGTGAAAAGTAAGGAAGAGGAGAGATGTCATGACTTTAAGTGAAATTGATCGTGTGATAGACGATGATTTTAGTGAGGGGACTTTATTTAGTTCTGAATAAACCTAAGTTGGTTAGCTGAACAGTGTTCTTTATTTTCTTACCAATACAATTTGATAAAATATATTTTATTTTTGAGTCACACGTGTGTGACAATCGGTCAGCAGTACAATTCATATATATTTTCATCAGTAAAACAATGCTATAGACCGACGTCACATATATGTGACGCATAATAAAAATCCATAAAAATGTACAACTGTTATAGTGGTTTTAAATTTCCTTTCCGTCACCAGTTCAATGTTTTTGTAGTTTCCTACAACCTCAGGTTTCGACGCGGTTGCGTCATGTTCACGTAGTGCAGGTCAATTGTTTCAAGCTAAAACTGCATTTCGGTCTAGAAGACGTTGTCGTCAAAGTTTTTAAAAAACACGAAAAACATGAGACACACACATTGACACATTTAAACATGTAAATAAAACTACTGGTCGTATACGCACGACTCAAAACTCGCTATTTGATTCCGTCGCGGTAGGAGGTGGCGGCGCTAGGACACTGAGGTCGACGGCGACGTTGACCAGATGTTGTTATCAGGTGCCTTGATAACGGACTCATCCTTGGGGGGTGGGAGTTCAGATGTTGTTCATTGGTATTTTGAACCATAATAACAATTGAAACTTGCATAAACAATTTGGTCTGAAGGTATGTTTTTATATTTTTGCATTGGTCTATTCTGGAAGTATATAATTTACAGTTGGTACGCTACGAACACCCATGCGGCACACACACGTGACGTTCGGTAGCAAACATGTTAATTTAGGTTCATAACTAAAAGAGATAAGTTATCAAACTTTACTTATTCTTCATAAGAATAATACCCCCGCCGCAGCAAACCTGCGTACTCAGCGAATTTCTAATGCATATAGCCCTCTAGCCACTACCACATAAAGCAACTTACCAAGTTTCATGAAAATACATATATAAATAAGTGATATATATCATTTTATTTATTCTCCATAAAAAAAAAATTAGGACTGAGTACGAAACGCAGGTTTGCAGCAACAAGAAAGATAAGAAGTGTGTGTTTAAGCAGTTATCAATATAACACAACCAAGTGAAGCTACATACCAAGTTGTAATAATTTATGTTTGTAATTAAGAGAGATATAAAACTTTACTTATTCTCCATGAAAATAACATTATGGCTGAGTATGCAGGTTTGCTGCTATCGGGATGATAAAAAAACAAATTTGTTGTGCAAAAATAATATACCAGTACTAGGTGAAGCCACATAACAAGTTTCATCAATATACATTCATAAATAATCGAGATATCAAATTTTATTTACTCTCCATAAGGATAACATTAGGCCTGAGTAATTTACCCAGGTTTCCTGCGTCAAGGAGGATAAGAACTGTGTTGTTATGCAATTATCAGTAAAACTCAACCAGATAAAGCTATATACCAATTTTTATTAATTTAAGTTTATAATTAAGGGAGATAAGTGTCAAACTTTACTTATTCTCTTCATTAGAATAACATTAGGGCTAAGTAAGCAAGTTTGCAGCTATGCGGACAGTAAAAGAACTTTTTATGTAAATATCAATAGACCACAACTAAGCAACATACAAAGTTTCATTAATATACAATCATATATAATATAATATATCATATATGTATGATATACAATCATATAATAGGCTTGAAGGTGTGTTAGTATATATGATTATGTATATAGTATACAATCATATATACTAACACACCTTCAAGCAATTGTGTTAGTAACTAAATTGTAATCATTTTGATAGGTGTCAAGGCTATCTTAGACCTTGCATAATCAAATGAAGTAGCCTACTGTACTTAATCATAGTACCAGTATTCTAACCTACCTTCTTTAATAAACAGAATTTTTTCTATAATTTTACCTGGATTTCTCTTCACATAAGGAGTTGATTCGTTTAGGGTCTGAATCACATGAGTCCAATGTGTTTTACTTTGGCCTCAGCAAACTGATTCTGACCAGCTCCTAAACAGAGACACATGCTAATTAAAATAATTGTTTAGCAAGATAACTAGGCCTAATAATTTCCTGAAAGCACATCTTTACGTCATATGCCTACTTTTAATGTAGGCCTCCCCCTTCCCTCATAAGGCACTTTACGTTTAAGATCATATTGCAATTTAGGTTCAGTTTTAAAAGATTTTATATTTTTACCTTGTCGTACGCTTTGTATTCATTCATTCTAAACTACACAATGAAGCTGATTTTTCTTAGCACCTAGCATCATGATTATAGTTTATTAAAATAAAGGGTTGATTTACCACACTTAATTTAATCAAAGGATAAAATGCAATGTGTTCTTCGATATTCTCTTCAAAATTAGCATAGGCACTAATAATAATAATAGGCGCTAATAAGGAAAAAGTATTACATTGACTTACCATATCTAGGATTTATGAGGCCCTATATAACATTTTAATTTTACATAATTTGATGTAGGATTTAGGCCTATTTCAAGTGATTATAGTGTCCTGAAATGTAAAATTAAATGACTATGTTATATAAAAATAACTGAATAATTCCGTTAACTAAGTTGATTGGAAATCCTGAAGTCAAATATTCTATGAAAGCTTAGAATTTGTTGTTTACTGTTAGGCTTAAGCAGTTTATGAATTTTATTTTTTCTTAAACCAAATTTAGTGTGATGTACAGTACTATAACAGCGGACAAATAAATTGACAGTTAAGCTGTGGCCAATAGCATGGCTGTACGCTGTCACTGTTGCCACAGAAAAATATCACTTGAATGTTATTCCGATTAGCTGGTGTGGAGTTTTGGCAATGCAGCACATCTGCTATTGGCTGATCTTAGTTGATAGCCTGGCAAACCATGCCCTCAATTGGCAATTTATTTGACCGCTATTAAAATATAAATATCCATATTGCCTTAAGGTAGTATTTATATATTAAATAGGCCTAGTACTTATAATAAAGAGAATTTATATAATCCTAGGTTAAAGCCATTATCATCAGGCCTAGAGTCAGGATTTTAAATACAGAATTTCCTCACAAATCAGCAGGTATAAGACAAAAATTAAAAACTTAATTAGCCCAATGCAAATAATATAGTCGAATCCCTACGCTTTCCCAAGAATACGCATGACAGTATCCTGTCATCTAGGACTGTGTATTGTACAGTGTGTTGCACAAGTGGCTGGCTGTCCATAAGACTAGTGTCAATTTTAACATTGGGCTTATGGCAGTAAGCCTGGTTTTCCAATCGTGAAACAGACTGTATACTTAGGTTATGCTAGTTCTTAGAATAAGAAGTGATTGACTAAATTTATTCAGCACTGTTTCATTGTGATTCAAGTACTACAATAAACTGATTCAAAACAATTGAAATATATTAGTTCTGTACAATCGGCAACACTCCATAACCAAACCATCCTAGGGGAATAACTCTTTATTACATTTATGAAGGAAAATAAACTAGAGGGTTAACCTGTACGTACCATAAATATGTTTTAAAAAATAATGTTACTTACCAAGAAACAGTACTGTTGTATACAAAACAGTTGCAGTTACTCTTGAATGAAGATAATGTTATTTTTCTCAATTAACAAACGCGCGAAATGTAAAACTTAGTAAGTGGAAATTAGTCTAAAAGTCAGAACAACCCACCCAACGAGGTAGAGAACAGCTCACCGACCAAAGACCGTTACAACCACTGTCTGGTCTGTCGTCTGTTGATCTGTTGCTGGCCTGCTGGGGTACTGTACAGGCGCCCGCGCCGGCGCCGTCGCGCCAAATTTTTTTCCCTTTCTTTAAAAGGGATTATTGTAGATGGGATTGGCCGTTAATTTTACTATTGTACTCGTATAAACTAATAATGCAATTTGCATTTTCTTTTCTTATAAATTGTCAGAATTCTATGAGTATTTCATCGATACATAAACTGTAAATTTATTCTTCCTTTATACATGTTTTATTGTTGATATCTGATCATTATGCTTATTATTCAATTTGGTTTAAATACTAAAACTATAAATAAAACTTGCATGCAATTAATTATACCAAAATTGTTCTGGGATATAAAGGATGGCCGTGGGATGTCCCAAAGATATCCACGTTATCCCGGGAGATCGTGGACATCCCTGGGACTTCCACAATATCCCGGGACATAGCAGGATATCCTAGGGATATCCTGCTTAACCTGGGATTGCAATGGGATGTGTGGGACACAAATGGGATATCCTGGGGACGTCGTGTGCTGTGTGGGTTATTTGTTCGAAAATTAAACTTTGTGTTCATTGTGATTATATGCATCTTTAGTCCAATAGAATAGGATAGATATAGGATGTACATGCTAGTTATGTCTATTTTATAATACTTTTAATTTACCCAGCACTTAATTTAAATGTTTTAATTCCTGTAAAAACCCATTTTAAATTGCCAAAACATCTAAATTTTAATTATAAAGGGGCCCTAGATTTTACACTAAAATTACCCTAAGAACTCCATTACCCTAAAATTACCCTAAGACCAGTAAAATTACCCTAAAAAGGGTAATTGCCATAAAATTGGCAACACTGCCCACAGCCAAGATTGACAGATTCAGTGTTGCCACCACGTCAGACTAGTTTTACCCTAGAATTTGGCTACTTCTACCCTAGATTCAAGTGTCATTACCCTAGAATTTCTTAAACGAGTTCGCACGCAGCTCGCTGACGTCAGGGAAGTTAATTTCCACATAACAAACTTTAAAACTCAAAACCAGTGTAAAACATACAATTATTCCAATTTTTATTGTAATCTGAAAACATTGATTTTGTGGCAGTTCTGATGCCTGGGCCGTAACGACCACAGGGGCAACCGGGACACCGCCCCGGGGCCCTCGAGCCTAGGAGGTTTATTTACGTTTTCTACTTATGAAAAATGTAATTTTTATAGGATAAAAATCAACTCAAAATTTATAATAGATTAGTAAAAAAAACTTGAGACTGAATTATGTGCTCAATTTATGCAATAAATAAGTTTACAGATCATAAAGAAACATCATTCTCTTAATCCAATTGTTGCTCGGAAGTGAGTCACTGTCCAGCCGAATGTTCCAGATAAATATACTACTATAGCCAGAAGTGCGCAGGCCCATGCACAGGTCTCATGGTAAGACTCAAGCCCGAGACCATGATAACTTTTTGTTTTGAGGTCCCCAGATGCCAAAAACACCATTCGTTCAAATTTTTATATATGTACATATATATATTATATATATGTATTTATATGTGTCCGTAAGCATGATAAATCTCGTAAAAAGGTCCAATCTTAATGAAATTTGGTATAAATGTGTAAAGTACCATTTATTTGAACGAGTTAAAAAACCAGACAAATCGCACCATCCAAAGCGGGTTTTTTGGGGTGTTTTGTAACAACATTCCCCAACATTCCTCGGAATTGGAACAATATTTCAATTCATTTAAATTAAGGAAGTAATTTGCCCATCCCCCTCGATTCCCCCCAAAAGCTAACTAACCAATTACTTCATACTGTATGGTCGGCGCCTGAAAAGGTATACCTGCCACCTGCTGATCACTCCTTCCACTGCCACGGTCCGCTCGCGTCTCCTTTGATTCTCGAAGGCAGTCAGCAGATGAGTCTGACTGCCCATGCGTGGGGGGAACAATGGTATTGTGTCTTACCTTTACTGGTGGCTTCTACAGTGTTCTAGAGAATTCCATGTGGGCCGTATAACCTTACGAGGCCGCAATGGGTTTTTGGGGGTTTTCACATGTAATTTTTATTTAAATCAAATTTTAATTTCCGCTATTGAATTCAGCTTAAAAACAAACAATTTGGTCTTTTGATCATTGCTCTAGGTCAATTGGTTTACTGAGATATTGAAAGTGCTAAACACAGTATGTTGTCTAATGTTATTCTTATGGAGAAAAAGAACAATTTTATATCTCGCTTATTTATTAACGTAAACTGACGAAAATTGGTATGGCTTCATCCAAGGGCGGATCTAGGAATTTGTTGAGGGGGGGCGCACTTGAGGTTTTTTTCTCACTAAACGATAACGTCCCGCAGCAACGGGAGGCAGTTGTTAGCACCATAGACTAACTAGCACTCGCTAAATTCAATTAAATCATGATGCTAATAAATAAAACACCACATTGTAACACTTATTTTGCAATGAAATGTGTAATATTGATGTATTCCACTGATACGATAAACAGTAGGTACATAAATATACACATTTTTTACAACTACTACCTCAAAAAACAACAATTTTATACCGATGTATTTACTTTCATGCACTATAATACCCACACAGCACAAGATTGTCCCCAGGATATCCCAAGGACATCACAGTGGGATATGCAGGATATCCCAGGATCATCCCTATCTCATCCCATGATATCCTCAAGATACCCTCAGGATAACCCCAGGACACAAAAATGTCCTCTCCCCACGACATCCTGGGGACATCCTTCAGGATGACCATGGGATGTCCCTTGGACCTAATCAGGACATCATAATGAAAGCCATAGGACATCCCCAGGATGTCCCACAGGATGTACTGGGGACATCCCTCGGTCCACAAAGGGATATTGTACTCTGAAGCCCTAGGACATCCCCAGGATGTCCCACAGGATTTACTGGAGACATGCCTTTGACATGTATTGAAAGGTGTCCCATTATTCTATCAGTATGAATCGCATAACCCCACAGATATCCCTGCCTCCCCATGATAATTCTGTGGTCATCCTTAGGAGGCCATAAGGCTCCTAGTAATAGGTAGTGTACCCTGAAGCCATATATCACCTCCTAAGGATGACTGCAGAATTATCATGGAGTAGGCAGGGATATCTGTGGGGTTAGGGGATTCAAACTGATAGAATAATGGGACACCTTTCAATATGGTCACAATCTGATAGGAAGACAGTTCTAAAATAAATTACAGGACAACTTTAAATTATTCTTTTATAAAAATAATACTATAATTGTCCATGCCCAGCTTGCACATAGAAAACAAAGTTTTAACTTCATATTGGTGTTATTTTTTAAAACAGGTTGACTAGTGTATAAACGTTAAATACCTGTAATCTTCCTTGTGATCCTAGGATATCTTTTTAATGGATGACACGTTTTGTCAAAAGTAATTTTGTCATCTTTAGACCCATACAAAACTTTAAATTGTCACATCACAGTCCAAAAGCAAAAATCCTTTAAAATCATGTTTTACAACTTTATATTGGTTACCATTGTCATATTTTATGCTAATTTTTATCATTACTATCACATGATTTATTTGTAAAAGTGTCACTAATGTCCTGATTATATGTACTTAATTGGATTGACACTGAAAATATATACACAACTTAGGACTTTTTATTAAAATTTACTCAAATCGTTAAAAAAAAATAGTTGTTTTAACAAGTTTATAATAAAATGAATATATGCATGTGTAGGCCTAAACATTTCTCAGAACAAAAGTTGAATTAATAAATACAGATTTAAAAAATTTAAGGATGGATTCCAATTTATAATTGTTCGGTGATGTGATATAAACAATTAAGGATTTTTTTTAAATAATACAGTAATGAATTCAACCAAAATGGCAGTATAATTGCAGTAAAAATAAGTACATAAAAAAATGTAAGTCATATAAACCAGGCTGTATAAACACACAGTAAGTATTGGTAGTTGATAAAATTCCTTCTCTGTTTTCATCTTCATCATGGCCTCGCTTCCAGTAAATAAAAAAAATTAAGCTAATACTGCATATAGCCTTGGGTAATATTTTATCTAAAAATACCCCCGTCGCAGCAAACATGCGTACTAAGCGAATTTCCAATGCGTATAAATGTGTCTCACTACTACATAGAGCCACTTAACAAGATTCACAAAAATAAATTCATAAATAAGTGATATATAACATTTGATTTATTCTCCATAAGAAGAACATTAAGGCTGTGCACGCAGATTTGCTAAAAAAAGGAAGGAAAGAAATGTGTTTTTTTGTGATAATCAATATAACTCAAACAGGTGAAGCTAAATACCAAGTTTTATTAATTTAAGTTCATAACTAAGGGAGATATAAAACTTTACTTACTCTCCATAAAAATAACACATGGCTGAGTATGCAGGTTTGCTGTTACGGGGATAATCAACAAAATACAAATTTTTGTGCAAATATCAATATACCAGTACTAGGTGGTTTTTACCTATTTTGAACTCTCTTTCCATAGCTTGATCGATCTGTTTTTCGAACTAAAGTCATAAATGTTACTCTCCACATTTAGGCCAAATTTAATCAAAATTGGGCATTTATTTCAAAATTTATCGAGGTAATGGACGCATATATATAAATCTAAACAACTTATGTGTTTGGCATACGGGGACCTCAAAACAAAAAGTGATCATAGTCTCGGCGTTAAGTCTTATCATGCTACCTACTGTAATAGCTTTTTCCCTATAGAGGAAATTCGCTAAAAAAAGATAGAAATGAACTGGGAAGTAAACAAGACCAAACATTAAAAATGTCTTCTCTAGTAATAAAATACCCCCGTCCCAGCGTGAAAACTCATTTTATTTCTGCTGCTGCCATTTCAGTCGCCTTGTTAATGATTATATTACAGTTACTGGTAACCACCAATCATTCACACTAAAATGAAATATAATGTTATGAATATTAATGTTGAAAAATGTAAAAGAAAATTGTCAGCAATATTGCAAATTTAATCTCCCCTTAACATTATATTTGGTAAATATGTCATTGAATATTTTGTGTAGCCATGTGTTTATAAGGTACAGTTTAAGTGCTTAGTAGGGGGCATTGGATGGGCGTGAACCAGCAGCAACAGCAGTTATCCACTGTGGATCAACCCCCCCCCCCCCCCCCGTCACGTGACCCCGGTCGTCGACCTCCCCCCCCCCGTCACGTGACCCCGGTCGTCGACCTCCCCCCCCCCGACGCCCCCCCCCCGCGCGCGACGTTCATGCATCCCCAAACCTAACTTAAACCTGCGTCGCGACGTTCATGCATCCTCAAACCTAACTTAAACCTGCGTCTGTAAACCTAACCTAAACCTGCGTCTGTAAACCTAACGCACGCATTGGCCTACCTTAAGTAGTGAAGTCGTGGACCGCGGTTACGTCATCACCCCGTGCCTACGTGACTGCCCCAGGCTGTTTACTCATTAGCGATAATTGCCGCGATTTCGAGAATTGTCCACCGCCTTCTACTGTACGGTACGTAGCTATGTTACTTAAGTGATTGTCATCGCTTCCTTCATTCAGTTTGTGTTTGAAGCTCAGTGTGCGTAGACGTTCTACTTCAGTGCTGTGCTAGTCCTTACCGCACCATACTCCGAGATCTGTTAAACGTAAGTATATGTAGTCTTATAAGTTGTAGTGTGAACCACCTCAGGCTGTTTACTCATTAGCGATAATTGCCGCGATTTCGAGAATTGTTCACCGCCTTCTACTGTACGGTACGTAGCTATGTTACTTAAGTGATTGTCATCGCTTCACGCGACGTTCATGCATCCTTAAACCTAACTTAAACCTGCGTGCACTTGTCTGCTGACTCTTGACCTACCCTAGATAGTGTAAGCAAATGCGGGTACTGTGATTGGTGAAAATATCCTGCCCTCTTAGTGGCTAAAATTAGACGTTCTGTCCTATGATTGGTCGAATTAAAGAAACACTTCTTGAGATGGATTTTGTGAATATAAATGCAGACGCGCACCTTCAGTTTGTCTAGTGATGTTGCAGAGTAAACACCACTCAGCGACTACGTGCAGCTCTTCGACCCGGTCGCTCCCACCATCAACGACGCACTGGTCTGCAGGCTCTTCGACTCCATCTTCGCTTAAGACTACTTTTGTGTTTCAATAATTTTTTTTTTGTTGTTTCTCGTTAACTGTTGTTTTCACTTGTCCTTCTCTTTAGTGTTTAAGAACGAATATCGAATTTTTAACAATTTTGAAAGTTTTGTTTTGAAAACATGATAGTTTTACAATTTCATAAAAGGTTAATTTTGAATGTAGTTTCGACAAATTCGGTTTGCATTAGAGGCGTCTTTTGAAAGTAAATGTCAGGGAAATGCAAGGGGTAGTAACAACACAGATGTATGCTGTAAACTAAACTGTTTGACTATATTTGCTTACGAATACTATTTACAAAATATTTACAAAGTTAACCTAGTTCTATTTACACTTAAATCTACACCGGGAACTCTTCGTCCATGTCCTCCTCCTCGTCCATGTCCTCCTCGTCCACCTCCATAGGCCCGCCTTGCTGCTCCTCCTCGGGATTGCCTCGCCTTCTTGCTGCGGACAGTGGTGGGATGTCCTTATGCCCCCAAGGTAAGGTGTTGATACCATCGGCCAGGATGTAGCGTTTATCATCGGCTGGGCTCAAGGATAGCTTTTCTACTTGTACGGTGAAGACACGGTGCAGGTACGACTGGAAACGGGTGTTGACGGTGGTTTTCAACACCCCGTCGAACAGACATTCCCTGTAGTCGTCGGGGGTTAGGACGTTTTTAACAACCCCCTTAGCGACTCCCTTGGCTCGCTTGATCGCCTTGGATCCGTTGTCTTCGTCCTCAACGTCCATGAAGTAGAGCTTTGAGCGCAGGCCGAGGTACTCGAACAAGGATCGGCCGTTACACTCGTCCTTGAACTTGCCAATCACCTTGGCGTTGGCGGGGCTGTAGCAGGGGTGGGACCTCGGGTAGGCGCTGGTATCGAAGTCGTCCAAGTGCTCCATCATCTCCCTGTAGATGTTCCGGGATAGGATGTCGAACACGAAGCTGTCAGTGTCCATGTAGTCTACGTTCAAGCGGTCACCGTAGCGGTCCTTCATCTTCCGCAGAAACTCGTACATGAGCCACTTGCTCAGCTCCAGGACAGACATGCCGACGTAGATGGGCTTTTCCAGGACGATGTTTACCCTGGCGAGGTGCACGAGAGCTACGTCCTCCGTGTAATACGTGCGGTCCAGGAAATTGGACTTGGCCACGTACTTGGAGAACTTCTCCGGAGTGCAGACCAGCTTGACGTTCAGGCGCTTGCGGACGTTCTCGATGGTTTTGCCAAAGACCGCGTTATTCATTAACTTGAAAAAGTCTTGCTCGAACTTGGTCCTGGCCTTCTTCCGCAGCTCGGTATTCATGAGGATGTAGGGCTCTAGCCACCGAGACTGGCGAAACGAGATCGCCCTGTGCACAGCCGCAAGCTCCAGTCCGTTGTTCAGCGCCTGCTGCAAGACCCTGTAATGGCAGACGTAATGCATCTTGTCGTCCAGGGTGGTCATCAGTTTGGGGTATTTCCCTGTTGGCGGACGCTTGGTCTCGCAGCAGTAAGGGAGGTCCTTGTGCAGGTCGTGGAGGTGGGTGGGGTAGCGGAGGTCCACTTCGAGGATGTAACCCCGTTCCGCTTCGGCATCCAGCGCACCAATGTCCAAGGAGTCGATCTCCTCACGGCTGAGCCACTGGAAGTCTCCGGTGGGCAGGTACTGGGACATGGCCCAGCCGTAGAGGTTGTTGGCGTCCAGGTACAGGAGGTGGCGTGTCGGCTCGTCGGGGCGGTAGTCCGGGCACCGATCGTGGTTGGCCTTGGCGTAGCGGGTGACGGCCTGGGAGATGCCTCCTCGGATGCCTTGCTCCACGAACAGGTACATGTCGAAATCCTGCATTGTGTCCAGCTCCACGTCGCAGGTCTTCAACATGACGTCCCAAGCGTAGGATGGCAGGGTGTAGTAGTGGGCGGGGTCCAGTCCGTACTCGGCCAAAGAGGTGTCACGGAACTGCTCGAAGACGTCGGTGAGGAGGGCGATATCACAGCGCAGGTACGTGTCGGCGTAGTCCTTGAGGTGGCGACACTCGAAGGCTCGCCACACGTTGAGGGCGTGTTGGTAGTCCTCGTCCTTGACGTCCTCCAGGGCCATGGTGTTCCTAAACGCCTCCTTGGGCGGCAGCTCCCTGGTCCTGTACAGCGTTTCGTACGATGTGACAAAGTCGTAGGGGAACACGCCCTTCCTGCGCACCAGGTCGAACAGCCGGTCGTCGGGGAACGCTTCCTGGTCTCACGCATCTTGTCGGTGGGCAGTCCCGCTGCCAGGCTGGCCAGGCTCATGGACAAGAACCTGTAGGTGTCGAGGAACCGCACCGCGAAACTGCTCTGTCGTTGGTTGTCCCCGGGCTGGCCAAAATGAAACCGCTTGGTGAAGGCGATGTAGCGCTCTTCGGTGTGCGCCAGCACGTCCACATCACCGGGGTCGATGGCCAGCTCCCGCACTACGAAGTGAGCGTCGTAGTTGGACAGGTTGTGGAAATAGCAGTTGATGACCCGCTGCTCCCTGTACCGCAGATTGCACGAGCGGTGCGCCGCTCCTCGGAACTCGTAAGGCGGGGCGTGGTTGTGGTCCCGTACCTTGACGTCCAGCTCGGTGAACTCCTTGCCGCAGAGGTAGCAGCGGGTCGCTGCGAGATACTCGTCCATTTCCTGCCGGGTCAGAGAAGGGTGCAGAGCTCTCGTGCTGAACAGGAACTCCCACAGGCTCAGCACGTCCATCTTGAGCCGTTCCATAAAGACCTTGGACGCGTCAGCTCCGAAGTATACCCGCGGCTCAAACTCCTCCAGGCCGAGCGAATCCACGATCTGGTAGGCGAAGGCGTACGGGACGTGCATTTGCAGGGGCGTCGTGCCGGGTGGCGGTGCTTCCACCGAGTCAACAGCGACGGGCTGCAGAGCACACTCGAAGTCCGCGTAGATGCAGAACCTCTCCCGCCTAGTGTACTCTGGATGGGTGAAGCGGATCTGCTGCTTCTTCGGCAAGTCCAGGCGAAGGGGAGCCTTGGCGTAGCAGTAACGCCTGTGCTCCTCCAGACGCTGGGCACCCGTCAACCCTAGCTTGCTGGGCCGATTGTCGAAGTAAGCGAAGCACCGCTTACAGACGTAAATCCTATTTTCACGTTTGGTGAGCTGGGGCCGGACCAGTCGACCCAGGTCCTTGATGTATGCGTAGTGGCTGTCCCCATCGATGGTCATGTACAGCAGGTCTCTGTGGTCTTCGCGCTCCCGCTTGCATATCTTCAGCGGGAACACGCGGTCCTTGAACTCTGGCGTCCCATCGGGGCGTCTCCCCACCATCGCTTGCTCGATCCCGTAGACGTTTACACTGATGTTGTTCTTGCCCTCAAAGATCTTGATGTCCTTGAGCGTCACGGGGAAACGCAGGCCGGTCCAGTCGTAGCGGGCGATGACATCCGGTGTATACGCTGCAGGTCTCTCTGCGTGTTGTGCAACGAACTTGGCCAGGATGGCGTACATGAAACACATGTCATCAGCGTTTTGCACATTGACAACAGCGTGTATATCTGCGATAGCCTTTGGCAGCTGCATAAAGGCTCTGCCTCCGAGCGGCGTATACTGGTTCACGCGGATCTCTAAGTCGCGTATACGCAGGTAGGTCCAGCCGCTACCTACCAGTTCACACTGCTCCTTCTTCTTCACGATCGTCTCGAACGTCGCGGAGAGGAAAGCCTCCAAGTCGGAGGCCTCGGTCAGTGGGACGTTCTTTGTGTTGAAGGAGCGCAGGCAGGTGGCCCCGTGAATGTTGGAGAACTCACATTCCAGGACCATGTTCGCCTTGATGCTCGGATGTTGGGTCATGACGTTCTCCATCAGGTCCAGAACCTCGTCAAACAACAGGGTCAGCGCATCCTCAACGGTCAGCAAGGCGTCTAACGGCCGGGCCAGGCGGTAGGTGAGGAGGCGACTCCGGAAGGCCCGATGCACGAGCTGGAACATGGGGCGGCCGCCACCCTCCATCTCGTCATCGATGGTCTGAGGCTCGGCGCTAGGTCCTGGGCGGGGCTGGGGCTCGGTGCTGGGCCCTGGCTGTGGCTCGGTGCTCGGTCCTGGTCGTGGCTCGGCGCTAGGCATCTGGTGCGATCGGGGCTCGGCGCTGGCTCCTTGGCGCAGCGACTGGTTGTTGTGAGGAAGAGGAGGAGAGGACAACCTAGACAGTCGGTCTTGGGTCAGGTCCCTCACAACAGGGCAGTTGTGAGACTGGTGATGGTCACGGTTGAAGCGGCGAGTAAACCCCTTGTCGCAGTACGCGCAGCGGAACTTGGATGGTTCTTGAACCAGGTTCCTCACAACAGGGCAGTTGTGAGACTCGTGCTGGTCGCGGTTGAAGCGACGGGTAAACCCGCGGTCGCAGTAGGCACAACGGAACGTGGGAGGATGGACGGTCCGGACGTGTCGTCTCAGTTCCAGGTCGCGGTCGAAGCGTCTACCGCATCGCTCGCACTCCACGTGGCGATCGGGACTCGAGGAGGAGGAAGGAGCTGCTGCTGGCATCGCGGAGTGAGCCGCTTGCATGTGGCGGCGCACGTCCTCCAGGCTGGCGAAGATGGTCGGGCACAGTCGGCAGGGATGGTCCACTCGTTGCGGTTGGGGCTCTGCCGCGGCGTGTGGTCCATGAACCGTAGCGACGTGGCGGCGGAGGCTGTCACCTCTTGTGAAGCGCCTACCGCAGACGTGGCAGTCGTGACGTCTGGCGTTGTGGGCGGACTCCACGTGTCGCCTCAGGTTTCCGAGCAGGCTGAAGGCTCGGCCGCAGACCTCGCACAGGTGTTGGTTGTTCATCTGCAACAACGGATATGATAAGTCTCTTGCATTTACAAATTAGTCGCAACGAGAACACTTCATTGGTAACATAACACATACTTTATGCTTGGTAGACAAGAGTCAAGGCCATGACAAATTTAATGTTAGTGCACGGGTTTCCTCCTTTATTAAAATTAGTTTATATAAAACGAAAGAAAAGATAGTAAGTTAGAGAATGAAAGCTTTACATTGATGCGTGATAGACATGATTTAGAAACCATGACACGTCTAACATTAGTACACAGGTTTCCTCGTTTTATGTTAGTACACTGGTTTCCTCCAAGAAATTTGGAATGACGTGTAAATTGTTCTATAGCAATAACGAATAGTTTTCCCTAAAACATAATGAAAATTATTCAACTTCTATTAACAAGCCAGACCTCTCTTTGCACATTATGACTTGAAAGTTGCTGAACGATCATACCTTAAATGAGAATCTTACTATAAAGGGGAATGTAATAGTCTTCCACACTACAACTTCAACACTGAAGTAGAACGTCTACACACACTGAGCTCCAAACGCAAACTGAATGAAGGAAGCGATGACAATCACTTAAGAAACATAGCTACGTACCGTACAGTAGAAGGCGGTGAACAATTCTCAAAATCGCGGTAATTATCGCTAATGAGTAAACAGCCTGAGGTGGTCCACACTACAACTTATAAGACTACATATACTTACGTTTAACAGATCTCGGAATATGGTGTAGTAAAGACTAGCACAGCACTGAAGTAGAACGTCTACACACACTGGGCTCCAAACACAAACTGAATGAAGGAAGCGATGACAATCACTGAAGTAACATTGCTACGTACCGTACAGTAGACGGTGAGAGCAGTAAACAGTTCTCGGAACCGCTAATGAGTAAACAGTTCTCGGAACCGCTAATGAGTAAACAGGCCCGGACGGTCACGTAGGCATGGAGATGATGTCACCACGGTCCACAACAGGGGTAGCGGAGTGAAGGGGTAGCGGAGTGGAGGATGAGTGGAGGGATAGTGGAGTGGAGGAGGAGTAAACAGGCTGGGACAGTCACGTAGGCCCTAGCACGCACCTCGACACGTGACGCCGCGGAACCGCTCGCAGTTTTGGTTTAGTCAAGCCGGCATACAACGTGTAACGAAGTCACATCAAATTCGGTCAGCGAACAGCCGAGATCCTATAAGGAAAACGCGTTCGAAAATTACTAGCGGGCCCGTTTAACGGTGTATTTTCAATTTTCTTTCAGCGATGGTTTACTTAGGCCATGGTCCAACACGTGGTGAGGTTTCGTCAAAATCGGTCGGTAAACAGCTGAGATCCCATAAGGAAAACACGTTTAAAAATTAATAGAAAGCCCGTTTAACGGTGGATTTTCAATTTTCTTTAAGCAATAGTTTACTTAGGTCATGGCTCGACATGTGGTGAGGTTTCGTCAAAATCGGTTGGTAAACAGCTGAGATCCCATAAGGAAAACACGTTTAAAAATTAATAGCGAGCCCGTTTAACGGTGGATTTTCAATTTTCTTTAAGCGATGGTTTACTTAGACCGCCGCCTGATATGTGGTTAAGTTTCATCAAAATCGGACGGTAAACAGCTGAGATCCCATAAGGAAAACACGTTTAAAAATTAATAGCGAGCCCGTTTAACGGTGGATTTTCAATTTTCTTTAAGCGATGGTTTACTTAGACCGCCGCCTAACATGTGGTTAAGTTTCATCAAAATCGGTCGGTAAACAGCTGAGATCCCATAAGAAAAACGCGGTTATAAATTAATAGCGGCCTTGTTTGATGACGGATCTATGGGGTTCTTTCGTCATTCGCTTCCTTGGGGATAGGCCTACACTCTGGAAAAAGTCCCGTGGGAATCGGTGGATAAATAGGCTAGTTATTAATTTTCGAAAGTTTTTTCCTCATCACGAAAAGTGCCGCAGACGACCGGGGGGGGGCGTCGGGGGGGGGGGGCGTCGGGGGGGGGAGGTCGACGACCGGGGTCACGTGACGGGGGGGGGGGAGGTCGACGACCGGGGTCACGTGACGGGGGGGGGGTTGATCCACAGTGGATAACTGCTGTTGCTGCTGGTTCACGCCCATCCAATGCCCCCTACTGTGCTTAAAGAAACATCAAAAAGCATAACTGGTCTTCAATTTTGGCAAATCAGTTGCAGAGGCTATTCACCCCTAGTTTCCAGTAGACCTGACCCCTTGGCCACCCTCGAATTTGTACCGTAGTGCATGAAGATGATGAGCAAATAATTGTATTAATAATTAATTATGCGGAAAAAATAAAATGATAAATGCGGTAGCCAGTAGCCTAACGTATTCTAAAAAATAAAATCAAGACAAAAAGTATAACAAATAATACCCAGCACACAGAAAACCAGCATTATCAGCGAATTTCCAATGCCAATTTATATATCTACCACATAAAGCCACTTGCCAATTTTTATGAAAATACTTTCATAAATATAAGTGATAAATAACATTTTATTCACTCTCCATATTAACGCTGAGTCAAGGAGGATGAGAAATGTGTTGTTATGGAATTATCAGTAAAACTCAACCAGAGGAAGCTACATACCAATTTTTATTAATTTAAGTTCATAATTGAGGGAGATATATCAAACTTTACATACCGTATTCTTCATTAAAATAACATTAGGGCTAAGTAAGCAAGTTTGCGGCTTCGCGGACAGTAAAAAATATTTTTGTGTAAATATCAATAAACCACAACCAAGCAACATACAAAGTTTCATCAATATACAATCAGGTAATAGATATAAAGACTTAACTCTTAACCCATTGGCTTAGAATGGCGTACTGGTGCCGTTCCTGACCTGTAATTTTTAAAACCTTTGAAAGGAATAGAAAAATCATGTTTTTAAATGGATTATTTTAGTTAAAATATTGTTTTCTTTCAGTTTAAATATTGAAATTGGCATACACACAGAATAGACATAGGCTAAGTAAAAATACCCCCCGTCGCAGCAAACCTGCGTACTCAGCGAATTTCCAATGCATTTATATGTTTCTCACTAGTACATAAAGCCACTCACCAAGTTTGACAAAAATACATTCATAAATAAGTGATTTATAACATTTTATTTGTTCCCCATAAGAATAACATTAGGACTGAGTACGCAGGTTTGCTGCAACGAGGAAGATAAGAAATGGGTTTTTATGCAATTATCAATATAACTGAACCAGGTGAAGCTACTTACCATGTTTTATTAATTTATCTTCATAATTAAGGGAGATATAAAACTTCACTTATTCTCCATAAGAATAACATTAGGGCTGAGTATGCAGGTTAGCTGCTACGGGGACAACCAACAACAAATTTATTTTTTGGGCAAATATCAATATACCAGTACAACATGAAGCCACATACCAAATTTCATCAAAATACATTCATAAATAATCAAGATATCAAATTTGATTTATTCTCCATAAGGATAACATTGGACAACGTACTGTGTTTAGCACTTTGAATATCTCTGCAACGGTTTGACGTAGAATCACAATTTAAACACCAAAATGATTGTTTTGTGGAGCTGAAGTTATTGGTAAAATAAAATCTCAAGTTTAAAGTAAAATTAACTGAGGAAAAGCCAAAAACCTTTTTCCCGTAAGATTAACATGGGAGATTTTATGAGCATGTTTTTTGGATTTTTTCCGCAACCACTTAACCTAGGTTAATAATTCAAAATACCATATTATTTTTTTTTTTAAGCTCTATAACATGGTCAAAACCAAAATTAAGTGTTTTAAAAATTTTAGGGTGAAAAATGCAAAAAACTGATTTTTGGAAAATTTAAAACCCCCATAAACCCCCCTTCCCATGGTCCGATTTTTCTGGTTTTCGAACTTATAGTCATAAATGTCAGTTTACACATTTGAGCCAAATTTCATCAAAATCGGTCGTTTTTTACTCAAGTTATCGCATTCACGGACACATATATAGATATATATATATATATATATATAGATATATATATATACATATATATAAATTTGAACGAATAGTGTTTTGGACATCTGGGGACCTCAAAACAAAAAGTTATCATGGTCTCGGGCTTAAGTCTTACCATGAGACCTACGGTAATAGCTTCTTCCCTATAGGGGAAATTCGCTAAAATAGCAAATTCAGTGTTGACCATGTAACACACAAAAAAATCAACCGATCCTGTTAACTTTGAATGTAAAATGGTTATTATATATAGGCCCTTATTATTGATTTTAACTTATGACACCTTATTCAGGCAATTGTGTAAGTAACTAAATTGTGATCATTTTGATAGGTGTTATAGTCCGCCGCAACCTAACGCTGGGCAGAGCCATCGGCCCGTAGGTAATCTGGTCTATTCAGTCCCCTCCTCGCCACCGGCCCTAAATTATTGCCGCTTGGCTGAACGCGTGACTCACTAAGTGCACAGTACAGTAGGAATATGTAATATGTCTTATTTTTAGAAAATAAGGAAAACGAATGTTATATTTAGCATCGTGACAAAACCCCGATAAATTTGATATCAAACTTCACGAAATTCGGACAGTTTTTAGATCTACTTTGATTATGCCAATATGCTAGTAGAAATTTAACTTTTACACCTATGTCAGGCTCATGACCCGTTTTTTTAAGGCAAGATGACAATTTATTTATTACATCCAAGTCTAGCTTGTGACCCGATCATAAAGAAATAACTTAATTGATATATCTATAACTTCACTAAGTTTTGAGGGTATTAGGCCTACCCTGTATTATTTCATTGTGTTAATGTCTGAATTAAACGTTTTTAGTTACGTGCAGTCCTTAAAAATATGTACTAGTAATTAGGGGTTCTCAGCTAGTAATTAATAATGTTGATTGTTTAAGAACGGATCATGAGCCTGTCATAGGTGTAAAAGTTAAATTTCTACTAACATATTGGCATAATCAAAGTAGACCTAAATACTGTCCGATTTTCGTGAAGTTTGATATCAAATTTATCAGGGTTTTGTCACGATGCTAAATATAACATTCGTTTTCCTTATTTTCTAAAAATAAGACATATTACATATTCCTACTGTACTGTGCACTTAGTGAGTCACGCGTTCAGCCAAGCGGCAATAATTTAGGGCCGGTGGCGAGGAGGGGACTGAATAGACCAGATTACCTACGGGCCGATGGCTCTGCCCAGCGTTAGGTTGCGGCGGACTATAAGGCTATCATAGACCTTGCATAATCGAATGAAGTAGCCTACGTTACCTAATCATAGTTTTCTAACCTACCTTATTTAATATACAGAATTGTTTTTATAGTTTTACCTGGATTTCTCTTCTTATGAAGAGTTGATTTATTTGGGGTTTTAGCCAATCCATGAAATCAATATGTTTTACTTTGGCCTCAGCAAACTGATTCTGATCAGCTCCTAAACAGAGACACATGCTAATTTAAATACCTAATAGATTAGCAAACAAACTAGGCCTACAAATTTCCTGAAAGCACATAGTTACATCATATGCCTACTTTTAATGTACCATATACACTCATCAGGCACTGTAAGTTTCAGTTCATACGGCAATTTAGGTTGAGTTTTTAAAGATTTGATTAATTTACCTAATCGTACGTCATACGCTTTTTATTAATTCAATAGTAACTAAAGTACACGATGAAGCTGATTTTTCTTTCCACCTAGCTTCAAGATTATAGTATCTTAAAATAAAGAGTTGATTTACCACACTTCAGTTAACCGAATGATAAAATTCAATATGTTCTTCAATATTCTCTTCAAAATTTGAATAATTTTTAGGCGCTAACAAATAATCATTAAGAAACCATTATTACTTTATGTATCGTACCTAAAGGCCTATTTAGGGGCAAGTGGGGAAACTGGACACACCTAAGTTAAATCCATTATACCGTAGATTTTTATAGTTAAACTTCAATTTATTCATATTGCCTCTAGGATCGAGGTTTGACTCAAAATAAAACAGGTGTTTATACCCTATCATCAATCAATCCTCTGGTTTACTAGCAGATAACTAATTTTGGGACTACTGTCCCATTATTAAATCTGGCGTCGCTAAATTAAAATATGAACACATAACTTTGTCACAATATATACACCAACACAAACACAAACGGACGCTACAATTAAAACAAATATTTATTTGGTTTGGTCGACCAAGGACAAGTCCAGACAGCGGGACAAGAACACGCGGATGGCTGTGACATGACTACCTCCAATACCTAGGCCTACATGACTAACTTACCTCCTACCAATGTACCTTGTCACATTGTAGCATTCCGCGTGTTCGTATCCCGCTGTTTGGACTTGTCCTTGGCTTGTGTTAGTGTATATATTGTGACTATGTGTTCATATTTTAATTTATCGACGACATATTTGATAATGGAACAGCAGTCCCGAAACTAGTTAAGGGTGTTTGGTCAAAAAATAAATTTCAGATTTTTATGTATGAATGTGTTTGTTACAATGTACTAAACACGAAAATGAGGTTTAAAAAATTTTTAAAAAATTCAGGGGTATATTACAAGGGGCTAAAGGGGCGATTTTTGGGTGTTTTGTTACCAATAAGCAAAGCAACTCGTTGATATTTTTTAAAATAAAAATACATTTTTTGCTTTCTGATTGCTTCCTTTATGCGTTAAAATAAAATAATAAAAATCTGAAAAACAATTTTTAATTTTTTTTGTTTTACACCTTATTTTAAAATTAAGATTTAAAAAATAAAAAACGAGTTTTGTTTTAATAGATGTGGGTTTTATCTGATATTGTATAGGCGTTTTTAAATCTTTTCTATGTATAACAGTTCTGCTTCCTTATTGGTAAAAGTAGCACCATGTAGGGTCGGCACGCTGCACTGCAAGTGTAGTGGTGATCACCTACAGTGCCCGCACGCGTCGAGGGGCGAGGTGCGTCGCCGCTCAAGGTCATACCGTACTCCGCGCGCTTTCTGTGTTACTCTCTCTCTCTCTTTCTGTCTCTCTCCTCTGCACTCCCACCACTTCTTCAGTTTCGCGCGTAAAATTCCGGTAAAACGGATTCTGCGGCCCTGCGGCAAATTGACAGATTCACCTGTTTTCGTTTTGAGGTCCCCAGACCCCAAAAACACCATTCGTTCGAAACTGTATATATATATATATATATATATATATATATATATATATATATATATATATATATGGTGTGTGTGTGTGTGTGTGTGTGTGTGAGCACGATAACTCTCGTAAAAATAATCCGATTTTGATGAAATTTGGTATAAAAGTGTAAAGTAACATTTATGACTTTAAGTTTGAAAACCAGCCAGATCGCTCTATCCGAAGGGGTATTTGGGGGGGGTTTTGTACCCCAAAAATGGGTTTTTAGAATTTTTTACATATAATTTTGGAAAGAGTCAAATTTTAGTTTTTACCATTAGATTCAGCTTAAAAAACACACGATTTGGTATTTTGATCATTCCTCTACGTCAATCAGTTACCGAGATATTGAAAGTGCTGAACACAGTACGTTGTCTAATGTTATTCTTATGGAAAATTATAAAAAAATTATATCTCGCTTCTTTATGAACGTATACTGACGAAACTTGGTATACGGCTTTATCTGGTTGTGGTCTATTGATATTAGCTCAAAAAAAATTTCTTGCTAAAGGTTCCCATAGCAGCAAACCTGCGGACTCAGCCCCCATGTTATTCTTATTGAGAAAGATTTAAATGCTATGTCTCCCTTAAATATGAACATAAATTAATTAAACCTTAGACATGACTTCACCTAGTTGAGTTATATTGATATTTGCCTAAACACCCATTTTTTCGTTCCTTGTTGCAGCAAACCTGCGTACTCATCCCCCATGTTATTCTTATGGAGATTAATCGAAATGGGATATATTGCTTATTTATGAATGTATATTGATGAAACTAGGTATGTGGCTTCACCTAGTTGAGATATATTGATGTTTGCTTACAAACCAATTGTTTATGTTCCTAGTTTCAGCAAACCTACGTACTTATCCCCAATGTTATTCTTATGGAAAATAATTACAAATGTATATTTGTGAATATATTTTTATTAAATTTGGTATGCGGCTTTATGTGGTATTAAGACATATATTATGCATTGGAAATTTGCTGAGTAAGCAGGTTTGCTGTGACGGGGGCATTTGATATTAATTAAATGTAACCTCAGTAATATACCTCTGGGATTGAGTTTCTTATGCCTTCAGACGGTCTCGGTGGCGCGGTTTTCGCTCATTTAGAGCGCGGTCCATTTATAATTAAAGAAAAATTATAGGTTCAAGAAAATATTACGTTTTTAAAATTTTAAATATTGGTGTAGTTTCAATTTTATTATTGAACGTTATTTTACATTTATGTTAGCCGCTTTATAACCTCCTTATTTATTATAAAAGGGGGCTGTTACGTTTAAAATCGGGACTAGAAAAAGTAATAAAGCGTAAACTTTTTTAATTTTTAGGGTAGAAAGAAACTTCCAGCGGCAAAGTTGTAGCAAATTAGTTGATCTACATGTTTTACTTCAAACATTTTTCAGTCAGACGTTCGGTTTGTTCAAAAATGTCTTTCAAACAAACGCAACAGTAGGTGCTACGCTTGTACACAGTCGCACTGCGTAGCTCTGTATGTTAGTCATTCAAACTAAACAAGAACTGTGACAGCAATGTATTTATTTACACCTTACACGAATCTCGCCACTCGCACACTACGAGCACCGCGTGTCCGCGTTTTTCAGTTTTCAGAGTATTATGGTATTACTGCAACCGTAGCAATAAATGCCTTGTAAGAAATATAGGCATACAAGAAATAGAAAATCAGTTGCCAGTAAAACATTGTTGTGTGAAACAAGTTATAGAATACCTGTCATGTAACTAAAGATCCAGCTTCTTCTGAAGATGTATATAACTGATATAACTAAGTGATAGGAAAGTGTAAATTTACGATTTACTTCATATTTCGAGAAGACATTCCTTTCTATAATCAGTTGGACAAGTTCATTTTGCAAAGCAATCAGAAAGACCCTAACTTCCTTTTTTTGGGGGATATAAAAATTATGAATGTTGTGTTTTTGGCTCCCAAAACCGGTAAAAAGAGATCGGGATGTAAAATTAATGCATATTACATTATATGACATAAAAAGCCAGAAAATGTAGGCCTAAACACTCTCCCATAACTTTGGCACAAATATTTATAGCCAGATAAGGTATTCAGCTGAAGTGTAAATTCTGATATTTAATTTAATACATAATTCTAATAATTTAATATTTTAATTTAAAATTTTCTAAATTTTAAATATTCTAATTTAAAATTTTTTATATTTTTTGTAAATAAATAAAGAGAACCATAAAATCCAATTATTTTCCAAGCAGTGTATATTTTTTATTTGAGTGTATATGTTTTATAAATCAGTAAATAGTAAAAAGAGGCGTTCATTGGTGATAGTACGGGGTCGAATCGCCGATTGTATTCGTAAAATATACGTTCCGGTAGTCGTTCGGGCCTATAAAACGGAATCCGGCTTCATTTTTCGCTGGGAAAATGTGGTCCGATTGCCGTTTTTGAGCAAATAAGTACATTTCCGGCATAAAATACGGTGTGTACTCAATTTTTGGCCGATAAAAAAGTTTGCGGTCGTATTTATGACTCATGTATATAGTCAATGGTAATATGCTGTAAAATTAATTTAGCTACCTTCGTGCCCTGCTCCCTGCTCGATCCGATGTCTTGTTCGGGCAAAAGTCCGATAGTGAAAACTATTGCGGTTTTCTTTGGCCGATTAACTAAGTTTAGGCGTACTTGTCGTTTTTGGTTTAAAAGTTACGGCGACCATGAATTGCGGCGACCACGATTTTGGTCCATGAATTCAAGACAGTCGTCTTTTTAGGCCGATAACACAAGTGTTGGTCAATAAAGCGCGTTCGGCTATTCTTTACAGCCGATCAAATTATTATTGATATGGAATGTTTATCAAATTTCCGGGGAGGACTCCCGGACCCCCCACCCCTGAGGGGTATTCTATACCCCCCCCAAAAAAACCGGGTATTTCCCCCACCCAATGTGACTCCCTGGATCCGCCCCTGATCGTGCCTGAATTTTACTTTGTAACAATAAATAACAAATTCTTCTTTAGCTTTAACAACAAACGGATACTAAACTCCAACAATAGCGGTAAAAAATACATCTAACAAAGGTTAGTATGTTGGTGATTATCGTAAAATATTCCACAATTGTATATTTATGGAAAAAGATTTTATGGAATAGTTCCGGGACACCCTATACATTTATTTAATACAGTATTTGTAGAAATTAATAAGATAAATGTATTATGATTAAATATATTTGCAAAATTGTAATTCATAAAATTAAAAACCATTTTAGCGAATTTCCCCTATAGGGAGGAAGCTATTACCGTAGGTCTCATGGTAAGACTTAAGCCCGAGACCATAATAACTTTTTGTTTTGATATACCCAGATGTCAAAAACACTATTCGTTCAAATTTATATATATATATATGTGTGTGTGTGTGTGTGTCCGTTAAGACGATAACTTGAGTAAAAAACGTCCGATTTCGATGAAATTTGTAAAAGTGACAAAAGTTCGAAAACCAGAAAAATCGGACCATGGGAAGGAGGGTTTATGGGGGTTTTAAATTTTCCAAAAATCAGTTTTTTGCACTTTTCACCCTAAAATTTTTAAAACACTCAATTTTGGTTTTGAGCATTTTATAGAGCTTAAAAAAATAATAAAGTATTTTGAATTATTAACCTAAGTTAAGTGGTTGCGGAGAAAATCCAAAAAACGTGCTCATAAAATCTCCCATGTTAATCTTATGGGAAAAAGCTTTTTGGCTTTTCCTCAGTTCATTTTAACGTAAACTTCACATTTGCTTTTACAAATCGATTCAGCTCTACAAAACAATCATTTTGGTGTTTAAATTGTGATTCTGCGTCCAACCGTTGCAGAGATATTCAAAGTGCTAAACACAGTACGTTGTCCAATGTTATTCTTATGGAGAATAAATAAAATTTGATATCTCGATTATTTATGAATGTATATTGATGAAACTTGGTATGTGACTTCTCGTAGTACTGGTATATTGATATTTGCACAAACAATTGATTTTTTGTTGATTATCCCAGGAGCAGCAAACCTGCATACTCAGCCCTAATGTTTTTCTTATGGAGAATAAAAAAATGCTATAGATCACTTATTTATTTATATTTTTATGAAACTTGGTAAGTGGCTTTATGTGGTAGTGAAACACATATGCATGCATTGGAAATTCGCTGAGTACGCAGGTTTGCTGCGACGGGGGTATTATATTTATAATTAATGTTTATTATAATAAATAATGTTATTTGTTTTTAATACAGTAAAGCTAGGATAATTCGAAACTCTATAATTAAAATTCAATTTGTTTTATAGTTCGAATTTTATTACTGCGGTACTTTGAGATTCGAACGATCCGAGTTCCACTGTATTTAAATGTGCTCACAACCTTGTCAAACATTTTTTATGATAAAATCTGTACAGGCTACAAGAAATGTACTCATCAAAACTATAAAGCGAACGCTCAAAATAAAAATATATTTAAGATTAGTTGTCGGCGACATTGAAAGGCACATCAGTGGAAAATAGTAAGCAACCCAACCCTACTACTGTTTACTACTGAACCAGTCGAGCCGCGGGCCGGGGCCGGGGCTGTGTACCGTGTGCCTCGGACCGACGAAGAAGCAAGTAGACGGAAAGACAGTGCTGCGTGGGGGAGGGGGAGAAATGAGGAGAACGCGCTCCTCTCTCCCCCCAGCCAGATCACACACACTCACAGCACTGCCCGAGTTGTCTTCCTAGCGGCGCGCGGTGGCGACTTGTAGAACTACTGCTCCTCACCGCCAGACTAGCCTAGCGGCCAAACACCCTTAAATGCTAGCAAACCAAAGGACTGACGACGGAAAGGTATGTAAAACTGTTTCATTTTGAGTTAAACTTCAAACGAATACATATAACTGCTCCCCGTTTAGCTTATTCGTTTCTTAGGAGGAAATTCCAATTTAATCGATTCAACCATTATTTGTACAGAAATTAATGTCAAAGTATGCAAAAGCGCCCAGTTCCCCGACTGGTGTGACACTGTGCGCATTGGGTAAGGTAACTGTGCGCAGTACCGGTATAGCCTAATTGCAAATTTGGGTGAATAATAAAAATAAAAGGTTGTTACCTACTATCAGAGTTAATATAATACAACACATATGGATAAGAATTATATATTTTGTAAGGAAAACAACTTTAACCTAAAAAGTCTTCAGTGTTCTTATGATTAAATAAATGTAAATCCAGGCTGCCCATAAGACTAGTGTTAATTGTAACATTGGCCTTATGGAAGTATGGAAAGCCTAGTTTTTTCATTCGTGCAATACACTTTATAGGCCTAGATAGTTTTGAGGTTATGGTAGTTCTTAGTATGAGAGACTGACTAAACTGATTCAGTAGGTACGGGTACTGTCTATAAACAAACCATCCTAGTGGAATAACTCTTTATTACACATTATGAAGAAAAATTAACTATAGTTAACCTGTAAATCTGTTTTAACAAAGTATGTTACTTACCAAGAAACAGTACAGTATTCAAAACACCTGAAGTAACTCTTGAATGAAGATATATTTTTTCTCAATTCAAACCTCCAAAACTTAAAACTAGGTAGCCTAAGTAGAAAGTAACTGAAACATAATTTACCAAGCCAAATACGAATTGACCGTTATAACACACGTGTATCTGGTCTGTCGTCTGTAGACATAGAGTTTGGTTGGGATGCTGCGATTCTGCGCAGACGCGAGGGGATTATGGGAGATCGGATTGGCCGTTAATTTAATGGTGTACCGGTAAAAAGTATGCAATTTTTCTTTTCTTTTCTTATAAATTGTCAGAATTCTATGCATATTTCATCGATGTATAAACTGTAAATTCATTCTTTCTTTATACATGTGTTATTTTAGATATCTAATCATTATCCTTGTTATTCAATTTGGTTTGAATACTAAAACTCTAAATACAACTTTTAATTAATTATTACTAAAATTGGTCTGGGATATAGAGGATGTCGGTGGGATGTCCCCAAGATATCCACGTTATCCCGGGATTTCGTGGACATCCCTGGGACGTCCACAAATGTCCCGGGACATATCAGGATATCCTAGGGATGTCCTGTTTATCCTGGGATGGCAATGGGATGTGTGGGACACAAATGGGATATCCTGGGGACATCGTGTGCTGTGTGGGTACTAAAGGCTAAACCAAAGCACACAAAATGGCTAAGGTAACGCAAAAGGTAAGGCAAAATGGCTGAAACGTAAAGGTTTCAGAAAAGAAGAAGATTGAGGAAGACTGCAGGATCGGTGCTGCGGTGTGTGCCACTAGGGCAACCAAAGGCAATAGTCCGGTGCTGTGGTGCGTTACCTTAGGGATGCTCGGCACAAGCCCCTAGGCCGGTGATGCTATGTGTTCCCCTAGGGTTGCCGAAGGCAATAGTCTGGTGCTGAGGTGCGTTACCCTAGGGGGATGCTCTCTCCTGGCCGGTGCCTGGCCTAGGGGTTGGGGCCTAGAACCCAACCCTATTAACGCCTATTGCCAAACACAACTTACTATATGTAAGGTAAAGGCACCGGCCAGGAGAGAGCATCCCCTAGGGTAACGCACCTCAGCACCAGACTATTGCCTTTGGTTGCCCTAGGGGAACACACCGCAGCACCGGCCTAGGGGCTTGGGCCGAGCATTCCTAAGGTAACGCACCACAGCACCAGACTATTGCCTTTGGTTGCCCTAGGCGCACACACCGCAGCACCGGCCTAGGGGCTTTGGCCGTGCATTCCTAAGGTAACGAACCTCAGCACCAGACTATTGCCATAGACTAACTATAGTACCGGTACCGGTATGTATTTGTGAAAATTCATGACTAAAAAACTAGATATGGGTGAATGGGACAATTAATACATAATCTAAGAAAGTAAGAACCAGACTGCGAAAGTAGCTAAAATTGCAGCTTAGCTACTTTTTACTGGTAGCCATAGCGAGCACTAATGTTCCCTACAAATGTACAGTTCATTAATACTTTTTTAGCGAATTTCCCCTATAGGGAAGAAGCTATTACCGTAGGTCTCATGGTAAGACTTAAGCCCGAGACCATGATAACTTTTCATTTTGAGGTCCCCAGATGCCAAAAACACCATTCGTTCAAATTTTTATATATGTATATATATATATATATATATATTTATAATATTAATAAGAAATAAAGGAATAAACCTTGAGTACCCTTTTTTCATTTTTATTTTACACGACACGTGTTTCGACTTTCAAGTCATCTTCACATTTTTTTTTTTTTACAACATTTATTTCCGGCTCAACAACTTATGGTATACACAGAATTATTAACAATAAATAAGTTATAAGTAACATTAAAAAAAAAACATATCGGGCTCGCTCTAATCAGAGTCACCCATTAGCTGAATTGCGTTACAGTTCACAGCGAAAAAAAAACGAATAAAAACCATGTAAATAAAACTTAGAATCTGGCTAGAAAAATATTCAATTTTCAATGTTTGGCAAAATGTCTTGAAAAAGTCTTGCTTTTAATCGTCTATCTTGTAGCGGCAGTCCAATTCCAAAATGTTCTGCTCCAGGTACAAAGATTAACCTATGAGAAAACTTCAGTGTCGTTTTTCTGATGTATTCACTGATTGTTTCTATTCCAAGTTCCCTATGTATTTGCGAATTTCGTACATACCATGGTGAGTTTACAGCAATTCTTAAGACCTTGTTTTGGAAGATTTGAATTTTCGAAAGCTTTTTACATGAAATTGAAAGCCCCCACACTTGACAGGCATACAGAACAAGAGGTCGGAGATTAGTTTTATAAATGAGAATAGTGTATGAAGACTTTAGAGTCGACTTTCTATTGACAAGAGGAAATAGGATGGACAGTCGAGAGTACGCTTGATTTAATTTTGAATTTACATGGAGATTGAAATTTAACTTTTTGTCTAATAACACACCTAAATACTTAACTGCTTGATCTGGTGGATTCCAATTGACATTTGAATTGTTAATGACGATTTCAGGGGGAATTTGCGGTCTTCTTAAGGTGAATATCTTAGCTTCCGATTTATTTGGATTTAAGCATAAATTCCATTTGTTGAACCATTGCACCACTTCATCAGCCGCATTTTGAAGTTGTTGGCAAGCTTGCAGAATTTCGGTGCTTTGAGTGATGATTGTGGTGTCGTCTGCATATAGCGCTAAAGTGGAATCTTGCGGAATTGGAATGTCAGACATGAAAATATTGAAAAGTAAAGGTCCCAAAATTGACCCTTGTGGTACCCCAGCAGAAATTGGGCGATAGTTAGAAGTAGAAGAATTTATTTTTACACAGAAGTGTCTGTTACATAGAAAGGATTTTACTATTTTTTTCAGGTAAAGTGGAAATCCAAGAAGTTCAATTTTGTGAAGAAGGCCCTCATGCCACACCTTATCAAAAGCCTGTGAAACGTCAAGAAATATCGCAGCTGAGTGTTCCTTCCGTTCAAATCCTTTTACAATCGTTTCAACTATCCGCTGAACTTGGTGAGTGGTGGAATGTTTGGGTCGAAATCCGAACTGGTGTGGTGGAATTGCGCTCGATTCTTCAAGAAAAGAGTTTATCCTTCTCTGGATAATCTTCTCCAGCAATTTCGATAGACATGACAAAAGACTTATTGGTCTGTAGCTGGAAGTAGAGAATTTGGGCTTATTGGGTTTGTGGAAAACTATAATTTCGGCCTTTTTCCACGTGTCAGGGAAGAAGCCTTGATAAATACATGCATTAAAAATCGAAGTTAAAACTGACACTGCTTTTTTGGTGAGATTTTTAAGAACAATATTTGGAATAAGGTCAGGTCCAGGTGTTTTACGTAAAGGAAGTTTCTTGATCAATTGCTTTATTTCTACTGGTGAAACAAATTTTATGGGAAGCTCTACTGTTGATGATGCATTTGTCATGGTACTGTTGACAAGACCAGCAGTATGTTCATCAGTCACATTGTTCGGTGAGAACGCCTCCTCGAAGAAGTCAGCAAGAATGTTACATTTATCAAGATCACTTTCATATACATTATCTTCGTGCCTGAGAGGCGGAATTACAGTTGGGGTGCGTAAAATCCGTTTGGTTGCTTTCCAGAGGCTGGAATCATTTGGATTTATGTCACTGACGTAAGTTTTATAACACATAATTTTATATTCTTCGATTTCCAGCCTTACTTGACGTATAAGCTGGTTCAGTCTCCGCCGCATGTGGGGTTGCTTGTGTCTAATCCACTGACGTCGAGCTTCATGTTTAGCTTTTAGTAAATTAATGATTCTTTAAGGTGGAGTGAGAAAGCTATTGGTCTTATTAGGAAATTTTTTATAAGTTGCAATTTTGGTAGCTTTTTGAAGACACCCAGTGAAATGTTCAATAGCCTTGTTAATGCCATCAATAGAGCTCAGGTGTTGGGGAAACTGAAGAAATCCATCTAACTTTACACCAAAGGTATGCCAGTCAACTCTTCCCGATATTAACCTAGGGGGAGGTGTGCTATTGTCAGGTTGTAGAAAGAAACTGATTAAAACGGGGAGGTGATCGGAGTCCAATTCTGGTACGACTTTGTGTTGGATGGGAGCTGCAAAATTACGATAAAGAACAGTATCCAAAATGTCTGGTTCACAGTTCAATTGAAATGGATAAAACGTGGGCTCATCTGGTGCGGACACGTTTATCCCTTCGTCTGTGATAAATTGAAAAAGACGTGCACCATTTGGGTTAGTAACTCTACAGCCCCAGTTTTGATTTTTACAGTTTAAGTCACCAACGATTAGCGTGGGAGAATGTCCAGTAAATAGGTTCATAAAGTCGTTTAAGCAGAGCCTTCGATTAGAGGATTTATAAGCCGCTATGATATTTACAGAACTACCATCTTCCAGCATAACTTTTACAGAAGTAGCTTCAATTGACACTAGTTGAGGTAAAAACAAAGTGTTGTGTTGTATGGATCTTTTAATAAAAATAGCTACACCACCTGAGGCAACAGGGGCAGCCCGGTCTTCTCTATAGACATTGTATCCAAATACTTTAAAATTTTGATTATCAACTAAATGAGTTTCTGAGACACAAGCTATGTCAACATTGTGACGCACTAAAAAAGCAGAAAAGATCGCTTTTTGTTTGTTCAAACCATTTGCGTTCCAGTTTAGGATTTTTAAATTTTGAAACGCAACTCTATTAGGGGGAGGCATGTTTAAGAAAAGAACTTATAACGTTTGTCAAAATTGTTTTAATCATTGGCACTATTGATTTAACTAATTCCACTATCAGTGCTTCTAAATTAGGTGAGCTTGATTGATCAGAACTGCACGGTTGACCCGATTTATTTGCTTGCTCCGCCAGAGTTGGAGGAGTGAGCCTAGTTTTTGAGGGATGTTTATGCGCAGACTTACCACTTAACACATCAGCGTAGGAAGCCTCGTGTGTTTGGCGCTGTGCTTCCTCGTTTGGCGGGGTTTGAGCTACTGTTGCACGGACATGTATTGCAGGTGGCGTAGAATTCTCAGGTTGCAACCGCTTAGTTTTAGACAGGTTCGGATTTTTTGTCCTAGACAAGAGGCTTTGGTAATGAGAACAGCCCCTGAAATTTGCAGTGTGATTTTCCCCACAGTTCACGCATTGAGGGGTGTCAGTTTTAGGTTTCGGACACTCTGAATAGTGGTGACGATCGGTACACCGTACACATCGTGTGTCTAACTTACAAAAGTTCTTCGTGTGACCAAATATTTGGCATCGAGTGCACTGAGGGATCATTTTGGATTTCCTTTTCAGTTCGACAGATATAACTGCGTAGCACAGAGTATTTAATTTAAAAATATCGTTACTCTCATCGTTTTTTACCAGATCAACAGTGCACAAGGGAATAGGAATTTTATTTTTGTTCAGCAACCTAGTTACTCTGGTTACTGGAAAGCTGAGACCTAACAGTTCAGATTTAATTTCGTCTTCAGTCAAAGAGGTTGGGACATTTCTAATAACAACCTCAAGTTTTTTATCTTGGGGTGGTTGAAATGTATGATATTTAACCTCAGATGAGTCATAGAATGACGTTAGGTTGCGGAAGTCATCGATGGTTGTTAGATTTACTTTCAGGGACTGGCCACGGACCTGAGTGGAAAAGGTAGCCTTAACTATGGTTTTAATGTCTTTTACTATTTCTTGATGATTGTTAACGTCGTGGAGGAAAATCGGAGGAATTTTAATTTCCTTAGTAATTTGGTTTTCATTAGAATTATCTTCCATCACTTCAGATACGTTACCACTATTTGAAGCATACGGATGGTCTAAAAGAACTTGGTATTTGTTCTGTTTACATAGCTCATATGAATCTAAAACGTACCTTTTTGGTTGAGAATTTGTATCGGAAATATTCTTGCGTTTGCTAGGAAAAACAAAATTAGACTCATTTGAGCCAGGTTGTACGTCTGTCCCCTTCATTGCTGTTGGTAAATTAGCAGATTGCGTTAGACATTTGGTTTTACCCTTGTTTACTGAAGATGTTGAAGGTCTATTTGGAAACAGTTTTTGAAGGTTATGATTGTGTTTGTGTTTTAACAACGAAGAACTCTTTAATTTCACAATAGAAGTTAAGGGAGTCTATGTGAAATACGAAAAACGCCTTCCAATAATAATTATTTATATGTCTCACCTTCAAAAGGTTGAAAGTAACAGAAATAACGGTAAGTAAACTGGAAAGAAAAATATAACACCTCTCTCAATACACAGAGTTCACTCTCATCTTCACAGTGTAAGTACATTAACCTAATATATAAATAAACAAAGACAATCAGATGTAATTAAAATAGTGTAACTATCATATGCTATTATCTTTTCTTAGTTTATAATCGTTGGTGAAGTTGTTTCTTTGATCGCCTAATTTCATTAATTTTGTCAAATAGTGGGTTTCGTGTATATATGTTTGTACTGCGTTGAGTAAATTTACTTTGTCATTTTGGAAATTTGTATAAATGTGGAGTTCTTCTTTGGTGTTCATTTTTTGTCCTTTCTTTTCGTATTCCAAAATTTGTAGGTTTTCATTAATATTTTTATAGTTGTGATCTGTTTTCAAAATGTGTTCTGCAAATGATGATTTTTGTGATGTCATGTTGTTAGATCGTATGGCCTGTATGTGTTCGTTGAATCTGGATTTGAAACTTCTCCCTGTTTGTTTTTTTTTTTTTTTATATATATGTGTCCGTAAGCACGATAACTCTCGTAAAAAAGGTCCGATCTTAATGAAATTTGGTACAAATATGTAAAGTACCATTTATTTGAACGAGTTCGAAAACCAGATGAATCGCACCATCCGAAGGGGGGTTTTGAGGGGGTTTTGTACCCCAAAAATGTGTTTTTTTAGGTTTTTCACATGTAATTTTAATTTAAATCAAATTTTAATTCATACCATTGAATTCAGCTTAAAAAAAAAAAAAAAAAAACAATTTGGTATTTTGATCATTGTTCTACGTCAATTGGTTACCGAGATATTAAAAGTGCTAAACACAGTACGTTGTCTAATGTTATTCTTATAGAGAAAAAGAAAAATTGTATATCTCGCTTATTTATGAACATAAACTGGTGAAATTTTGTATATGGCTTGATCTGGTTGTGGTTTATTGTTGTTTGCACAAAAAAAAACAATTTTTTTGCCTATGGTTCCTGTAGCAGCAAACCTAGGTACTTGGTCCCCATGTTATTCTTATGGAAAATACTTAAAATGTTATATATCACTTATTTATGAATGTATATGGATGAAACAGGGTATGTGACTTCAATAAGATGAGTTCTATTGATATTTGCATAAAAACCCATTATTTTGTGTGCCTTTTTGCAGCAAACCTGCGTACTCATCCCCAATGTTATTCTTATGGAGAATAATTAATATTTTGAATATCGCTTGTTTGTGAATACATTTCTTATGAATCGTGGTAAGTATTTTAATGTGTTATGTTATATATTCATTGGAAATTCGCTGAGTATGCAGGTTTGCTGCGACGGGGGTATAATCTATTTTAGATGAAACTTGTATCGAGACACTTTCACTCGTCGCAAGTAAGCCTTGCAGACACCAGTAGTTACCCCAAGTTGGATGATGACTGCCCAGCCTTGATCAATTTCAAAGGTACCTATTTTGATAAGGGGATGAATAAGTTTAAGTTATGGGAGTGGGAGAATCAGGATTATACAAAAGTATATGTTTATTTGAAGTAGGCTAATAGTCAGATATTTGTGCGATGCTGATAATTTTTATAAGAAACCTAATAACTTACATCGGTATTGGTATATTAAAGTTAGTTATATTATAGACAGACTCTTCTGAATAGCCTAGTTATAATATGAACGTGATTACAATATTTTTTAATCAGGATATTGTAGGTAGTGTTTTTTCTTTGTACAATTCCCCGATTGTCTGGTATAAGTGAAGATGACATAAATGATAATTAGGTACCGGTACGTCAGTTATTTTCAGTAATTTTTTCTTTAAATTATAACTTAACAGCGCTCTGTTGGGTTAGGTTAGAAAACCTAACCTATCTTAGGGCGTTGTAGTGGCTTATATTTATTTATTCTACAAACCGCTCACTGGTCGATATTCAACCAAATATTTGTTCAGTATAAAGTCGACGAATATATGAAACAAATGTTTAATATCTAGTGGGTTCTGTTGGACTCATCTCTCTCTCCCTCACTCTCCTCTCTCTCTTTCACTCTTCCTCCCCCTCCCAGGGGCGGATCTAGGAATTTGTTGAGGGGTGGCGCACATGATTATTTTAATTATCTATGGACATCATTTTTGCTATAAATCAAATAAAAATGGAGCTGTTTAGTGAACATGATAAGGGTTTCAAATACAACCAATAAATGTACTTACCGCAGCACCGGCTTAGGGACTTGGGCCGAGCATCCCTAAGGTAACGCACCACATTATTTTCAGTAATTTTTCTTTAAATTATTACTTAACAGCGCTCTGTTGGGTTAGGTTAGAAAACCTAACCTATCTTAGGGCGTTTTAGTGGCTTGTATTTATTTATACTACAAACCGCTCAGTGGTCGATATGCAACCAAATATTTGAAGGGTGTTACAATTCCAGTAATACTTTTTATTTATGAGTCATCTGTTCTTGCGATGTACTACATATTTATTAGAATAACGCACCTGTTTATTAAAAGAATACCCCTGTCGCAGCAAACCTGCATACTCAGCGAATTTCCAATTGAGATATAAATGTCTTAATACTACATGAAGCCACATATCACAAATAAGTGATATATCAAATTTTAATTATTCTCCATAAGAATAACATTGGGGCTGAGTACGCAGGTTTGCTGCAACAAGGAACACAAAAAATGGGTTTTTATGCTAATATTAATATAACTCAACTAGGTGAAGTCGTATACCAGTTTGTATTCATTTATGTTCATAGTTAAGGGAGGCAGAGCATTTAATTATTCTCCATAAGAATGGGCTGAGTACGTAGGTTTGCTGCTAAGGGAGCCTTTGGCAAAAACTTTTTTTTAGCAAATATCAATCGACCACAACGAGATGAAGCTGTATACCAAGTTTCGTCAGTATACGTTCATAAATAAGCGAGATATAAAAATTTTCTTTTCCTCCATAAGAATAATTTTAGACAATGTACTGTGTTTAGCACTTTCAATATCTCGGTAACCAATTGACGTAGAGGAATGATCAAAATACCAAATTGTGTGTTTTTTTAAGCTGAATCCAATGGTGAAAACTAAAATTTGACTATTTCAAAAATTACATGTAAAAAGTTCAAAAACCCATTTTTGGGGTACAAAACCCCCCAAAAGGAATGTTATTTCTCGTTGTGGTCTATTGATATTTGTACAACAAAATACAATTTTTTACTGATGGTTCCTGTAGCAGTAAACCTACGTTCTCAGCCCCCATGTCATTCTTATGGAGAATAAGTAATGTGTGGACAAACCCATTGTTAAAACACTGTGATTGTTTATTTTAGCGAATTTCCCCTATAGGGAAGAAGCTATTACCGTAGTCGGCATGGTAAGACCTAGGCCCGGGACCATGATAACTTTTCGTTTTGAGGTCCCCAGACCCCAAAAACACCATTCGTTCGAAACTGTATATATATATATATATATATAATATATATATATATATATATATATATATATATATATATATATGTGTCCGTGAGCACGATAACTCTCGCAAAAAATTATCCGATTTTGATGAAATTTGGTATAAACGTATAAAGCAACATTTATGACTTTAAGTTCGAAAACCAGCCAGATCGCTCTATCCGAAGGGGTATTTTGGGGGGGTTTTGTACCCCAAAAATGGGTTTTTCGAATTTTTTACATATAATTTTGGAAATGGTCAAATTTTATTTTTTCCCATTGGATTCAACTTAAAAAAACACACAATTTGGTATTTTGATCATTTCTCTACGTCAATTGGTTACCGAGATATTGAAAGTGCTAAACACAGTACGTTGTCTAATGTTATTCTTATGGAGAAAAATAAAAATTGTATATCTCGCTTATTTATGAACCTATACTGACGAAACTTGGTATACGGCTTCATCTGGTTGTGGACCATTGATATTTGCTCAAAAAGACACTTTTTTACCCAAGGCTCCCGTAGCAGCAAACCTGCGTACTCAGCCCCATGTTATTCTTATGGAGAATAAGTAACGTGTTATCTGCCTTCATTATGAAAATAAATTAATGAAATTTAGTATGTGGCTTTACCTACATGAGTTATATTGATATTTGTATAAAACCCCATTTTTTGTGTTCCTTGCTTCAGCAAACCTGCATACTCAGCTGCCATGTTATTCTTATGGAGAATAATTAAAATGTCATAAATCGTTTTTTTATGAATGTATATTGATGAAACTTGGTATGTGGCTTTATGTGGTCCTAAGATACATATATATGCATTGGAAATTCGCTTAGTACGCAGGTTTGCTGCTACGGGGGTATTTTATTAATTTACTATACCACACATATTTTTGTTACAGAACAATCTATGCTGAACACATCAGTGGCGAGGAAGAAATGCAGTTAATGGGAGATAATTTTGAAAGAGGGTTAAGACTGATATTATAGATTAAATAATTGTTACAGTTTATATTTGTCAATAAAACGTTTTAATTTTTAATTGGATTTATTTTTTATCCAGTATTCTTAATGCATACATATTTTGCATAAAGGTTTTTATAAATTATATGAGAAATACAGTTTTTATTTTTTAACGATTTTAAAGGAGTTTTAGTAAACTAATTGTAAAAAGTCAGCTTGTTAATTTTGCACAACAAATTTAAGAATAAATCACCAGTTTTATGTTGAGAATGAAATTTTACAACATAACCAACAAAACAAATTAGTTGGTTCAATACCAACAAAATTAACTTTGGTTGAAAAAGCACAGCCAGTTTGTATGACAATGTTTGGCCAGGTCCTTTTTTCAAAAGTCTATTGTACTTTGCCACATAATGAAGTGTTACATCAAATAATTGATTTAATATAGCTGTTACATTCTTAGTTCACGATTATGTTTAATCCATAACGATAGTGTGAGTACCGTACTTTGTCTTGTATTTGGGATATTTGAAACAAGTCTCACCTTTAATCACCCTAAATTGTGTTATAAACCATTTATGGACCATTCCTCAACCATATTTGAATGTTGTAAGTTTATTCCAGCTTGTTTGTGCCAACAACATAATAGTTAATGCTGAACAAACATTATAAGATTATAAAAGTCCACAGACTATTCTCATAAAGTATCCATTTACAACATTCTGTGACCATTCTCAGCAAAACATACATGCTTATGTATAACATACATATTTTTGTATTTAATTTATTTTCAATCATCCTATAATTCACAGTATAGAACAAACACAGTACGTTGTCTTATGGGGGTTTTACATTAGAGAAGCATGTTATTCATTTGTTGGTGTACTTTTATCATCCCCAACAACCTCACTCTACTTTAAAGCCAAACTGGACTTTCTCCTAACCTTATAATGCACAAAATTGTATTCCCAGCATTGCAGGTAAATAGAACCAGGAGCATCAGAACAGCCAAAAAATCAAAGTTTTCAGATTTGAATAAAAATTGGAATAAATGTATGTTTTTAACTGATTTCGAGTTTTTTATGTGGAAATACACTTCCCTCACGTCAGCGTGCTGCGTGCGAACGCGTTTTAGTTTTTTTACACTATTTGATTTTTCCTGGGGATGAGGCCTGTCTAGAACTTATTTTTATCACAGAAATTAGTTATTCCGAACATTTGAAGGAAATCGTTGGAGCCGTTTTTTTAGATTAGTGTCGCAAGCAAGCAAACCTTACTCATATTAGAATATAGGATTGTTAAATGTATAAATCAATAAATTTGTGGAAATTATCAAAATTTGTGATTTAAGTATTTACTTGTCTGTAATTACTATCACATTATTCATACCCCATAGTTTTTTACACTGTTTTTGTTGAGAATTTATTTAGTAGTAAATTATAATATAAGCTTATTTATTATAATATTTATAAGCAGGAGATAAATTGAAAATATGTAGTCCCATAGGGTAATGTTGAAGCTGTGGGGTGAGTATGTTTAATCGATGGTAGGACTAATAAAAAAAACACCAATAAATATTATATTTAGTTGTATTGTTTTCATAAGTTTCAATACAAATTTGGAAATTATCGTATTGGAATACGTTAAAGAAATATTTAAATTCAAATTAACTTTATTGCCATTACAACACGTTATTTATAGTCTGTATTAATGTGTAATTTTAAATTGCAGTTACTTTTTTATTAAACTTAACTCATATGAATTGTATGCAGAAGTATTAACAAGTTTTTGTGATCGGTTATCATTATAGTTTACATATTTTCAAACATTTTTATTTTGCTGAAATGTTGTACACACTTAAGTTCAATATCAGTAAAGCAAGTTCAATATCAATGTCATAATTCCAAGCAATGTACAGACAAAACTTTATTTTTTGTATATAGATATCCTCTCTGTATACTTATGTAATTTATTACCAATCTTCTCTCAAAGTTTTAAATAAGAACTACAACATCTGTTTATAGAATAACTATTCTTAAGTCATCATCTGGTTCAATATAAATAAATGCTTTGTCCATAAGAAGAACATAGGATCTTTAAAACCCCGTGGGACAGAGTTCTAAGGTGATTTCCAAAATATCAATTAAACCTAAAAACTTCTAACGTACATATAGAACATAGAAAAAAAGTTTCATCGAAATCAGTGCAGCCGTTTCCCTGTAAAAAGCGAACAAAACGTGACCTTAATCGCACGAAATCACGTTTTTGAGCGGCCGCCATTCTTTTTCCAAAAGGCGTATGACAGTTTAAAGTAGCCTAAAACCTTCTCACGCATATATAGATCAATGAAACAAAGTTTCATCCATGTCAGTGCACCCGTTTTCCCGTGAAAAGCGAACAAAAACCCGTCCTTGAGCGTTACCAAAGACAGACAGACAGACAGATAGACAGACAGAAATTGAGATAAGACTTGTTTTGGCTTCTTTAGGGTGTAAAACGTGAAAATATGCAAAAATGTCATAATTCCAAGCAATGTACAGACAATACTCTAATTTTATTTATATATATATATATATATATATATATATATTTATATTTTATTAAACTATATCGGGCTTTATTAGAGTAAGTTCTGACATACATCAAGGATAAGGTACAACTAAAATTGTTTAGTGGCAGTTCAAAGACAGTCGCAGCCCGATGTCGCGGCCGCAGTTTCCCGCGCCGGCCGCGCCTCGAGCCCTCCCAAAGATATGACGTGGCGCCAAAACTGGTGGAGGAGCAGTACGGCCTGTATCTAGTAGGGCATTGGCTGCGCCTTGCCTTTGATCTCAGCGGCCAACCCCAACCCCAAAAAAGCGATTGCGAGATGCACCATTCGAAACGTTTCGATTGTTGTAGCCATTCGAAATGTTACCAAATATTTAGTATGAACTCGCTGATCATAATTGAAATGCATCATGTTTATAATACTTAATAATAAGTAAATACGAATTATATAGATTGGGAAGTCAATAAACGCTAGTAAATTTTCGAAATCAAAATCAAAATCCATTCGATTGCGTCATCGGAAACATTCGAAACGCAACCATTCAACAACCGAATCCTCTCGTAATCGTGCATCAATACTTCGGAATCACTCGTTTGTCTCCGACTCTCTTCGTGGCGGTGCGGCCTTCGGAACCGCTCGTTTATTTCCGTCTCTCTTCGTGAACTACGTTACCATCACGATGGCAACGCTACCATACCAGGGCTACCCTGAACTACGTCGGGAGCCAGATTGAAAGTGCTACGCAAAGGCCCATAAGGTGCAATGTCTATACTGTAGTTAGTCTATGCTATTGCCTTTGGCTGCCCTAGTGGCACACACCGCAGCATCGATCCTGCAGTCTTCCTCAATCTCAATCTTTGCGTTCTACCTTAGCCATTTTGTGTGCGTTGGTTTAGCCTTTAGTAGTGCGTGAAAGTAAATACATCGGTATAAATCTTTTGTTTATTGAGGTAGTAGTTGTATAAAATGAGTATATTTATGTACCTACTGTTTATTGTACCAGTATAATACATCAATATTACACATTTTATTGCGAAATAAGTGTTACAATGTAGTGTTTTATTTATTAGCATCATGATTGAATTGAATTTAGCGAGTACTAACAACTGCCTCCCATTGCTGCGGGACGTTATCGTTTAGTGAGAAAAAAATCTCAAGTGCGCCCCCCCAACAAATTCCTAGATCCGCCTCTATTAGAACTACGTGGAGAATCCCGCCTCTTTTGTTATCAGACGGGCTCATAAGGTTTTTAGTCTAGTAAAGATACATAGTCAATACTATTACCATTAATTACACATTTTCTGAGTCCAAGGGGGGGGGGCGCGCGCCCCCTGGCTGGATCCGCCACTGGCTTCATCTGGTTATGTTTTATTGTTGTTTACACAACAAATAAATGTTTTTGCCTATGGTTCCCGTATCAGCAAACCTAGGTACTCAGTCCCCATGTTATTCTTAGGGGAAATAATTAAAATGTTATATATCGCTTATTTATAAATGGATATGGATGAAACTAGGTATGTGAGTTCACCTAAATGAGTTCTATTGATATTTGCATAAAAACTCACTATTTTGTGTTCCTTGTTGCAGCAAACCTGCGTACTCATCCCCAATGTTATTCTTATGGAGAATACTTAATATTTTGAATACCGCTTATTTTTGTGAATATATTTCTTATAAATCCTGGTAAGTGGCTTAATGTCTAATTAAGACATGTATATTCATTGGAAATTTGCTAAGTACGCAGGTTTGCTGCGACAGGGGTATTTAACTAGCACACTAGCACAGATTTTATAGGAAGAGGTCGATTCCCAAAATCTGATTAAATTACAGCACAAACAAGTAAACAACTTAGTCTCAAATGTCCTGTCACAAACATGTACTGGGAGGTAATGGTGGTGTCCAGCCGCACTCTAACAAATATACTACTGTAGCCGGAAGTGCACAGGCCCTGTAATAGCTTCTTCCCTATAGGGAAATTCGCTAAAATGAAACGGTCCTATTTAAGTGGAAATAAAAATACCCCCGTCGCAGCAAACCTGCATACTCAACGAATTTCCAATGAATATATAACATAACACATTAAAACACTTAACAGGATTCATAAAAAATATACTCACAAACAAGCGATATTTAAAAAAATAATTATTTTCCATAAGAATAACATTGGGGATGAGTACGCAGGTTTGCTGCAACAAGGAACAATAATGGGATTTTATGCAAATATCAATAGAACTCATTTTAGTGAAGTCACATACCAAGTTTCATCCGTATACATTCATAGATAAGCGATATATAATATTTTAATTATTTTCCATAAGAATAACATGGGGACCAAGTACCTAGGTTTGCTGCTACGGGAACCATAGATGAAAAATTGTTTTTTTGTGCAAACAACAACAAAGCACAACCAGTTGCAAATTTCGTCAGTTTATGTTAATGAATAAGCGAGATGTACAATTTTTATTTTTCTCCATAAGAATAACATTAGACAACGTACTGTGTTTAGCACTTTCAATATCTTAGTAACCAATTGACGTAGAGCAATGATCAAAATACCCAATTGTTTGTTTTTTATGCTAAATTCAATAGTGAAAATTAAAATTTAATTTAAATAAAAATTACATATGAAAACCCTAAAAAACCTATTTTTGAGGTATAAACCCCCCGCAAAACCCCCCCTTTGGATGGTGCAATTCGTCTGGTTTTTGAACTCGTTCAAATAAATGGTACTTTATACATTTTTACCAAATTGCATTAAGATCGGACCTTTTTATGGGAGTTATCGTGCTTACGGACATATATATATATATACACCATATATATATACACCATATATATATATATATATATATACACACACACACAAATGTATATAGCGAGAATCCGCTAAAAGACAACTTAAGAAAAGAAGAGATTTAGAGTGTAAGAAAAATTCTAAATTATCCCAATGGCTGGGTAGCGCAGGAGAAGATGTGTCCGTAAGCATGATGACTGTCGTAAAAAAGGTCTGATCTTAGTTAAATAAAAAAACAAATGTGTACAAATGTGTAAAGAACTTTTTAAAGAACAGTTTCGAAAACCAGACGAATCACACCATAAACATAGGGGGGTTTTTGGGGGGTTTGGTATTCCAAAAACGGGTTTTACTGGTTTTTAAATGTAATTTTTATTGTCACGTAAATGTATTTTTACGTGAGGGAAGTGAATTTCCACATAAAAAACTATAAAAACTCAAAATCAGTTAAAAATATACAATTATTCTAATTTTCATTCAAAATCTGATGCTCCTGTTCTATTTACCTGCAATGCTGGGAATACAATTTTGCACATTACAAGGTTAGGAGAAGGTCCAGTCAGGCTTTAAAGTAGGCGTGAGGTTGTTGGGGATGATAAAAGTACTCCAACAAATGAATAACAGGCTTTTCTAATGTAAAACCCCCATAAGACAACGTACTGTGTGTGGTCAATACACATTTTCTTTAATAACTCGTTAAATATATATGCTATAATGACGAGAGAGGGCTTAAAAGTTTTGCCTCACTACTTCCCATCTTTTTAAATTCGTTAATTTTACATCCGGGGATTTACTGACCCTTTTTGGGCCCAAAAACTCAAAATTTGAAAGATTAATTCCCAAAAAAGGTGTTTAGAGTTTTCCAATTGTTTTGCCCAACGAACTTGTTCAACTGATTATAGAAAGGAACGTCACTTCCAATTTTGAAGTAAATCGGAATTGACTTAGAGCAATGATCAAAATACCAAATTGTTTGTTTTTTATGCTGAATTCAATGGTGAAAATTAAAATTTGATTAAAATAAAAATTACATGTGATAACCCCAAAAAACCCATTTTTGGGGTAAAAAACCCCAAAATCCCCCCTTTGGATGGTGCGATTCGTCTGGTTTTCGAACTCGTTCAAATGAATAGTACTTATTTGAGAATTTTGGCATCTGGGGACCTCGAAATGAAAAGTATCATGGTCTCGGGCTTAAGTCTTACCTTGAGACCTACTATCCTACTATCCTACTATCTTACCGTGATAGCTTCTTCCCTATAGGTGAAATCCGCTAAAAAGTATCGGAGAGGGGGGGAGGGGGACATAAATATAAAAAAGGGGGGGAGCAAAATATAAAATTGGGGGGGTCAAAAATAAAAATCGGGCGGGAGCAAAAATATAAAATTGGGGGTGGGGGGGTAAAAAATATAAATTGGGGCAGGCAAAAATATAAAATCGGGGGGGTCATTAATATAGGAGGGGAGCGCACAGAGTTCCCCAATACCCCCTACTCTCGCCTATCGAATAAAGAGTTTGAGTTGCCATTTAAGTAATTTTTTTATTTCCATTATGAATATATATTTTTGCCTTTCAAGTATGTTTAGATATAAGCTGTTATGGTAGAATGTTGATGGAGTGGTGGTGGGAGAATATGGTGGGGGAAGGTGATGGAGGGAGTGACACGTGCGCTCAGGTCGGCGAGAATTACTGGAACTGTAGTGCTGACACGTGGTGTCTCAAATTGGAAAAAATAAAAATGAAAAAATGTCAGGGAGGTGGGGGGCAACAAAATATAAAATCGGGGGGGCAAAAATATTAAATGGGGGGGACATAAAATAAAAATATAAAATCAAAGAGGAGGAGGGCCTACAGTATAAAATGGGGAGGTGATTAAGATCGGAGGGGGGGAGCGCGCAGAGTTCCCCAATATCCCCTACTCTTACTTATCGAATAAAGAGTTTGAGTTGCCATTTAAGTATTTTTTTTTTTATTTCCATTATGAATATATATTTTTGCCTTTCAAGTATGTTTAGATATAAGCTGTTACGGTAGAATGTTGATGGAGTGGTGGTGGGAGAATATGGTGGGGGAAGGTGGTGGAGGGAGTGACACGTGCGCTCAGGTCAGCGAGAATTCATGGAACTGTAGTGCTGATACGTGGTGTCTCAAATTGGAAAAAATAAAAATTAAAAAATATCAGGGAGGTGGGGGGGCAAAAAAATATAAAATCGGGGGGGGGCAAAAATATTAAATGGGGTGGACATAAAATAAAAATATAAAATCGAAGAGGAGGATGGCCTACAATATAAAATGGGGCCGTGATTAAGATCGGAGGGGGGGAGCGCGCAGAGTTCCTCAATACCTCCTACTCTTGCCTAATGAAAAAAAGAGTTTGAGTTGCCATTCAAGTAGTTTTTTATTTCCATTATGAGAGTTGCCATTCAAGTAGGTTTTTTATTTCCATAATGATTAACAGCTGTTTACAATATTTTAAGTTATAGATATAACTATTAAGTCATCATCTGGTTCAATAGAAATAAATACTGTGTCCATAAGAATAACATAGGATCTTTAAAACCCCGTAGGGCAGAGTCCTAAGGTGATTTCCAAAAATCCAATTAACCTAAAACCTTCTAACGCACATATAGAACATAGAACAAAAAATTCATCGAAATCAGTGCACCCGTTTCCCTGTGACAAGCGAACAAAATGTGTCCAAAATCGCACGAAATCACGTTTTTGAGCGGCCGCCATTACTTTTTCAAAAGGCTTATGCTGGTTTAAAGTGGCCTAAAACCTTTTCATACATGTATAGAACAAAAATACCCCCGTCGCAGCAAACCTGCATACTCAGCGAATTTTCAATGAATATATAACATAACACATTAAGCCACTTAACAGAATTCATAAGAAATATAATCACAAACAAGCGATATTTAAAATATTAATTATTCTCCATAAGAACAAGATTGGGGATGAGTACGCAGGTTTGCTGCAACAAGGAATACAAAATAATGGGTTTTTATGCAAATATCAATAGAACTCATCTAAGTGAAGTCACATACCAAGTTTCATCCATATACATTCATAAATAAGCGATATATAATATTTTAAATATTTTCCATAAGAATAGCATGGGGACCGAGTACCTAGGTTTGCTGAAACGGGAATCATAGGCGAAAAATTGTTTTTTTTGAGCAAATAATAATAAACTACAACCAGATGAAGTCATATACCAAATTTTGTCAGTTTATGTTCATAAATAAGCGAGATATACAATTTTTCTTTTTCTCCATAAGAATAACATTAGACAACGTACTGTGTTTAGCACTTTCAATATCTCAGTAACCAATTGACGTAGAGCAATGATCAAAATACCAAATTGTTTGTTTTTTTAAGCTGATTTTAATGGTAAAAATTGCAATTTGATTAAAATAAAAATTACATGTGAAAACCCCAAAAAACCCATTTTTGGGGTACAAAACCCCCCAAAAACCCCCCTTTGGATGATGTGATTCGTCTGGTTTTCGAACTCGTTCAAATAAATGGTACTTTGCACATTTGTACCAAATTTCATTAAGATCGGAGCTTCTTTACGAGAGTTATCGTGCTTACGGACACATATATACATATATAAAAATTTGAACGAATTGTGTTTTTGGCATCTGGGGACCTTGAAATGAAAAGTTATCATGGTCTCGGGCTTAAGTCTTACCATGAGACCTACGGTCATAGCTTCTTCCCTATAGGGGAAATTCGCTAAAACAAAGTTTCATCAAAGTCAGTGCACCCGTTTCCCCGAGACAAGCGAACAAAACCCGTCCTTGAGCGTCATGGACAGACAGACAAACAGACAGAAATTGAGATAAGCGTTTCTGCTTTCCTATGGTAGAAACGTAAATACCCCTGTCGCAGCAAACATGCGTACTCAGCGAATTTCCAATGCATGCTTTTTCTCACTACCACATAAAGCCACTTACCAAGTTTCATAAAAATACATGAATAAATAAGTGATCTATAGCATTTTATTTATTCTCCATAAGAATAACATTAGGGCTGAGTACGCAGGTTTGCTGCAACAAGGAACACAAAATATATGATTTTATGCAATTTTCAATATAACTCAACCAGGTGAAGCTACATACTAAGTTTTATTAATTTATGTTCATAATTAAGGGAGATATAAAACTTTACTTATTCTTCATAAGAATAACATTATGACTGAGAATGCAGGTTTGCTGCTACTAGGATAATCAACAAAAAATCAATTGTTTGTGCAAAAATGCAAATATCAATATACCAGTACTATGTGAAGCCACAACCAAGTTTCATCAATATACATTCATAAATAATCAAGAATTTCATAAATATCAAATATCAAATATCATTCATAAATATCAAATTTGAATTATTCTCCATAAGGATAACATTCGACAACGTACTATGTTTAGCACTTTGAATATCTCTGCAACGGTTGGACGTAGAATCACAATTTTAACACCAAAATTATTGTTTTGTAGAGGTGAATTGGTTGGTAAAAGCAAATGTGAAGTTTACATTAAAATGAACTGAGGAAAAGTCAAATACCCCCGTAGCAGCAAACCTGCGTACTCAGCGAATTTCCAATGCATATATATGTATCTTAATACCACTTACAGCCATATACCAAGTTTCATCAATATGTACATTCATAAATTTATGACATTTACGATTTATGACATTTTAATTATTCTGCATACAAATAACATGGCAGCTGAGTCTGTAGGTTTGCTGAAGCAAGGAACACAAAAAATGGGGTTTTATACAAATATCAATATAACTGAAGTAGGTAAAGCCACATACTAAATTTTATTAATTTATGTTCATAATTAAGGGAGATAACACTTACTTATTCTCCATAATAATAACATGGGGCTGAGTACGCAGGTTTGCTGCTATGGGAACTATCAGCCGAAAAATGTTTTTTAGTGCAAATATCAATACAATAAAAAATAAAAATGAAAAAAAATATCAGGGAGGTGGGGAGCAAAAAAATATAAAATCGGGGGGGGCAAAAATATTAAATGGGGGGGCATAAAATAAAAATATAAAATCGAAGAGGAGGATGGCCTACAATATAAAATGGGGGGGTGATTAAGATCGGAGGGGGGAGCGCGCAGAATAAAAAAATATTAATATGGCTAATATTAATATGGTTAATATGGAAAAAATATTAATGTGGCTACATCTGGTTGTGGTCTATCCTATAGACCACAACGATATCAAGCAATATACCAAGTTTCATCAGGAAAAGTTCATGAACAAGCGAGATATACAATTTTTCTTATTCTCCATAAGAATAACATTGGACAACGTACTGTGTTTAGTACTTTCAATATCTCTGTAACCATTTGACGTAGAGCAATGATAAAAACACCAAATTGTGTGTCTTTTTAAGCTGATTTCAATGGAAAAATAAAATTTGACTTTTTCAAAAATTATATGTAATAAACGGTATCAGGAAACTGACATATACTTTCTCCCTTTTAGCCCAACTTTAATGAATAAATTACTTTTTATTTACTAAATATAGAATACAAAGCACGGTCGAATGTACAGAAAATCTTGTAAACAAGTTGTTTTAAAAAATATCCACCCAAATCCCTGCTTTGGAGGCACTACAGAATCCATTGCTACACTCGTGGTTTTGAGAGGGGAAATGCCCCCTATTCCCCCGCCAGGGTTATTAAGGGGCAACATATTTCGAATTAACTCTGTTGGTCAATGCTAAATTGACAAGCATATCAAGTTTGAATGAAATTGATCAGTAAATAAGAGAGAAATAGTAATTTTTGTATTCCCCATAAGAATAACATTTGACAACGTACTGCGTTTACCGCTAAATGAAAATCTCCGAAACCAGCAATCGTAGACTAGTAATTCAAAATACTAAATTATTTAGTTTTTTGAGCTCTTTTTAATGGTGAATAGTAATTTTTTTTATATTTATGTCTTTTTATGAAAAATCCTAAAAACTGAATTTTGGATGTTTTAAGTCCTGTAATTTCTGAACCCGAATTTTTACAGGAATCCGGGTGGTGTCACTTTGTTGGAAAACTAAAGTTCTACAAACGACTAAAGTTTAATCAAAATCGTTAGAGCCGTTTTTGAGAAATTTTGATTTTTCATGTTCTTTGGCGGTTTTTGGGGGATAATTACCCTTAGAAATCAAAAATTCAAAAAAATGAAAAAATACCTGGGGATATCGTGGATTAGTACCTACATACCAAATTTCATACACACACACACACACACACACACACACACACAGACATCACGTAAAAACCACTTTTTTGGGTTCAGGGAGCACCAAAACGAATATTTCCACTAACAACTCAAATTCGAAAATTTTGACAAAAACAATACTTTCTCCATATACTATGTATAGAGGGAGAAAGTAAAAAGCTCAAAAAACCCATTTTTGGGATACAAAACCCCCCCAAAATACCCCTTCGGCTAGGTCGATCTATCTAGTTTTCGACCTTAAAGTCATAAATGCTGCTTTACACGTCTATGCCAAATTTCATCAAAATCGGATGAATTTTACGAGAGTTATCGTGCTCACGGACACACACATCTACTATATATTTGTCAAATCCACTGACTCACTCACGTATCATCGCACAGCCTAAACTATTTGACCTAGAACCTTGAAATTTTGCATGGGCGTTCCTTTTAGGGTGTAGGTACCCACTAAGAACGGGTTTTACAAAATTTTACAAAATTTTAGGGTGATTTTCGGGGGGTTGAAGTTTTAGGAAAAATAGGACTGCACTTCCTGTACACTATCGCCTCTAGCGCCTAAACAAGTGTACCTACCTTCAATCTGATTGATAAACGTTAGTGTGGAAATAAATTTTAAACATTTTCTGTCCTATAAATTTTTTGTCTATCTCTTATGGTTTCCGAGTTATTTAGCACAACGTGCCAACGTGAGCGTGCGGCGGCGGCCGAAATTGAAAACAGTGTCGATAATGTAGTCCATATAAGTTTAATTGCTCTCCATATTGCAGTGTGCAGACTTTTAGCTATTAAAATTAAATTAATTGCTAATTTTGATATTATTTGCTTGTAGTGTAAATTGTATAAGAATAAAGAAAGATAAACCTGAACATAGGCTTTAATTCACAGAACTAGTGTCAAGTAATATAAAAATACAGAATGTAAACAAGTTGGTAAACAACAAAGTATTTAACATATGATTATAAAGATAGTAAATATCATAACATTCTCCCCTCCCTTAAGACTGGATATAGTCCTTCAAATAAACAGGGGGCCACCGTGGTCTTTCACTCTTCCTGAGGGTGTTTTCTGGATTTTGGTTTAGGTTCTTCGTGTTGCTATCTGCTTGTGTACTTACAGAGGGTTGAGGTAAGTCAGAGACATCAGCACTAGAATCTGGCTCCTCGCATAAAGACCCAGAAGGATTGCACATCTCACTGTCTTCCGAGTTCTGATATTTTTCACCGTAGGGAGCAAGATGTCGGGTTGAGACTGTAGTTTCTCGCCCATCAGGATAACGAATGTAAGCGTATTCTGAATTGCCTTCTAAGAGTGTTACCTCCTCTACCAAAGGGTCAAATTTAGATCGGCGGTCAAATCGACGAAGGAGAACAGTACCGTGATTTAAAAGCCAGGATGGAGTTGAAAAACCATTTGATGAACGCCTAGGAAAAGCAAACATTCGCCCATGCGGTGTAGCATTCGTTGCAGTGCACAACAGGGATCGCATACCGTGGAGAGCATCTGGCAGAACATCTTCCCAACGAGTAATAGGTAGTCCACGATCTTTGAGGGCAAGTTGGATAGTCTTCCATACAGTACCCTTGAAACGTTCAACCTGTCCATTTCCCCGAGGATTATAAGGAGTTGTCCTACTCGTTACCACACCAAAGCCTGAGAGCCATGTTCTTAGTTCTTGAGACATAAATCCCGAGCCGCGGTCTGAATGTATGAATGAAGGAGCACCAAAAACTCCAAACAACTGTTTTAGTGATGAAATTACAGATGAAGCAGAAGTCCACAAGGGAAAACACAAGGGTACAAGGGAAAACAAATGGAAAACGTGAATACTCGTCGATCACAGTAAGGATGTACTTATTTTGAGAACTAGAGGGAAGTGGTCCCTTAAAATCTATATTGAGCCGCTCAAAAGGAGCTGAGGCTTTAATGAGAGTACCCTGATGTTTGTAGAAGTTGGGTTTTACTTCGGCGCAGGTGCGGCATGCTGATGTGATTCGTCGCACGTCTTCCATGGAATAAGGGAGGTTCTTGCAACGGATCCAGTGGTAGAGTCTTGAGACACCTGGATGGCACAGTGATTTATGGAGAGAAATCAAGTTAGCCTCAGTGGAAGTCACACTAGAGGATACAGAACTGACTCTTGAAAGTGCATCTGCTGCGTGATTGTCTCTTCCTGGACGATACACAATGTCATAAGAATAGCAAGAGAGATCTAATCTCCACCTTATGATCTTCTCGTTCTTGATTTTGCTCCCATGCTTCATGTCAAACATAAATGCTACAGAGCGTTGGTCAGTAATGAGGCGGAAATGTCTACCTAATGGAAAGCCAAAAGAGCCTCGTCAGAGAGTGGAAAAGTACACTGTGTTAGGTGTTTAATCTTTTCAGAAAAGCAGGGTATGAACTTAGAATAGTGAGAAAACATTCCCAATGCCCTCCTTAAGGAAGTAGGTGGTGGGAACTCCTTTAGTGGTTTGAATCGTTTTGGATCAGGTCTGATAACTTCATCGCTGATTGAGTGACCTAGAAGGGTGATATTGCGTAGAGAAAATGAGCTTTTCTCATGATTGATTGTTAAGTTGTATTTTGAAGCTGCTTGCATGAAATTCTTGAGATTTTCATCATGTTCAGCTTGAGTGTGACTGCAGATAGTGATGTCATCGAGATAAGCAAAGGTATCCTTCAACTTTTCTTTGCGTATTACCTGGTCCATAGTCCGTTGGAAAGCTGCTACACCGTTTGTTGTACCGAAAGGGATTCTTGTAAACTGGTAGAGTTCTCCAGCAGCCTCGAAAGCAGTATACAGGCGGTCTTTCTCTGGGATAGGGACCTGATGGTAGGCACTCTGAAGATCAATAGTGCTGAAAACTTTGTAACTAGCTACTTTAGAGACTGTTTCGTTTATAGAAGGAATTGGGTAGGCATCCAACTCGGTGTATTGATTTATGGTTCGAGAATAATCTATGACCATTCGCCTTTTGTGATTTTGAGATGATGTCACCAGGACTTGTGCCCGCCATGGCGAATTGCTCTTCTCAATAACACCATCATTTAAGAGCTTATTTATTTCAGCTTCTATAAACTGAGAATCATTGAGCGAATGGCGAACAGATTTAACGGCTACTGGTTTACAGTTTGGAGACAGATTAGTGAACAAATTAGCAGGTCTAACGTTGGCAGTACTGAAGGCACATACGAGTAAAGGAGACTTACCCCCACCAAACTCAAAGTGAACTGATGAGTGAAGTTGTAGTAAATCACGACCTATAATAACCTCAGAGCAAAGGTTAGGCATTACAGAGAGTTTAGTGTATGGGTATTTATGGCCAAGCATCTCCAGATTTGCTTTGCATGTGCCTTTGATTGTTACCTTATGAATGTTAGAGGCTAGACCTACCTGATCATTTGCTTTAAGGATTTTCAATTTTAGCTGGTGAGCTATTTTCTCATCAATCAAACTGATGTCACTACCCGAATCTAGCATCCCACAAAGTTGATAACCATTGACAGTGACAGTTGCTTTTACTTTTGACTGATGTGAGACAGGACAAGAAATTACAGAAGCAAAATCTTGAACAGTTGCTGTGTGTTTCTTAGGTTGAGACCGACAAACATTTTGAAAGTGGCCGGTTTTCCCGCATCTGTTACACTCTTTGTCTTTTGCCGGACAATTTGCACGAGAATGCCTAGCTCCCCCACAAAAATAGCATTTGGCACGTAGAGCTCCTACTTCAGAATCTTGTTGACTGCTAGTGACTTTTTTAGTAACATGGCTATCGGTTGGTAAGTTATCAACACTATTTATTGCATGACTGGGCGACTCATACTGCAGGGAATGAAGCTGGGCTAATTCTAAAGAACGAGCTTGTCTGTGAGCATCGATCAAAGTAAGAGTTTCATTCTCAAGCAGGCGTTGGCGTATTATTGGGTTTAGTAATCCCCTAATAAACGAATCACGGATACAATCGTCACGGTTGGTTTCTGCTGTTACAGCCTTGAATTGACAGTCTCGACTAAGGAGTCTTAAGGACTCTAGGTACCTGTCTATTGACTCATTAGGTTGTTGACGGTGAGTGAAAAGTTTATGTCTGGCAAAGACCTCGTTCACAGGTTTGACAAATATATTCCTGAGTACACTAACTGCCTCATTATATGTATTGCATTGACTTACATACTCGTAAATGCTAGGTGAGATGTAGTTGATGAGAAGACGAAGTTTCTGTTCCTCGTTTGCTGATGTACTTCTTACAAAATTCTGAAATCTGTGTTGCCAATGGTTCCAGTGTGTTGCTGCATTACTGGAATCAGGATCTAACTCGAGTGTATTCGGGCAGAGAAGGCGATCCATGGATTTAACTTATGTGAATTAAATTGTAGTATAAATTGTATAAGAATAAAGAAAGATAAACCTGAACATAGGCTTTAATTCACAGAACTAGTATCAAGTAATATAAGAATACAGAATGTAAACAAGTTGGTAAACAACAAAGTATTTAACATATGATTATAAAGATAGTAAATATCATAACATTGCTGACAAAAAATCTCTGTGTTTGGTCATAAGTTGATTCATAACTAAAAATATACTTTTTAATTTGTTATATTTATATTTAGTTCTCACCAGCGAGTAAATTACAACAATCACACATCTTTGCCCAAGGATTGACGCACATTATTGGCTCTTTTCCCTCATCTAGCGTTTGTCTGTGCGTTTGTTTGTAGCGCTTTAAACCCTCATAGGGTTAATATTATACCTGGTGATGGCACCAAGGCGAAACTGTATTCATACCCCGAATTCCTCTTATTCCATCAGGCTACCCTTTTCAACTTAAACGTCTGCAATTCCCTGTGAGGGTCTGTTATGCTATGACAATCAACAAGGCTCAGGGGCAGAGTTTGAAAGTAGCTGGTGTGGATCTGAGAAGTGATTGTTTCGCTCATGGCCAACTGTATGTGGCGTGTTCAAGGGTGAGCTGTCCTGGCAGCTTGGTTATTTTGCAACCAGAAAGACGAACAAAGAATGTAGTGTACAGAGAAGTTCTTAGCACCTAAGAGCTTTTTCTGTCGAGCATAAGCCCTGTACAGTATTGAAAGATAGTTTTGATTGAATGTAAATAGAGTGTGAATAATCTGTAAATATCTGCTAAAATTGTTAAGTTAATGAGGCAAGGGTGCCTGAAAAAAAACTTTCTATGGGAAACGAGCATCGTTACCAGCACACCGGTTTCTTGGGAATTTCGTTTCCTGAAATAAATATATTGATAATGAAAAATTAAAGTGCTATGTAAGTACCACAAATCATCTGTTGCGAAGCACGGGTACACAGCTAGTATATATATATATACGGTTTCGAACGAATGGTGTTTTTGGCATCTGGGGACCTCAAAACGAAAAGTTATCATGGTCCCGTGCCTAGGTCTTACCATGCCAACTACGGTAATAGCTTCTTCTCTATAGGGGAAATTCGCTAAAACCTTTTTCCCATAAGATTAACATGGGAGATTTTATGAACTGGTTTTTTGGATTTTCTCCGCAACCACTTAACCTAGGTTAATAATTTAAAATACTATATTATTTGTTTTTTAAACTCTATAAAATGCTCAAAACCAAAATTGAGTGTTTTAAAAATTGTAGGGTGAAAAGTGCAAAAAACTGATTTTTTGAAAATTTAAAACCCCCACAAACCCACCTTCCCATGGTCCAATTTTTATGATTTTCGAACTTAAAGACATGAATGTGACTTTAGACATTTGAGCCAAATTTCATCGAAATTGGACGTTTTTTACTCTAGTTATCGTGTTAACGGACACATATATAGATATATACATTGATTATCAAAATCAATGATATATATAAATTTGAACGAATAGTGTTTTTGACATCTGGAGACCTCAAAACAAAAAGTTATCATAGTCTCGGGCTTAAGTCTTACCATGAGACCTACGGTAATAGCTTCTTCCCTATAGGGGAAATTCGCTAAAATATGCAAAAATTTCATAATTCCAAGCAATGTACAGACAAAACTATAATTTTATTTATATAGATAAAACATATATATATGTGTTAGAAATTTGCTTAGAACGCAGGTTTTCTGCGATGGGGGTATTCTATACATTTATTGTAGAAGCTTGACCAAGCAAACATCTGTAATTTCATTGTTATTTATATTTTTACAAAAATAAATATTACACATGATATTGATAGAGTTTGTTTGAAAACTTAATGTTTGTTTTATGGACTTATAATTTTAAAATATGAGTGTGCAATCTAAAACAATGTCTTCAATCTTACTTAGTAAGTATTAAATTTACTAAAATTGTTATATAATTTAGTTAAATAATGAACAAGAAAGATATTTATTGAGTGAGAGATGATATTAGAATATTGCTCATGTCCTTGAATAAGGAGTTAAACAATTTAAATGTAGTCGGTGATGATTTATATTGACTTTATTTCATATTTTGCATTTCATTTGAATCCTCCAATCAAAACAGTTTAAATTAATCTTGTATAGATATCTCTCTTTTAGCAAATTTCCCCTATAGGGAAGAAGCTATTACCGTAGGTCTCATGGTAAGATTTAAGCCCGAGACCATGATAACTTCTTGTTTTGAGGTCCCCAGATGACAAAAACACTATTCATTCAAATTTATATATATATGTGTCCGTGAATGCGATAACCTGAGTCAAAAAAGTCTGATTTTGTTGAAATTTGGCTCAAATGTGTAAAGTGACAATTTATGACTTTAAGTTTGAAAACCAGAAAAAATCGGATTATGTGGGAAGGGGTGTTTATGGGGGTTTTAAATTTTCACCCTAAAATTTGTATAATACTTAATTTTGGTTTAGACCATGTTATAGAGCTAAACAAAATATATAGTATTTTGAATTATTAGCCCAGGTTAAGTGGTTGAGGAGAAAATAAAAAAACCTGCTCATAAAATCTCCCATGTTAATCTTATAGGAAAAATGTTTTTGGCTTTTCCTCAGTTAATTATAATGTAAACGTCATATTTGCTTTCACCAATAAACTCAGCTCCACAAAGCAATCATTTTGGTGTTTAAATTGTGATTCTACGTCCAACCATTGCAAAGATATTCAAAGTGCTAAACTCAGTATGTTGTCCAATGTTATCCTTATGGAGAATAAATGAAATTTGATATCTTGATTATTTATGAATGTGTATTGATTAAACTTGGTATGTGGCTTCATGTAGTATTGGTATATTGATATTTGCACAACAAATTGATTTTTTGTTGATTATCCCGGTAGCAGCAAACCAGCATCTTCAGCCCTAATCCTATATCTATAATAATATTATAAATAAGAGGTGGTTTCTGTCTGTCTGTCTGTCGTCTGTCTGTTTGTCTGTCTGTCTGATGTTCCGGGGGAACGCAAAAACTACTGAACCGACTGGGCTGAAACTTTAAACATAGGTAGATCTTGAACCCATGGAACACATAGGCCTATTCACTTCCTTAAGATCCCCTCGGGCTACGCCCCGAGAACATCCTAAGTTTCAATGTTTACATTTCAGAAGAAAGTAAACATTCAGAAACTGTAATGCGAACAGCTGTAGACACTTCCATTTGTCAGCTTAAAGAGCAGAAGCAAGAACAGCTGTTTCAAGCTAACTAAAATGCAAATTGCATTGACTAAAGAACGGGTAGAGAAAACCGCTATGCGAAGAACGGCTACGTCAGCTAGCTATTAATAAATATTAATGAACAAAAATATTATTGCACAAAAAACAATTTTTACCAATACTTCCTTATGCCCCACCCCCCGAATTTATATTTTTGCTCCCCCCTTTTTATTTTTGCCCCACCCCCTATTTTATATTTTGCTCCCCCTCTCTTCGATTTTATATTTTTATTTTATGGTGTCCTCCCTCTATTTTATATTTTTGCCCCACCCCCTATTTTATATTTTGCTCCCCCTCCCGATTTTTATTTTTGCCCCCCCCCATTTTATAATTTGCTCCCCCCCACCAATTTTATAATGATGCCCCCTCCCCGATATTTTTTTAAATTTTTTTTGTACTTGAGTTCTTTTATTTCTAAAAGCGAATCCAAAGTGTTACGTGTACCGATTTGGAGTCGCAAACCACACGCCGTTTACTACCCGACAGTGTTCCTCGACTTAGCAACAGGACCCGAACTATGCCAGTATATTTCATTAATTAACTTTGATTTAACTGTACATTAAACGTGTAAAATGTAATTTTAATACTCTAAAATAATGTGAATTCTTATTTGCTTTTATTAATCTACCATTTTTATATATTACCCGTACGAAGGACGGGTACACAGCTAGTCCTATATATACTCTAATATGAGTAAGGTTTGCTTGTATGTTTGCTTGCTTGCTTGCATCACTGACCTCAAAAACGGCGCCAACGATTTCCTTCAAATGTTCGAAATAACTCATTTCGGGGATAAAAATAAGTTCTAGACAGGCCTCATCCCCAAGAAAAATCAAACAATGTAAAAAAACTAAAATGAAAAGTTATAAAAAAACATTGGACTTATGGAGTTTCAAATCAAAACAAAAGAATTGTAACAGCTGTTCATAATCAACCAGGGACCTGTCAAAGTAATACTCAAGTTGTTTATGATTATTAACATGTGGTTTCCGAAGAGCAGGGATTAGGGATTAAAAGATTTGAGTGAAGATTACATATATAGAGTAGTAAAATAAATCAAAGGGATATTGAGCTATAAATAACAACTGGAGGGACCTTAAAAATGTAGAAAAGAGGCAAATGAGTTATACAAACCTGATGATCAGTAGGGGGGATGTGGTGAAATATTACTCCAAGTCATCTAAACAAACTGACTGGCCTTCCCCCGAGCAAAGCTCGGCCCCAGGTACTGTTATTATTATGGAGAATAAGTAATCTGTTATAGCTCCCTTAATTATGAACATTAATAAATAAATCTTTACAAAATTCACAAACAATAATCTTTGATATAAAAAAGTAAAACCAGGCTGACCCATTGAAACTAATTTTTGTGCAGAAAAAATAAATAAATAGGGCCCCTAAGACACAATTTCCATTTAGGGGTTCCTTTACAAAATAAAAAATATGCTTTTAAAGAGTTCAGGAGCTAACAAATACATGCATTACATTCTGTGTGCAGGTTATTAACATGAAATATTGTGCTCTATGTAAGTATTGTAAGTGTAATAATATAATAGAATAACTTATAAATACATATCATAATATTACTAAACCAAATTCCAAAAATCCAATTTTGTTAAAATAATTGTGTAGTATTGTTAACATGACTAAACCACTATTTGTAATAAAACCTCAACATTTTTAAAACCCTTCAACCATTGTCTTACCTCTTTAATTAATTTCTTATGATTTACCAAAGTTTTAACATTATTTGGAAGTTTATTGTAAATTCTTGGAGCAATGAAATAATATGTGTGATTGAAAAATTTTGAGTTTGGTTTCGGTACATAACAAAAACTTGCATTTCTCAACCTCAATTTATAACTATCCTCCTTATTAAATTTTGAATTAATATGAAACAACCTCAGTACTTTATACAGGAAAAGTGATCTTACAGGAAATACATCTAGCTTTTGAAAACATGGATAAGAGGCATCATGCTTGGTTTTCCTATAAATTACTTTAACAAATAACTTTTGTAAGGTTAAAATAGATTTTAAATTGGTAAAATAAGTGCCCCCCCAAAAAAATACTACACCATATTCAAGTCTATAATTTACCAGAGAAAAATATAAACTTCTAAGGATTTGGAGAAGACAAATACTTTGCAGAAAATAAAAAAGACGAATGCTGGCTATGATTTTGATGCTTGTAATTTTATTATATGCGTTTTCCCATTAAGTTTGCTGTCAAGCATAATTCCCAGATATTTTGTGCTGCTAATTAAGTTAATTATTGAACATTTATCACATTTGACACCCCGCAATAAACATTCATCACACTTATAAAACAATTTTTGAGAAAAAGTGACTGTCAGCCTTAAAGAAAAATTAATGATTGAAGTTTTTTCTGCACTTAAAACTAACTTATTTGTAACAAACCACCACTTAATAGCATCTAAATTTTAGCTAATTTTCTCATGTACTATATCCCACGAGTTTTCTGTACAGTAAAGCGCAGTATCGTCGGCAAATGCAGTAACCTTACCATTAAATCGTGCACTACAGAAATCATTAATAAAAATAATAAATAAAATTTCACCTAATACTGAGCCCTGTGGCACCCCATATTTTATTTTAAGTTCCATTAATTTTGACAAACTGCATGTTGTCTCTCACTTAAGTAACTACGAAACCACTTTTGTGATATTTCCCTAAATCCATAATTGTACATTTTTCTTAACAAAATGCCATGGTCAACTGTGTCAAATGCCTTTTTACTTTCCACCCTTATACATAGTATATGGAGAAAGAATTGTTTTTGTCAACATTTTCGAATTTGAGTTGTTAGTGGAAATATTCGTTTTGGTGCTCCCTGAACCCCAAAAAGTGATTTTTACGTGACGTCTGTGTGTCTGTCTGTCTGTCTGTCTGTATGGATGTGTACAGAGCTAGAGCCAATGGTCCGATTTTTATGAAATTTGGTATGTAGGTACTAATCCACAATATATCAAGGTGTTTTTTCATTTTTTGAATTTTTGATTTTTAAGGGTAATTATCCCCCAAAAACCGCCAAAAAACATCAAAAATCAAGATTTCTCAAAAACGGCTTTAACGATTTTGATTAAACTTTATTTGTTTGTAGAACTTTAGTTTTCCAACAAAATGACACCACCCGCATTTCTGTAAAAATTCGGATTCAGAAATTACAAGACTTAAAATATCAAAAATTCAGTTTTTTTGATTTTTCATAAAAATAACATAAATATAAAAAATATTACTATTCACCATTAAAAAGAGCTCAAAAATCTAAATATTATAGTATCTTGAATTACTATTCTACGATTACTGGTTGCGGAGAAAATTTAAATTTTCATTTTGCGAAAAACACAGTACGTTGTCTAATGTTATTCTTTTGGGGAATACAAAAATTACTACTTCTCTCTTATTTATTGATCAATTTTGTTCAAACTTGATATGCTTGTCAAGTTAGCATTGACCAACAGAGGAAATTCAAAATAAGTTGCCCCTTAATAACCCTGAGGCCCCCCTCTCTTAACATCAACTAAAACAAAATTTCCCTTCTTAAAATTTTTTTGTAAATCAGGAAACTCATAAGAAACAGGGTTGACCATATCCTCTTAACACAGCCAGAAATAAAGTCAGTCAACGATTCCTCGTCAGTATCATAGAGAGACAGTTCATCACTATGCGTGGTATTATCATCAACTTTGCCAAATAGGTATGGCTTTTTTTCTTTGTTTTTGAAGGCCTAATACTATTCCCCATTTCTACAACCAACTGATTGTCGGTTTGGATGATTAGTGTTGGCCTATCACTCAATATAAATAAAAATACCTAGCTTTTACACACCCCAGCAGCACACACCGTTGGGCCAATGTTGGATTATTGTCGGCATTGTAGGATATGGTAGGGAAATGGTCGGTTGGCATTAACGCGTTTGGGCCAACGAACCAATCGTTGGGTAGCCCACGTAGGCAAATCCAACCATAAACAGACGTTGGCCATCAAAAGCTATTGTTGGCAAATCCTACCATATTATATTATTATTAATTATACAGTAAATTGAAATAAATAAATCTATATCTATAAAAGGCAAAGCCCTGGCTGACTGACTCACTGACTGACTGACTCACTCATCACTAATTCTCCACCTTCCCATGTAGGTAGAGAGCTGAAATTGTGTACACTGATTCTTTAGGCATAAAATAGGAAAACTAAATGGTTTCATCCTGATCTGACCTTAGGGCTCCTCCAGAGATCCCGACAAAGTTCCCATGTATTTCTCATGGACATTCATTTTTACTTTCTCCCCCTTATACGTAGTATATGGAGAAAGTATTGTTTTCGTCAATATTTTCTAATTTGAGTTGTTAGTGGAAATATTAGTTTTAGTGCTTCTCGAACCCAAAAAAGTGATTTTTACGTGATGTCTGTGTGTCTATCTGTCTGTCTGTCTGTCTGTCTGTCTGTCTGTCTGTCTGTCTGTCTGTCTGTCTGTCTGTATGGATGTGTACAGAGCTAGAGCCCTAACCAATGGTCCGATTTATATGAAATGTTGTATATTGTCGTATGTTGTATATTGTCGTATTATTGTATGTTGTCTTATTGTCACTGGTACTAATCTACGATATCTCCAGGCGTCTTTTTCATTTTTTGGAATTTTGTATTTTTAAGGGTAATTATCCCTCCCAAACCGCCAAAATTCATGAAAAATCAAGATTTATCAAAAACGGCTCTAACGATTTTGATTAAACTTTAGTTGTTTGTAGGAATTTAGTTTTCCAAGAAAATGACACCACCCGCATTTCTGTTAAAATTCGGGTTCATAAATTACAAGACTTAAAATATAAAAAATTCAGTTTTTTGGATTTTTCATAAAAAAATATTACTATTCACCATTAAAAAAGAGCTCAAAAACTAAATAATTTAGTATTAAGAATTACTATTCTACGATTACTGGTTGCAGAGAAAATTTAAATTTTCATTTTGCGGTAAACGCAGTACGTTGTCCAATGTTATTCTTATGGGGAATACAAAAACTACTATTTCTCTCTTATTTATTGATAAATTTCATTCAAACTTGATATGCTCGTCAAGTTAGCATTGACCAGCAGAGGAAATTTGAAATATGTTATCCCTTAATAATTCTGAGGAGGGGGGAATAGGGGGCATTTCCTATCTTAAAACCACGTGTGTAGCGATGGATTCTGTAGTGCCTCCTAAACAGGGATTTGGGTGGATATTTTTGAAAACAACTTGTTTACAAGATTTTCTGTACATTCGACCGTGCTTTGTATTCTATAATTTAGTATATAAAAAGTAATTTATTCATTAAAGTTGGGGTAAAAGGGAGAAAGTATGTGTCAGTTTCCTGATACCGTTTATTGTTTGAGCTAATGAAAATACAAACAGCTGATCTTGATTTGTAGTAGTTCCACGGGCTTACCACAGAATGCAGCACACACAACTGTCATAGTTTTTATAAATTATTTGCGGGGCGAAGCCTGTTGGAACAGCTAGTATATATATTTAGTACATATATTGTGTGTATTATTCATTGTGTGTATTATTATATAGTGCCTAAATAAAATACAATAAATCTTAGGTTTGGGAGGGGCGACCGCCCCTACCGCCCCCCCCCCTTGTATCTGCCCCTGTACCATGATTCATTACAATGGTATTTCGAGACCCAAATTTTCAGGGGGGGGGATAGACCAATTATATTAGTATCTTAGGGTTTTTTTAATGAAAACTTATAGAGAATAATAAGTTCTTACAAAATCCTAGAACATCATCACTGAAATTCAATGTATATTATTTTGAATTACGCTACATACATTGTCTTCATGTTGTTGATTAATATAAAGTATTTTTTTTTTTAGAACCGGTTGGTTAGATTATACTGTTACGTTTGCATAATAGCACAGAGCAGTTATATTTGCCCCATAAGGCTCCTACATGGTCCCTTTTGTATGTGATAGTAGTAAATATTGAACAAGATAATTGGATACTCAAAACTACACAAATTTAAGTTTTGAAAACCCCCGATTAAAATGTGATTTTCTCCTACTGAACTGCAGTACCTAGCAGAGGCAGATACAGACTATCAGGGGGGGGTCATGAATGAAAAAAAATATATAAATTGTCTAAATACCATAACTTTTACGCTGAAAAATGGGTAAAATATGTGAAGGTCCAAGGTTTTAGGGGGGGTTAAGACCCCCATGACCGGGAGGGATCCTGTATCCGCACCTGGTATCTAGATCATTAGAAAAACAGACTGTATAAATGATGAATGAGCCACTTAATATCAGCTGTAAATGGTGATTCAACCACATAATATTGGCACTTAAAGACGGTGCGGCTTTTACAAAAAAGGGCGGGGCAACTTTCAAGACATGTGGCTTTGTGAAAAAAATCTAACAAACCTTCAACATCAAAATTGGATGTCAGGAAAGGACACAAAAGTCCAGTGGGGCAGAGCCCTGAGTTCGGAAAAAAGTATCCAAAATATTTTGTCCTTCATCAACGTGGTATGGGAGCAGTTTTGAGGAGCCGCTTCCGAGCTATTAAGATAACATATTTTCTCCATCAGAATAATATGGCAACTTGTAAGACCAGTGGGGCGGAGCCCTAATAAGGTCGGGGTTCCAAAACAAGTATTTGCAATATTTTTTTATCAATGAAAATAGGTAATTAAAATCACACAAAAAGATGTCAAGAAAAACATAGCAACTTTGCCTGTGTGGCAGAGCCCTATGGTCGGGGGGAAGGAATGTATCCAACATAGGGTCATCTTTCAGATGATTTTGTGCCTAATTAGAGAGCCAATTAAATTGACATATATGTAAATATTGAATTAATACTATAAATGATTTACCACTCATATATAACTTGACATTTTGAAGCTTTATGTAGCCTACTTCACTTTACAATTTAATGCTGTGTAAAATCTTGAATCATCTTACAAAATTTAGCTTTTTAAGTCCCAAAGTTTTTAGCAACTGTAACTTTAATATGTGAATTTAACCTAAAAAATCTAAATAATCATCAACTTTTTTTCTAAAACAAGATTTTTAGGTTTACATCATATATACTACTACTATTTTTTTGTAATATAAGTGCTTTCTAAACCCTACTAATGTGCATGAAATACGTATTTAACTGTTTAACTGGCAAGATACCTGGACTTAAAGTGTGACACACAAACTTGCAGTGTGTGTTCACGGTTCACTGATTTGAATTAAACATCTGTTTAGTACACAGCATGAGGAAAGGTGTGAGAATGTAGGGATGGGGGAAGAGTTAGCCCTCCAAAGACCACCACAATTAAACTGTTCTGCTTGGTTTCAGCTTATTGTCTAATTGATTTTCAGGTTTCGATTATAGTTTTTGTTAATCCAAAATTCTGTTTAGCGTGGTTTGGTTAACTGAGGTTTTACTTTTAAGTAACACTTGATTGTAAATGGGTTATATTACTTGTAATAAAACATGGGATAGAATAAACTAAATATAAAAATAAATAGTCTATTTAATTAACTAACATTGAAATTCATCATAAATTAAGAATTGAGCCTCGTACACTTTTAAGTTCTAAATATTGATGGTATTCTTTTTCAGTTTTGAATCTGTTGTTCTTGGTCTCCCACGAAGGTGTGGATGCCTTCCATGTCGACAAACCGATGATATATATAAACTTTTTTGATGAAGTTGTAACAGATAATGCGAGTTCTAAATTTAGCGACAAGGGATTACTAGCCACTACATCAACTCCCTTAAACAATAGTGCAAAGGATATAAGAAAGAGACTGGATATGCCATCTGAGCTTTTAAAATTGAATGATGAGAATAAAACATCTGCATCTGAACGATTTGATTCAATATTTGAGTTTGACATGCCATCCAAAGCAGATATTACGGAGATCTCGGACAATGAGTCAGACGTGGACTCCTCCACTACAACCAGGTTCTCAGACCTGATGGATCCTGAATTTCTGGAACCTGAAATTACCAGAATGTTCTTCTTAAAAACAATAGCCAATCTGATAGAGCATATTATGGAGGCTCTTTTCACTATTGATGAAACGCCAAAACAAAGTGAATCACCAGGTTTTGACTATGACTTGGCACCCTCAAGAAACCTGAAGAAAAGGGATCTTTCTAATACAGAGGGTATTGCAAAATTAAATGATGGAAACCAAAGTGTTGAAAATAAAACACAAACCAAAACTATCTTAAGCTCAGTTGATGCTAGTAGCAAAATAGCCACCTTAACAACTGCTGATTTTACGACTGAAAAGAATAATACTGGACAGACAGTCCTCTCTAATTTGACTCATGAAAATATTGTAGAAACTATTACTGAACGCAGTTCCCATACTTCCTCTTCTGCTTTGGTATCTGACCACATCTCATCACATCATGGCAGTAACAAAGCCTCAGATAGCAAAGCTAAAAGAGAGAATGACGCAAAATCAATTGCGGGAGTAAAAAGTGAACAAAAAATTGAAGGTCTTCCGGATGGAAAACTGGTTCACAGAGGAAAATTTACTGCCCACAAAAATCTACCAGCAAAACTGTCATCCGTTGATGAAGATAATATGAAAATGTTTCATTTTAGTGATGAAAGCTCAGTTCTTAATGATGAAGTGGTAAACAAAAAGGTATGTTTACTGTATGTAAAGCAAGTGTATATTTGTATGTATGAGTACAAATTGAACTGATTAGTTATGATAAGGTTTGACGTACAAAGTAAGAGCCACTGTTTTTATTTATTTGTAAAATTGTAAAATTATTGTAAAATGTAATGCCCTCCATTAATTAAAAAAAAACTTAATACAGTGAAAGTTATGGGAAACGCTGTGGCTATGTAGCCTACCCAGCAGCCGGCTCCCCATTGGGTACCTGGCAGAAGTCGATGACGTCACCTGATGGAAATAATTATACCTGGGTTGAAAGTTCTACGAACCATGGGATATGACAAGCCTCGGTGGCCCAGTGGATACGGTGATAGGTCCACGACCGGGCGGTCCCATGTTCAAATCTCACTTTGATGTATATCAATAAATCAATCAATCAATCAATCAACTATCTTTATTCGTCATCTGCACAGCATTGGTACATTGAATAGTGTCAAACAGTCCTACATACATTCATTGTAGTACAATATAAATTATATATATATATATATACATATATTTTGCTATAAAATGAAAATAAAAATACAAATTTGCATTGAATTAACATATTACCATTACACGTAATTTTGTTAATCTACAATAAGAGCTCTTTTAATGAGATTTGAGTATTTCCAGCTAAAACTAACCAGCACCTTCATAAAATCCTGAAGAGAGTATTCAGCCTGTTCAACTAAAAAACTTTTTACTTTTTTTAAATATATTTAAATTGCTTTCCTTTTTTATAGAACTTGGAATGTATTTAAGAAATGTTGAACCCATATAAATAGTTTTCTTTTCATAGAATTTTAAACGATGTTGGGCAGTCTTGATTTCATTCCCACCTCTTGTGTTATAAGGGTGAGTTTGATTATTTAAGGATAATTTTTGAAAATTGGTTTTTACATAAATTAAAGAGTCAAAAATGTACTGTCCATAAACTGTCAAAATTTTAAGATCTTTGAAGTGTTCTTTTACCGATTCATCTTTTTCAACTTCAAAATAATTCTGATAGCTTTCTTTTGACTCTTTAGAACCATATCTAAAGAAGATTCTTTTGCTGAACCAAATAGGCAGATACCAAATGCCAAGTGAGAATGAATAAACGAAAAATAAATCATTCTTAAAGTCAAAATATCACAAGGAGCTGACATCTTCAAAAGGGCATATATTCCTGAATTCATTTTGGATAAAACCCTCTGTATATGTTGATCCCAGCTTAATGTTTCATCAACTATTAAACCGAGAAAATTTGTACTAATTTTTCTTTCAATCACTTGACCCTGACTTACCAAATTTGGGTCCTGAATAGTTTTGTTTTGAGATGTTCTAAAATACAAAAAACTAGTTTTATTAATATTCAATCCAAGATTGAGATCATTCAAATAATGTTCGATGTTTTTTATCTCAGTGTTAGAAAACAGTTCAATTTCTTCAACGGTTTCCCAGATATTTTTAAGTTTGAGTCATCTGCATAAAGGCAGAGACTATTTTGGGATGTATTTGCCAATGTTAATTAAATATTTTTTAGATAACATATGAATAAAAGTGGACCTAATACTGATCCCTGTAGGATCCCAAACTTAATCGGCTGCAAATCAGATAATATTTTTGATACTCTATTTTTCTGTGAAATCTGTGTTATCTCTACACATTGAAATCTATTATTTAAATATGATCGGAACCAGTTCAATGAATTTTCTGAAACTCCTAGTGATTTTAATTTTTCAATTAAAGTTGAATGTTTCACACTATCAAAGGCCTTTGATAGATCCATACAAATTATACAGTGAAAGTTATGGGAAACGCTGTGGCTATGTAGCCTACCCGGCAGCCGGCTCCCCATTGGGTACCTGGCAGAAGTCGATGATGTCACCTGATGGAAATAATTATACCTGGGTTGAAAGTTCCCATACAAATGTGTGTTCTCCCTTATCTATTGACTCTATGATGGAGCCAATGAAATCCACAGCTGCAGTGTCACTGACCTATTATTACGGAAGCCATGTTGAATATCAGGTGGATGTTGTAAAATTTAGATATAGACTAAAAAAATACTTGATTGAAAAAGAGTACTACAGTGTTAAAGATTATAATCTGAAAGAAGGGATGTTTAGTTGGAAATGAATGATGTATTTTAGCAGTCTGTTATTTTAGCTATTTAAGTTTGTATTTGTGACGATTGTCAATGCTGTATTTATATAGTCGTGTGACAATAAAGTATTCTTGATTCTTGATTCTATCATCTAAAAGTTTATTTTTATCCAAAAATTCCATCATTTGAGTACATACAATTTTTTCATAGACTTTTGATATATTTATTTGCCAACAGGGAAACTGTTCGATAGTTAACTATATTTTGTTTGTTATCTTTTTTTATAAATTGGCACCACTTTTGAAATTTTTAATTTTTCTGGAAGTATTCCTGATACAAATGATGAGTTAAAACTGGGCACAGGTAGTTTTTGCAACTCTTCAGCACAGAAGTAGGAATTTCATCAAGCCCACTTGAAAACTTACATTTAAGGGAATCAATTACACCCTTAACTTCCAGCTCCTCAACAGGTCTTAAATGAAAATGTGGTTTTATAGATATATCTTTAAGCTCTTTGTTACTTTTATCATCTCTTACATAATTATCATTAGACCTACTTATGTCTTGAACAACACCAACAAAATAACTATTAAAAACATTGCTTACATCTTTTGGATCATATTGAGTCTTATCTCCATATTTTATAATAAAATTTTCTACTTCATCAGGTCTTTTATTACCAACCTCAGAATTTATTATTTTCTATACAGTTTTAGGTATGTTAGATGACTTAATTATTTTATTTTCAAAAACTTGTTTTTTGCATACTTCACATTTGTATTATACATTAACAGGTTTTGTTTATAATTTGTTTTGATTTTGGTTGATTTTGAAACTTTCATATCTTTTCTGGTTCTTATCAAAATACTTTTTTCTTCTTTTAATTTTTGTATTACCCAACTATGTACAGTTTTATTTTTTTACTATTCTTTTTGGAAATGCCTGGTCAAAATAAAATTTTAAAATGTCAAAAAATATATAATATTTATCCTGAACTTGGGAAAGGTAAACATCCCACCAAGATTCCTTTTCAAAAAGTTTAATAAATGTTGACAAATTTGTTTCTGTAAAACTACAGCATTCTTGAAGAGTGTACTTATTGAATTTGGGAAATTTAACAGAGCATGCAAATTCCAAAATCTGACCATCATGGTCAGAAAGGAGTGTAACAACACTAGTGACTGACATATATTTTACATGTGTTTTCTTTACCAATATATTATCTATTGCTGATTCGGTCTCAAAACTCACTCTGGTCGGAAAATCAACCAAATATTTCATGCTATGATTTTTTAGCATATTTTCAAACATTATTTTTTTTTTTTGCCCTGCTCAGAATTTGCCAGAACATTTATATTTATGCCTCCAACCCAAACAATGACTTTATATTTATACTTTTTGAGATCTGAAATTTTCTTTTAAATTTTACTTTAATTTGTTCGGTGTTAAATCTTACTTTTGTTGTTTACTTTTTCAGGTCTGAAATTCCTGTTTAATTTGACTTTAATTTATTTATACTAATTAATTTATTTGTAATTATGATGCACAACAAACAGCCACCATACAGTGCTCTGCGGTGTTAGGTTAGGTTACTATATTTTGCCATGAACTGTAACCTATTTGTTTTGTTCACGCAAATCGATTTAGTAAATAGGTTTAACATAACGCAGACGACTCCAGAAACGAAACACGCTCCGCTGCTTTTGAAGTCACAAGTAATGTCGAGCGCATAAAAAACAATCAGTGACGTCATCGACTTCTGCCGGGTACCCAATAGGGAGCCGGCTGCCGGGTATGTAGCCACAGCGTATAGGAAATTTAATTGTAAAAAGAATGCTAATGTTTACATTATTTTGATGTCTTGTATTACATGAGTGTCAATATCCTAGCAATATTTTATCAGACATATTTTCTTTTACATAAATTATACAATCATATATATATATATAATTTCTTTATTAGCATGATACGTGTTGTTACAACTAAACAGGTTAAATAAAATACGTCTTACAACACTATAAAGTATATTTTTTCACTTATACAGTACTGTTCTTACATACAAGACAGTAAAATATACACAAAAGATGGTAGAAGGCGATCGAATATGAGATCTTAAAGTATTAAAGTATATTTATATATATATATATATATATATATATACTAATTTTACATTGACAGAATTCCTAGCTCACTAAACTTTTCAGAGTTTTTAAGCTTTTAAGTTATAAGAGAATAACTTAATATCAAAATTCCAATTTAATGAGGAATAAATTGACACATTAATGGTGAAAATAATGCGCCCTCCAATAAATGGCGGTACTCTTAAGAGTTACATTTTATTTTATTATAATGATTTAACAATGTGTTAATGATTCAGGATGCACATTTCTATGGAGAAATTCACCCAGCTGAAGACCATGATGAGTTAGTTGAAAATTTACCCGAAAAAGGTATTTAGCGTAGTTATTTAATTAAAATATATATTATTGAAATTGGAATATCGTCATTATTGAATAAAATTCATAAGAATAAGTACATAACAAAATAATGTGTTGTAATTTCTGTAATGACCTGAGATTTGACTGCTTATTGGTACCAAATTAAGTATTACAGTTAACGTTAACAGTTATATGTATATAACTAAATACAAGGGAATATACAGTTCATCGTTGGTTTTGCTTGACTATTCTCATGTTTTAGTTCTGATTAGCCATGAGACAGTGCTGTCTAAAATGTATCATTATGGCTTTAATAAGAATGGGTAAAATCTTACCTGAGGGATGTATCCACTTCACAAATGTGTGGAGTGAATGATCAGAGGACACCAAAACAGAGCTGTGTCCCACAAGGCCACAGTCAGCTTCACTTGTCTTATGATCCTGGCTTGGTAGTAGTTGAGGCCATTGAACAAATCATTACCGACCTTGAAAGGAGCCACAAGTGGTCAACCGTTTATGAGAACAATAATTGTTCAAACAAATCTGGTGCACAGTTTATTTGCTGTCAAAAAACGTGTTTTTTCATTATTTATACTGAAATAGTGGGGCAGGTAGGTGGAATAACTGCACATTTTGTGATGAAGACCTGACAGTTTGCACTGTGAGGTCTTTTTATACTGTTAAAAGGTATTGAATTTGGGGTGTACTCGATATTTTTATTCAAATGAAGGGGTCTGGAGCGTTTTTACCCCCAAAAAACTTTGGATTTTCATAGGTTTTTTTTTATATAACCCTATTTTTGTTATCATTAACATCAGCCATAAAAACCATTTTCCCCACAGGGGCGGATCCAAAAGGGGGGCGGTAGGGGCGGTCATCGTCCCCCCAACCTAAGAATTATTGTGTTTTATTTTATTATTCGGGTATACAATGAATGTTTGAATAAATCCGAATGAAAATGTAAGTAGCAAAAGTGTCCTGAAACCCCGTTTTTCGGTTCCTAGAGTCAACTTTTGCTGCTCCCGTCTACATTGTTGCATTAAAATTCAAACTAATGCACCTAAACGTTTATAAATGGAATAAAATATATACCATTAGACAGGTGAAATTTTAAACTTCCATTTTAGTATATAACACATTACTTAGATCCATGTCTTTCCCCTAAAAGCGTCTTACAAAAACATGGATATCCCCGAGTATCGCGAAGTTGTTGCAGTTTTGCCAGTTGGCAGACCGAAAATTCAGTGTTTTCAACATGGTCTTGGAGGTAAATTTTAGTTTTAGCCACACACAGAAAATGTTGCTACCATTGTATTCGGTGATTAATTTTTACTGGGTTTTGCCCGCCTACAATCGTTTGCTGTCAGCTGTGTTTTGTTTACAGGTTAGGTTTGATTTTTGTGTAAAACCATGTAATCCATTGCCAAGCAATAAATATCCAGTAGCTAGGCTAGAAGCAAAAAGAGTCTCGAATTATATAACAAAACAAGAGGAATCAAAGATTAAATTGCGTGCAAACGGAAAGTCAAACGCCAAAGTATTTTATTTTGTAAAAATGTGGTACGAAATTTTCATTTTTCGAGTCGTTGACCTTGGCTGTCAGCCTCATTCCTCATTGTATCTTCGCGTAGCATAGTTCAGTGCTGCCAATTTAAAATATATTTTGCAAATCGGTTTTTTTGTATGGGTAACTAATTAAAAAAAATTGTTTATTTAGGCATCTTACTTGTTCTTAGACGCCTACAGATGACGTAGAAAAAAGTGTAATGCCTAAATATTTGTTATTTTTATCTATGGTTGGGTGCAGTAGAACTAAAGCTAATTTTTATTTAGCTTGTTTATAAAGTTATGATTGATTTTTTTCTTGAGCACAAGGTTATTGATATATTATGTTAACTTACTTTCATTCGTTGTATAATTTCATATAGTTAAAAAATAATGGGGGTACCAGAGACCACCCAGGGGGAGGGGGAATAATAACGTTCGGTGACCACCCGAAACACCACCCTCCAAACATTACCTCTGGATCCGCCCCTGTTTCCCCCTATATTTACCCCAAAATGAAGCATTTTAAAATTTGTTTATTGATTTTGGAAAATAGCTCTAATTACTTTATTATTATTAAACATTTATTATTAATGTCACCTGAGCTTTCACTTTTTTCAATTTCAGAGGGCACCAACAACAAATCAACTTTTGTTGTAACAGTATTCCTGGTCGGTACAACTGCATTGATCCTCATGGTTCTTGGTAAGAAAATGTGTATTTATTGATCAACCTCCTCCGTTAACTACACAATAACATTTCCTTCTTTGTTTTCATTTTTATTTTACTTGAATGTGCCAGTGACAATTCACTAGTGTTGTTTGAGGGTAATGGTCCAATCACCTCAGTCAGGTGGGCTCCAAGTAAATCACAAACCATCAGGCTAGCGAGGCATCTAACAATGTTTTCAACAAAATGATTGGATGTTAAAAAATGAAAGATATTGTAAATTTCAAAGGGTTATGTTATTCAAAATATGAACTGCTTACAAATGTAATGCTTGGAATGAATGTATTATACAATTGTATGGAAGAGAAGGAACATTGTAGGAGGATATTGTGTTGTTGGAGAAGGAGCGACACATCAAAAACCCTGTAGAGGTTCATTAACAAAAAGTAGTTTTACACACTTACTTTAACATTGTAATAATTTACTGTTCTTGGTTAAATATAGGCTTATACTGTTACTGGGTCCTATCAATTTATGAAAGGTGACAAATTTTGATCTCTCCTCTTATTATTTTTCTCTTTATCAGTTTCTAACAACTGTTAACTTATGGAAACTCAGTTCTTTTTTCAACACATACCTCACACAACTTTACGTTGCTTACTCAGTCACATACCTCCTTCTCTCATTTACATCTTCAATTTAAAATTACTCTTAAGAAACAAAATACTGAAATTTATAGAAGCGCGGGCCAAGGCTGAACTGTGATTTTATTTTATTTATTTATTTAGATTCACATAAACAGGACTATAAAGCCCCCTCTTACCCTATATAACTATATTATGTACATCAAATAACTTCAACTAAAGCAAATACAACATAAAAATAAACTGTAACACAACAATTTTGAAAATTATAACTAGCCAATTACATGTTTAATGTTATTCCTTATAAAATTTATAATAAATGTTCACTCTATTATATGTTTTTCACTAATTTACAACAAATAATTTATAGTAAAACCAATTTATTCATTCTTGCTCCAAAATGGTTCGATTGGCAACAATTAAATTCTTTATCAATTTACTGTAATTTTGCTCGGTGCTGATTGGTTTTGGGAGGAAGTTAGGGTGATCGTCAGAAGTAATGTTAAATAGAACCATGTCCCTGACATGACTTTGCCACCCAGTAGCCACACTGGTCCAAAATCTATAGTTGCACAATCTTATTGTGCAACCGAAATGGAACAACCAGATAAAAATATTTTGCTTGACTTTGATACAAAGTATATGTGGATGCTGAGGTCTTGATTTTTTTAGTATTAAGAAGCAAAGGAGTGCAGAGGAGGTACCACATTCAGAAAATTCTTCATTTAGTAATATTACATTAATACAGTGAATGGACTCACATGTTACTAAAACTAAACATTTTAAACTGATCCCAGTTCTACATTTGAAAGAAAAAAATAAGAGTATACAAAACTTTCTTTCATTAATCCTGATTGTCAAGTATTTCCTAGGGCAAAATAAATTATAGCACTCTCAGAGTTCACCAATATATTGTATAGCTTTACGCAATTGATATTGTTTAAACTTGTTTTGGAACTCTTAAGAACAAATCCAACTTAACTGCTTTGTGGTATTTTATTTACTGTACTTAATTCTTGAATATTGAGGTTTTTTACAAAGTAGTGCCAAGTGATGAGGAGGGATAGCTTGACGATTTCTGAGATCATAATTGTAGTTATCATCATTTAAGATTTGCTCTGTAAATCTTTGTCTCATATAAATTACTATCTCATATTCATAAAGACCACAAACTATAAGAACTTTCAATTCTGAAAAATGCTCTTTAACTGAACATTGTGGGTTCAAAATTAAAATTATTCTAATTGGTTTTATTACTTTTTTTAAATTGAGTATTGTGTCGAGATCTTTTACATTGGTTGCACCATGAAGTGAGATCCCAAAATTTATAATGAAGTGAATATATAAAATTAAATCAAATAAAAATGTCTTGATTCATAATTTGTACATGTGTTACAGGAATTTTATCATAAACTAGTGGTTTACAGGGGCTATGGCCTCTATCTTATGGTTTTTGTATAAGTGGATAATCACAGCTGATCATTAGTTCATTTTACTTATTAATAAAAACACTGTAGTGATATTTCTACAAGAAAACAATTGGATATTTCGTGGGGACCGATTCGCTTACGGAATTAAATATATATAGATATAGAACGGCATTAATTTAAACATTGTTCTGTTTAATTCTTATAAATAGCATACATAGTATAGTCAAGCTTGTCATTTAACAGCATAAACACATAAACAAACAAAAAACAACAACAAAACATTCAAGGGGAATCACAAAAGCAAAATAAACTTACTCGCTACTGATTTAAAAATTCCTCAGAAGAATAGTGTGCTTTTTGTAGCAGATATATTTCAAGTGTATTTTTAAAGAATGTCAAATTAGTAATATCTACCAATGTCTGAGGGCTTTGTAAAGGAATTTTATTCCATCACTACTGGGTTTTTTCTTGAAGAAGTTCAATGTGTCTGTAGGGATAGCCAATTGGTTTTGATTTTGTGTATTACATCATGCATGATAGTCACCTAATTAAGGTAGTATAACCTCCATTTTTTAACTATCACGACTATTCCCAGAATATATATTCCAAAATCTGTAAGAATTCCTAGTTCAGAGAAACCCCTTTTTACAAACTCTTGATTTTTAAGTTTTAAAATTATCCTAAGACCTTTATTTGGATTGTTAAAATGCTATTTTAATTTTCCAGATTAGTAGCTCCATAAAGAATCATACCAAATGATGTGTGGGAATGTATGTGAGCAAAATAAATAATTTTCAAAGTTTCAGTTGGACAGAATTTAGGCATTGCTCTTAAAACATACAATCCACAACAAATTTTCCTTTTTAAAACTTGAACAGCCTGTCCCATGATAAATTTTCACAGACCTACTAACAGACATAACTTAGTTTCATTAACTTTCATTACTTCATCACTTAGAATTTGTATTTTGATGGATTGAGTCTTCTTTTTCCTCTTTTGCTTTGTATGGAAAGATATCTAATTAGTTTTGTCCAGGCTAAGCAATAAATTTCTATTGTTAAAACAATTTTTAATATTTAAAATATCCTTGTTTACTGTTTCTTCTATTCCCTCTAACACTACAAACTGCTAAAATTGAGACATCTGCATATAGACATCATTTACTTGGAGGACTAAAAGCTAATGTTGGCATATTTTTAAATAACATAAAAATAAATTTGGTCTAAGGTTTGAGCCTTATGGAACTCCATGACTTATGGCTTTCATTGACTATATCATCTTGGTCAATTTACTTGCTTTATTATTGTGAGATAGTTCTACAAACTGTTTTCTACCAGAAGTATAAGTTTTAAACCAACTTAGTTGCCTTCTTCTGATAATATTCTCAAGAGTACTGAACGGTTTATCATGTTCACATATAATTATATAAGAGAAGTATATCATTTTCAAAGTATTTGAGGTCCACACAACCTCCTGGAAAACGGCCACTTCCAAGGAACACTTAAAGACAACTATAATACTCTCCATATTTGTAAGAAAGGAAATGTAATGAATTCATTGGGAGGGTTGTTTATTTTTAAGGAAAAATGTAAGGATAGGATTGAATTGATCAATGAACATGTCTACTTTGACTCTGGTAGTACTTATCACAACTTGTTTCCAGAAGTTCCGGTAGTCAATAGTACATAAGCTGTTAGCCATTTTGTTTCCGTCATTCTCTGATTGGGCTTGATAATGATCAGTGTAAGTGGTTGAAATTGATCGCCTTGTACCATATTTTGTTTATATTTTACCGTCTTGTATGTAAGTACGGTACTGGATAAGTGTAAATATACTTTTCCCCGATCTACTATGTAAAGTCGAATTTTACTCCTTGTAATGAAAGAGTAAACCCATAACATTGACAATCTGGTAACACAGTGCAGTGAAAAACTGGCAATGCTGTAGCCATAACATGCAGAACCGAATCAGCTAATATTTCGCTGCAATAATTAACGCTGCAGCTATAACGGAATTGGACAACTGATTGCTATTTCGTTCTAGCTACAATTAACATTCCTAGTTCCGAGGTTAGCTATTCCGCATTATGCAACCAAAATGGACAGCGATTGTGAATGTGAATATTTTTCGATACTTGTGGATTTTGGGGTGTAGGAAAAATGTTGTGTGTATTACGGGAGTAAAGTACATTGTCTCCCTCAAGAAAATTATCAGCCTCGCCTCAGTTGGGCGCCAACAATTTCCCTCAGGGAGACAAAGTTGCACTTTACTTCCTTAATACACAAATAACTATTTTAGTGTTGTGAAACATCTTTTATCCATCCTGTGATGTTACTGATAAGTACCAGGAGACCCAGCCATACTCAGTGATATTTTATTCGTTTTGTGGGTGTAAAAGAGGTCTTGCGCGGTCGCGACACTGCAAAACATACACTACTTTTCTCTTCAGCTGACTGGTAACGCACACACGCTCAGCGTGGATGCCCTGCTGATGTTGCTGAAAAATCTGCTCTCTTAGTTTGCGATCTTTATTCAATGGTTCTAGTCACTGCTTTCAAGAAATCATTTGTTGATACTTTACTTTTTGTGAGTGTTACTTTGACAGTTCACTGGTTAATTTATTCAAATAAAATCAAATATTCTTTATTGTCATTCAAATTTGTACAAATCATTAAAACATCATATTACAGCAGATACACTACCAGATCGACATCCACAATACATTCACAGGCAATAACATTTGTAGTACATATTAGGTTACATGCACATTATGACTATGGAACTGCATGAAATCAAAAACAACAAAACGATATATTGCCTGGATCCTAGACAATAATTATATAAAAAGGAGAACATACTTTTATTGTCAGAATTGAATATTTTCACTAAAAAAAACTCATCCAAACTATAGAATGGATTATTGGAAAACCAACAGTAAAATTTATTTTTGAATTCTTTTAAGGAGTAAAGTTGTATCAGGTATTCTAGAATATTGTAAATTTTGAGTGATAATACTATATGGCTATTTACTGTTTTACTTAATCGGCAGAAATTTATTGAGGCATGTTTCTTTCCTCTGGTGTTATAGGAATGGATACTATTTTTCAATTTTAATAAATTTGGGTTTTATAAAATTTACATAGCCAAGTCAAAAACGAACAAAGCCTTTTGCATAAAAATATTTGTGAGGTCTTTTATATGATTATGCAGTTAAATACTGTAAAAATTGCATATTAAAAACAACTTTAAGATTGCACCATTATAACAGTAAATAAATTATTACTTACCAAAATTAATCCTTGTGTTTTTATCGCAAACACAACACACACCTGACACCAGTTGTGATGCCACCGATCTTCATAATTATTTTCCGGTTGGGAGCTTTTCAAATAATTATTAACACACTTCAATCAAAATAACTTTATTAACAATTTTCACTAATTCATAACTCACTCAAGAAATACCAGTAACACAGGAACATTTTTACTTATAAATTTAAGAGAATACCAATTTAAATAATTATGTCTACATCTTAAGAGGGGGAGGAGATGGGACGCAGACCGGGCCTACATCGTAGGGCGCAAGGCCAGCACGGACGCAGTCGCGGCACCGCAAAACGTACACTACTTTTCTCTTCAGCCGACTGGTAACGCACACGCGCTCAGCGCGGCTGCTCTGCTGATGTTGCTGAAAAATCTGCTCTCGGCTAATCAGAGAGCACGTCCTGCGCGAGGCTACTGCTGACGATCAGCAGTTTAACAACAGTGCAAGGCTATAACTGCACAATTCCAGCTTAATAACTTTTACAACAATTATTCGACAATGATTTGATTTCAGTTTTCTGGGCATTACCTTTAATTAAAACGATTGGCATTAATCCTGGATTACTGTAGATCATTGTTGATGATGGTATACAGATATTATTTCCAGTGTGGATTTTGCTTGTATTTAATCATTAAATTTAATCAGAAAATAAATTTATTATGGTAGGGATTTGGAGTTTTTTAAATAGCGGTTTACAGTGTTCTCTAAGGTCTTTATTAGATTTGACTCTCACCACTCTTTTTTGAAGAATTAGGATTTCCCGTACTCAAGTACAGTTACCCCATAAAATCAGTCCATATCTGAAAACTGATTGGAAGTATGCAAAATATGCTGTTTTGACATAACTTATTGGTACAGCATGTTTTAGACGACTTAAAAGATATATGACGCGTGACAGTCTAGTGCTTAAGTAATCAACATGTGAGTTCCATATTAACTGTCCATCAATGTGCAGTCCCAAAAATTGTGCAGAGAAAACAATATTATTTTTATTATTATTATTCCCATATACAAATTTTGAACTATGATCCAGAGTAAAAATTAACTTTTGTCTTTTTTCTTTGTTTAATAAAAGTCCATTACTATGGAACCTATTAGATGCATTTGTTAATGTTTCACCAGTCAATTTTTCAAGTTCATTGTAATTGTTGCTAGTAGTGGAATCATTTTAGTTGTGAACCCCAAAAAAATTGCAACACAAGCGATTTATTTTTTAAATGATAGCTAATAGTACCCTTAATCATCCCTCAACAATCGCCATCAATCGTACTTTGGCAACATGTCGAAAAATTCAAAATGGCCACCAAGATGGCGGCCAAAATATATATTTTGGCTTATATCTCGAGAACGGTTAGTTTTATCGAACAACTTTATTTTAAAAAATTGTAGCTCTTTTAATGCTGATGAATTTTTATACCTACATTTCTTCTGTAGGTCGTACGGTATGGCTGCAATTTGCCGATCCGTAATTGATTAAAATCTGTATTTTTCCAAAAAGTTCGAAATTTTCAATTTTGGATGACTATTTTTGAAAATACATATTTTTCGGCAAAACATCACATATTTAAGTTGATTGAAATGTCGTTTCCCCCTTGTTTTTAGTTTTACTTGTGCTTTTTATGATCAAGTTCAATGTTTTTAGCATGATTTAAGTAATCTAAAATTTTAAAGGATAAGTAAGTGGCCACAATATGGAAATGCAATAAAAATGTAGGTATGTTATTAAATCATAAAATTGTATTTAATACTACAAAATAAAAGGACCACTACACACAATATGTACAAAATGTAGATTAACATACTTTTACACATTTACATTGTGTAGCCCAACGCCATTGACTATAAATACTAAAGGAGACATCCCATCCATATGGTCCAGCTGTCCCACTTTTAGTGTATGCTAGAATTTAAAATTGAAGTAGTTTGATTGGGTCACCGACAGATTGTGCTGCTGTCAACTATTTATTTTAGTTATTTACATTAACTTTTAAAATATTTCTACCCCAAAAAGCAAGTAATAATCAACTTATGTTTGCTTGCTGACACACCAACTGTTGTATTATCCTCTCCTTGAGAAGAAAAGTAATAGTTGACAGCAGTATACTCTGTTGGTGATTGGTGTGAACTACGACCTCTTTCAATCCTGGCATACACAAAACTAGGGACACATTTTATAATGGCAATGAGAAGTCTACTTCAGTATTTATAGTCAATGCCAACGCTTTCAAAGTTTAGTCAACGTTTTCAAAAGTAGTTTTCTCATCGTCATCTTCTTTGTCCAACGAAAACTGGAGACAGTTTTCACAACCGTTTTCTAAACAATGACCACAGGAAATAGTGCAGTCGAATCCATTCGCTTTACACTCACATCTCATTGAATTACAAGGAGTTTTGCAATTGCATCTAATCATTTTTAACAATGTCTCTGGTGCTGCCGGCAAATCCATCATTTGGGGCACATACATGCTGTCCTGCAAAGTCCATCCTCAGTCTGTAGTTATCATTATACCTTCTGCCGTTTTCCATATTTGGGTTTGTAAATAGGCACGCCGACTGTGAAACTTAACCGCTGACTCTGTTGGAGGAAGTTGCTGAGGTTTTACAAAACTTTTGGCATTTTTTAATTTTGACAAAATACTTTTGTATCTACATGTGTTCATTGATTCGTTACTATTCCCATTAAACAGACTAACCATTAGTTTCAGACCAATTTCTTCAACTTGTTTTGGACTTAAATTTGGCGAGCTGAAAGATATCAGTAGACCCCGAAAGTATTCGTCTTCCAATGCTCGATTGAATAGGGATAGTTTTCTGATGTGAAAAATCCTCGAAGTTGTGCCACCATCCACTACATACTTAATTCTTTCTTGTTGTAGAGGCTACAGATCTTGATCTTTATCAGACATATATGTGAGGATTGCTTTTGCTAGTTGGGGCTTATCGGCTTTCAACATAATCGATGTACTTTCAAATAACGCAGGAGGAAAGGCGCACAGTTCATAATTCATAACATCACACAAGTCAATATCTCTTGAAGATGATAGGGCGTATAATCGTTCAAACAACAAGGCTGGGTCAACAGTTCCCTCCTCTTTTGGTAACTCAATGTAATTACATGAATTGATAGTTTTCGCTTTGTCCTTAACCTTCATCTTGAATGAAAATACTTCTTCTCCCTCCATATTTTCTAATATTTGTGTACCAATGGCGTGGAAATTTTCAACATTAATGCCTTCTGCTGCAGTCACACCTGTGACTATGTTCTGCAGCTCTGGTTCACAGCTGAAGGGTGAAATGGGTTTTAAAATGTTGTACATTTTTTCTGCATCTTCTTTGTCACGTGTTACCCTTGAAGGAGCCAAATCCATGGGTTTATCACTGCTTTCATACAAAACATTTGTAAAACTTTCCATTGCTTGGTTATATTCAGAGTATACTGGCATCGATAATAACCACATCATTCTCTGGATTTCAGTCATCCCACTACCGTTTGTCAGTCCTCCATTGGTTTTTAATGATCTCATTAGACATTGTTCTATGATCATGTCAGGAGCCAGGCCAGCCCAGTTTCCATCAGATCGCTTAATCACTTGACCGCCATTCTCAAATATTGCGTGGACGTTTGGATTGGTGCTGTGGAGTTCCAACAGATTTTGAAGATGTAAGTAGACAGATTTTGTATAATTTCTGTGACCAGAAGCTGCAAAAATCGGAAGTGCTTCTTGCAATGCTTCAATTAGTAAAGAAAAAGAACCAACAAGATCTGCAGTTATTAACTTACGGAGAGTACTAACAGCACACTGATACTCAAGCCAAAGTAAGCTAGTCTTTGAAGTTTCCCTTAATCGACTTTGTGTTGATTTCAAAATATCACCTATGAGCTTCAGATCCTCTTTTGATTCTAAATTTCTTGCTTTAATTACTTGCAAAATGCCCTGGCGATTGATAGTTTGGAGCCATTGGATTGTATTGACGCATTAATCAGCCAATAGGTATATGGTATTGACACATGCAATACAACATGCTAGGAGTCACCTACAGCGACGCTCGCACTTTAGGAGAAAAATACATCGTTGCTGTCAGCCACTCTGTAGCACTAAAAGGGTTAAAAACTGAAAATAATTAGAAACCACATGGCCTCATGGTTTATCTATGGTTTATTTTTCGTTGTAACGTTATTATTTGTAAACATAAAGTCATCCAAAATTTAAAATTTCGACCTTTTTGGAAAAAACAGATTTTAATCAAATACGGCTTGGCAAATTGCAGCCATACCGTACGATCTACAGAAGAAATGTAGGTATAAAAATGCATCAGCATTAAAAGAGCTACAATTTTTTTGAAATAAAGTTGTTCGATAAAACTAACCGTTCTCGAGATATAAGCCAAAATATATATTTTGGCCGCCATCTTGGAAGCCATTTTGAATTTTTCGGCATGTTGCCAAAGTACGATTGATGGCGATTTTTGAGGGGTGATTAAGGGAACTCTTAGCTATCATTTAAAAAAAAATTGCTTGTGTTGTAATTTTTTTGGGGTTAGGCCATATTTTCTCATAAAATGATTCCACTATAGTGGTAAAGAACGTCGAGTCGTCTGCATAAAGTATAGATTTTGAATCAACAGCAAAAGGTAAATCATTAATGTAGATTAAAAATAGAAGAGGTCCCAGGACCGAGCCCTGTGGCACTCCCCACTCCACCACCATTTCATCCGACTGCCTACCATTAACGGAAACTACTTGCTTCCAGTTCTGGAGGTAAGACTCAAAGAATTTCAAAGCGGATATATAGAAACCGTAATATTGTTCTTTTTTTATGAGATTGTGGGTTTCAATGCAGTCGGAAGCCTTTTCTCAAGTCACAGAAGGTGGCCTGAGCACAGGTATTATTTTCAAAAGAAATATGAACTTGTCTAACTAAGTCATCAAGTGCATTAATTGTAGATTTTCCCTTTCTAAATCCGTACTGTTTCTCATTTAATAAGTTATTATTTTCTAAATAGTTTCTTACTTGATCATAGACTGTACTTCAATCAGCTTCCCCAATACAGGAATCACTGAAATTGGGCGGTAACTCTGCAGTTGGTCCTTAGAACCCTTTTTATAAATGGGTCAGACCCGAGAGATTTTGAGTTGGTCTGGAAAAAATCCATTCCTTAAGCAGATGGTTTATACAAATTGCCAAGGGATCAGCTAAACAGTCAATGGCTTTCAGCAGATTATTTGACATATGGTAAACATCAACACTACCAGATCTACTAATGTTTTTAACTGCTGTAAAGACATCCCTAGGTGTGATTACTGACCAATTAAACTTAGTACAAACATTGATGTAACTTTTATTTATAAAATCAGTGTAGGAAGTTCCCACAAGGAGTCCCTTAGTTCTTTGTTTAATGCACAGCTACTATGATTCTTTTGTTTTGATTTGTAACTCCATACGCCCAACGATAAAATTTCCAATTTTCAAATGAGATTTTTGAGAAAATATGAATTTTTCTGGGGTTGAGGTTTTTACTAATCTTTTTTTTATCCAAAAGCCCCTAATTTCAATGTTTTGACAAAATCGCTCCGCTTGATTCTGAGGTAAAGTTTGCAAACAAACAGACAGACAGATTTTGCTTGTATTAGAGTATAGGATATATCAGTTAAACAATTATTTATTCATACTCGTAGTATGGTTCATGGACACCAACCAGAATCAAACTATTTCTAATATTTACCCTTCAATACAATTTGTACTTTCGACAATGAGGAAAACATGATTTGATTTAAAATAAGATATTCCATCTGTAATAATATTTTATTGCATCTGTAATTGAGTCAGTAGATAAACGAGAACACACAACTGATATATTTATGAACTTCTTGAAAGCTTTTTGACAGTGTTAACCACTGTATGTACTTGTAAATGAAAAAAAGATATTTTACTATTGTTTATAGGGTCAAGTTTAACTCCATCATCAAATTAAGAGTTGCCCTACTGACACTGTGGAGACCTGCCAACCCTCCTAAGAAAGCGCACTATGGGCAGTGGTTTACTAAGTGGTTTATAGTATGGTATTTGGCCACACAAACAAAGGATTGGTGAAACACCAGTTCCCACTTGGATTTCCAGACGTTCCATCTGTTAGTTCAAAATCTGTTTGGAAAGTTTAATCCTTCCTTAAAAAATCCACACTTACTGTACTTACTGGCAGGGCTGTACTCGGGGGGGGGGAGGGGGAGACAACTGCCCCGGGCCCTGGGCCTGTCAGGAGGGGCCTGGCGGTCAGTCCAGTGTCTGATTTAGGACACTGTTTGTTGTCTAAAAAAAGGTCACCAATTTGGATCTAGACATCAACAAGGGCTCACACCACCAGGCCTGCCCAGGGGCCCGTGAAAGCTGAGTGCGGCCCTGCTTACTGGAGCAGTTGGTTTGACACCAAAATATGATATGCTGCTCAAGATTACCCAAGCTGTTTCGGGCAAAACATTTTCTTGAATTAAGGGTGGAGGCTAACTGGAAATTTGGTTTCCAGCACTGTAACAAATTCTTTCCAGTTTGGAGATCTTGCAGGATGATCTTGCCAGTTTGAAGCCGAACAATATATTGTTATATTCTTTTAGAGAAGCTTCTTTACATCATTCTTAATAATATTCACATCAAACAAACCGATGCGATTCATTTTTGTGTATTATTGTTACAGGAGCTTTGGCATTGGCAGCAGGTTACTTTTTTCGAAAAAGTCAGGAATCTGAGAACCAAAATGATACAAATCTACGCTCTGCTGTCGCCTAAATCTCAACATTCAACTGAACTCAGGATAACTTGATTTTGTTTTCAAATTATGTTTTATTTTGTGGACTATCTATGGTGAATTTGGGTGGACTATTTGAAGTGAAATTGATTGATTACTTTATTAAATATTTAAGAGTAGTTTTATGACATCAGAAAGTTATATTAACTTTGGAATGAATTTTTGGGTCATAGTAGGAATCTAAATCTGTATAAAAGGAATGTGTAGCCTGGATTTTTCATTAAATTTTGTTTGACTTGTAATCAGATTTTTAATCTCCCTTTTCGACAGCAAAATATATTTTGGATTTATAGTACATGTGTATACAATACAAAACACTTTTCCATGCATATCAGAATAGTTCTTGTGGACATATTAGTAGTTTTTAGGCACATAGCTCTTCATAAATGGGAAATCTGTTTACTATTGGATGGTCATGTTGAATACCGTTAATAGTAAATAATGTAGATGCTCGAAGTCCATATTTTTATTTTTGTTTAGAAATTGTTGACCTCTAAAACTATTATTTTATATGCATGTTATTGCTATCAATCAAAAACTCTTACAGATCCTTTCAAAATATCTGGCTTGCAAAGAAGTTATTGCAAGAGAGGTGGTGAACCGCTCTTGCACCACTCTTGAACCGCTCTGATTCCCGTCCAAAAGTTGGGTACAGTCAATTAAACAAAATTACAAATTGTGTTATCACTGACCAAAATGTTACTACTCAGTGTTTTACAAGTTATTGTAGATTGGTAAGGAGGTTATGCTAGGACGTGAGAAGGAGGAACATCCTTACTTTGCATGTGCAAACCATGGGTCTCGAGCCATGAAAAGTTCTGTGCCCTCTAGACGTTTCTTTTGGGGGTTTGAAAATATTTACATTCAGAGACTTACACTATGGGCTTTCAATATTACAAGGTTAATCTTATGAATTTATTTGGTTTAGATTGTCAGCTAATTTTAATATACGATTTTTCAAATTATGTAGGTTGATATGCCTCAAATCTCTTGTGCTGGGAATGAGACACCACTAGCTACTTAGACATTATTAGGTAAATAATATGTAGAAAAGTTATTGATTTTTCTTTATTGGTTTTTGTCTATTAGTCACATTGGTTGCATTAGTTTTATCAGAGGTTTCTTAAATCTGTACATTTTTCCATCAAAACGTGTCGACAAGTTTTCTTCTAAATATGGTCTCTCGATAAGTCGGAACAAGGCTGAGCATTACTGTGCAGAATGCAGCGGCTGAGGTTGACATCTGTAAAGAGGCAATGTTACTTTTCATGACATTGCAAAACAAGACATATACCAGTGATAATATTGTTATCTTTACACAGTACATAGTGTCACTCTATTTTAGTTTTAATACCTTATCAATCTTGTAATGAACAAGTGTACAAGACAAAAATAATATTAAAATATATATGTTTTCCCAATGATAGATTTTGGCACATAACTACAATGTCTTTAAAACTTTGTAGTTATAGAAAACTAGCTGCCATTGTACCTGGTTTCACCTAGGAATGAAACCTATGATGTGTGCTGAATTCTGTGGTTAACCTGTGGAACTACTACGAATAATGATCAGCTGTTTGAAATTTCATCAGCTCAAACCAAAGTGAATGTCCATAAGAATAACTCAGGATTTAAATTCTACTCTCCATGGGGAGTCCTATGGGAATTCCAAATCCTTTCTTAGTGGTTACATACATTATGGAAAGAGTATAGGTGCCAACTTTCGTGGTTGTAAGTGTAGAGGTTTCGCGTGGGGGACGATCAGTTTTCGTATTTATAAATAGTCCATAAGAATAACACAGGATTGGAAATTTGACTCTCCGTGGGGCGGAGCCCTATGGGAATTTCTTAAAATCCTTTCCTAGTGGTTACCTACATTATGGAAAGAATACACGTCCCAACTTTCGTGGTTGTAGGTGTAAATGTTTGGGCTGGGGGTAGTGATGTGACTAACAGTGATTTTACAATCACAGGTCAAACTGTGATTGCTACTAACAAATCACTGTGATTTATAACTGTGATTGTGATTTATAACTGTGATTGTGATTTTCATCAGCTGTTGTGTTGGGTGGGAGCCGGGAGCTAGCGAAGTTATTTGTGAACTGTGAACGGGTCGTTGCTCAGGTTGTTGTGCTACCCGTATCATTATAAGGAGTTTTTTAGTAGATTGATTGTAGGTTATTGCAATCCTACAGCTTAGGGAGAAGTGAATACGTTTATGTAATACTTGAGTTACTGTTTTATATTGTTTTCTTAGCAAAGTATTAATATTCATGACTACTTATAAAGGGTTTGAGAAAATAACACTTAGTCAAATAAAAAATAGTTATTTATTGGATGTATGAACAATAAACGATATCAGGAAACTGACAGATACTTTCTCCCTTTTAGCCCAACTTTAATGAATAAATTTCTTTTTATTTACTAAATGTAGAATACAAAGCAAAGTCGAATGTACACAAAATATTGTAAACAAGTAGTTTTAAAAAACGTCCACCCAAATCCCTGTTTTGGAGGCTTTACAGAATCCATTGCTACACATGTGGTTTTAAGAGGGGAAATGCCCCCTATTCCCCCGCCCCAGGGTTATTAAGGGGCAACATATTTTGAATTTCCTCTGTTGATCAATGCTAACTTTCAAGCATATCAAGTTTGAACGAAATTGATCAGTAAATAAGAGAGAAATAGTAATTTTTGTATTCCCCATAAGAATAACATTGGACAACGTACTGCGTTTACGCAAAATGAAAATTTAAATTTTCTCCGCAACCAGCAATTGTAAAATAGTAATTCAGAATACTAAATTATTTAGTTTTTTGAGCTCTTTTTAATGGTGAATAGTAATATTTTTTATATTTCTGTTATTTTTATGAAAAATCCAAAAAACTGAATTTTTGATATTTTAAGTCTTGTAATTTCTGAACCCGAATTTTAATAGAAATGCGGGTGGTGTCATTTTGTTGGAAAACTAAAGTTCTACAAACGACTAAACTTTAATCAAAATCGTTAGAGCCGTTTTCGAGAAATTTTGATTTTTCATGTTTTTTGGCGGTTTTTAGGGGATAATTACCATTAAAAATAAAAATTATAAAAAATGAAAAAATACCTGGAGATATCGTGGATTATTACCTACATACCAAATTTCATGAAAATCGGACCATTGGTTAGAGCTCTAGACAGACAGACAGACATCACGTAAAAATAACTTTGTTGGGTTCAGGGAGCACCAAAACAAATATTTCCACTAACAACTCCAATTAAAAAATGTTGACGAAAACAATACTTTCTCCATATATTATGTATAAGGGAAGAAATTAAAAATAGCTACATGTTAGATTACATATATACTGATATTAACAATTTAAAAATACAACCATAATACCAACATAAAATCAAGTTGCGTTATTATTTATAAATGGCCAAATAATATGTTCCACTTTTAGTTAGATTTTAAGAAGAAATATTTTAAGGAGGTGCAGCCATGTTGTATTAATTCCTCCATTAGAATATGTCGAATACGTGGACTTGCCTTCACTTGAAAGCGTGTTTATTATTACTTTTGACCAAAAGAGATAACATATATATACTGTATGTACCTTATGTGATTTACCTTTAGCTGCATATCTTAAAGGTATTCAAACCAATTTTTGAATCTTGTTTAATTTTCCGATATTGTTAGTACACCAGTATTATATTGGTGTAAATAACTCATTTTACAAGTAATCCTTTTTTGCAAATATGACAATTAGCGTCTAATTACGATCAAGCCATTGGCGAGCTACACAAAGGATCAGAAACTGCCACAGATTCTGCCAGAATCCCTTGTGTGTAGGGGAGGCAGGCCGAGAGACAGTGCCAGGTCTACGGGACTCAAGTAAAAAAAAGATAAACTAAACTAAATTTTAAAAAGCATTAGGTTTATTATTAATTAAAACCCCCAATAATATTTATTTACATTTTTACTTAGATAAAAGTATTTTATTTTGAATTAAATCGCTGATATAGTTATGAAACAATACATTTATAGAAGTACAGTGCAAAACATTCTCATGCGTGGTGTTTTAACATAAAGGCTGGCTGCGAAGGCAACAAGCGCCAGCACCACTGCCACCAGGATCAGCCCAAAAACTTTAAACAAATGCAAAGCGACATCAATCAGGATATTTCTGAGACTTCATTAACCACTATAGATAATCTAACGAAAGTTGATAGGTCCGAACTTATCACGGATCTAAAACAGTTTGCTATCAATTATGATTTATTAAAGCTATCCTTTGAAAATTATTCTGCTGAAACTCTTTATTAATTTTGATGAACAATGGTTAACTGTTGACGATGACAAATCTCTTTGTAAAACTGAAGTGAAGTGCACAATGTTTTTGAAAACAAACATCACTTGTGGCATAAAGTAAATACCTGATTTCACATATGTATTCTAAGTATTAGGGGCTAGAACAAAATAAATAAAAGCTGATATGTATCCACACAGCACATGAAGTCCCCAGGATATCCCATTTGTGTCCCACACATCCCATTGCAATCCCAGGATAAACAGGCTATCCCTAGGATATCCTGTTATGTCCCGGGAAATTGAAGACGTCCCAGGGATGTCCATGATCTCCCAGGATAACGTGGATATCTTGGAACATCCCATGAACATCTTTTATATCCCAGAACAATTTTAATATAATTAATTGCAAGTTTTATTTATAGTTTTAGTATTTAAACCAAACTGAATAACAAGGACAATGATAAGATATTAACAATAAAACATGTATAAAGGAAGTATAATTTTACAGTTTATATATCAATGAATACGGATAGAATTTTGACAATTTATAAGAAAATAAAACACAAATTGCATTACTTTTTATCGGGACACCCACGGTTGAAGGAAGGCAGTACACCAGTAAAATTAACGGCCAATCCCATCTGGAATAATCCCCTTTTGAGGAAAGAGAAAACAAATCTGGTGCAGCGCGTGTGTGCAGCATCCCAGCTGGAACCTGAACCTCTTAACTCTACAGACGACAGACCAGACGTGCGTTCGTGCGTTGTAACGGTCAATCTTTGTACAGACTTTCAGGCTGATTTCTACTTACCAAGTTTTAATATTTGCAGGTTTGTTAATCGAGAAAAATAACATTATCTTCATTCAAGAGTTACTACATATGTCTGATAAGTTAAGAGTAAGCTTCTTAATTTGGGATTTCTGTCAGACCAATATGTAATGATGTGCTGGATGGCAATATACTTCTGTCGTCAGACTATTGACTGGCAAAAGAGTCTATTGCCTCTCCTCAGCCCAACTAATTTATTTCAAGATAGTCTTTGTAAGGGCGTAGTCAGGATTTTATTTTGGAGGGTGCACAAGCATTGCGGACCACTTTTTAATCATTGCGGACCGGTTTTAAGACATTGTTTACATTGCGGACTGGTTTGAAAACATTGTGGACCGGTTTGAAAGCATTGCGGACCGGTTTGAAAGCATTGCAGACCAGTTTTAAGATATTGTTTACATTGCGGACCAGTTTTGAACCAGGGGGGAAGGTTTATAAGGATGTAACAGATAGTAACTAAATTCAAATTCATTAGGATAACAACAACTAACAAGAGACAAAATAAGGTTTATTAAGGAGGTTAAAGAAGCCTCTGTTAGTCACTGTTATAAACGTAATTTGATGGGAATTTCGGAGGGTGCTGGAGCACCTTTAGCACACCCTCTGGCTACGCCCTTGAGTCTTTGCATGTTATGTGTCATAATGTGTTTTTTATGGATGCTACCACAAGGAGCTCTGAAACTAGGGACAAATAAACGAATCAATCATGGGAATGACAGTTTTATTATTTCAGTTGGATGCTCATGTAGCTTTAGTTTTTTTGTTCTCTCTTTCTCTCTCACTCTTATTATTAGTACCTGGTACTGTAGTATGGCTACAACACAAATTTTAAAAAAATGTGATAATACAGATTTTTATTTGATTTGAGTAAAATTATACGGTTCCAAAAACAAGTGAGTTTATTTTAACATAGGCATATCAAATTTTGTTTGGACAGTCAAATGGGGCTATAGTGGAATACACAGCTGAGACTCTAGCAGAGGCTGAAATCTTCCCATAAGATATGAACTTACTACATTGTGATTAACATAGTAGTGCCATGTATGAATGTATACTCACAGATACTATAGTCTGTTTGTTGACTCTGAATAGATTTACAGGAAACACGTCTTGATCTGAGAGATGAATTTGTAGTGTAAACAGATGAACCTAAAATTCATGTTTTGAAATTTAGTAAGCCATTTAATATGACTATGTCATCTCTGTCTCTTCTATGCACAGTTGTTGCACCATACCATAGAAGGTTTTTTTTTTAAATTCAGAGATGAACAATTAAACAGAATAATTTAATAAACGTTATTTCTGAGCAAAAGTTAATGTCATACTGCAACAGTGCAAATATATACATCACTTACAGTGTATGGTCTCAGAGATTTAGATAAATGTTTCTTATCGATTGGTTGTGCTGCCAATGTCACAGTTCTCATTTATTTATGACCCTGTTTCAGGTCATAAATGTGGGCTGTAATTTAGATTGCTTTCTCAGATGGATGAGTGTCTGTTGAGCTGGGTTAATGAACACATCTGCAGTGCTAATGTGTTACGAATAAAGTGAAACCTTTTGTTATAGACTAAACTGGGATGGATATAGACCATAGATCATTAATTACACCCTTAATTTCAAAATATGCAAAATTGTAGGATCCTAACACAAATAATATATTGCAGTATATTGTAGGATCCTAATTATATATTGTAGGATTGGGTTTATCCAAATTTTTTTCCATCCCATATCATATATACAGGGTAAAAGCTACGTCCATGACCACCTTCTTTATTTACCCATTTATAAAAAAAACAATGGAACTTCATACATTGAAAGCATGTACATAAATCAACTTTTTGACACACAAATTGTGTTTAACAGCAATCGAGTGACACTAAGCAATAATGTTGCAGCAGCTTGCATTGTGAAAATACCCCCGTCGCAGCAAACCTGCGTACTCAGCGAATTTCCAATGCATAATATATGGCTTAATACCACATAGAGCTGCATACCAAGTTTCATAAAAATATATTCATAAATAAGCGATATATACAATTTGAATTATTCTCCTTATGAATAACATTGGGGATGAGTACGCAGGTTTGCTGCAACAAGGAACAACAAATATGGGGTTTCATGTAAATATCAATACTACTCAACTAGGTGAAGCCACATTCCAAGTTTCATCAATATAAATTCATAAATAAGCGAAAAATACCAATTTCTCCATAAGAATAACATCGGGGACGAATACGCAGGTGAAGCCACATACCAAGTTGTATTAATTTATGTTCATAATTAAGGGATAGATTACATTTTACTTAACCTCCATAAGAATAACATGGGGGCTGTGGACGCAGGTTTCCTGCTATGGGAATCATCGGTAAAAATTTTTTTTGTGGAAATTAAAATAGACCACAACCAGATGAAACCGTATACCAAGTTTCGTTAGTATACGCTCATAAATAAGCGAGCTATAAATTTGTTCTTATCCTCCATAAGAATAGCATTGGACAATGTACTTTTTTTTATTTATTACATCACATAACATCTATTATAGGAAATTTCCCTTACACAACGTACTGTGTGTTAGCACCTCCAATATCTCTGTAACCAATTGACTAAGAGAAATGATCAAAACACCAAACTGTGTGTTTTCTTAAGCTGAATCCAATGGTAAAAACTAAAATTTGACTTTTTAAAATATTACCTGTAAAAACTTCAAAAAACCCATTTTTGGGGTACAAAACCCCCCAAAATACCATTTCGGATGGGTCGATCTATCTGGTTTTCGAACTTAGTCATAAATGTTGCTTTACACGTTTTTACAAAATTTCAGAGAAATCGGACAATTTTTATGAAAGTTATCACACCTACGGACACATATTTATACAGTTTCAAACTAATGGTGTTTTTGGGGACTGGGGACCTCAAAACGAAAAGTTATCATGGTCCCGGGCCTCGGTCTTACCATTCCGACTACGGTAATAGCTTCTTTCCTATAGGGGTAATTCGCTAAAAGGTGTTAATTTATTCTTTTAGTAAATAAAATAATGATTTACCCATATACAAATTTTAATTAGTTACCTGTTTTTGGCATCTTAAAGACAAGTTTTCAAGGGGCAGATTACATAAGACGTCCTTCATGGCATTGCTCTGAAATAAAAAGACAGTCTTAGGCCTCTTAGTTGCCTTTGTAGGACTATATACAGATGGCTAAATCAAATCATTAAAGGGAAAAGTATTTTCAATACATTACAGCATTAAAGTCTAACTGAATTATCTTGAGAGTGTCCCACATGGTCGAAATTTGCGCAGACCCACACGACTTACAGTTCAGGTCACAGTGCTTGGCATCTGGTTAGCGTATGCTCTGGAATTACTTTTCGCCTCTATTTGGCTTAGTACCGTTAGTGCTACAGTCTACTTTTGTCAACAGAAAGAAAAAAATCACTTATTTAATTTTAAAAGATTCGTTTTGGTTGTTTTTGATAACTAGTTGTCCTGTTGCTCGAATCCGAGCAAGTTTATACCCAATGAAAAGTTTCTTCAGTTGTAAACAAATATAACAAAACACCTGATATTAAAACGAATGTTAACAACGTACTTTCAATCAACATGTAGTTTAGACTTCCGCCGTTGGATGGCGCCACTTTTCCGAAAATTCAAATCTTTACTGAGTTTAAGTGATTCCCTTTCTTAAAATTCTCAGACAGATTGGCAAATCTGCGTAAAAATACCTTTAATTTGGCACCTCAAACAATAAAATCCGTCTAGCTGTTATCGAGTTATGACTGTGAAGAAAAAAATCCTAGTGTATTAATATATAGATGTCTACTTTTATTTAAGAGAAATTTCAGTAGTTTCTCGCCTTTCCTAGGTGCCAAACACCGTGAACCGAACTGTACTACTCTAGCCATGCAAAATGAAGTGAGGGGTAAGGGAAAGTCTAATCCATTCAATTGTTTGTCCTCAACTGTTGATGCTTATAATTGAGATGATACCTATGTTTTTTTACAAAAACAGTAATAACCGTAACTATAACTTATTAAATTATTCCATCTCTCTCGTAATAATTCTCTTTTAAATAACTGAGATTTGTTCAATTATCAGTGAATTTCCTTTGGAAAGTGAACTATTAGCATGACCCGCACGGTGAAACTTAAGCCCCAGACCACCATAGAAGTTCCTAATGTGACCCCCTGAACACGTTTTGGGGGTCGTTCAAAATTATATATATATATATATGTAGACATGTATATATATATATATATATATATATATATATATATATATATATGTGTGTGTTTACACTCTAGCGGTCACATTTGTTTTCCGATTTACTTCAAATTTGCTAGGAATGTTCCTTTCTATAATCAGTTGGACAAGTTCGTTGGGCAAATGAATCGGAAAACTATAAACCCCTTTTTTTGGGATTAATCTTTCAAATTTTGAGTTTTTGGGCCCAAAAACGGTCAGAAAAGCCCCGGTTATAAAATTAATGCATGTAAAAATATATAAATTAGTGAGGCAAAACTTTTAAGCCCTCTCTCATTATTCTAGCATGAATATTTTTGGAGTTATTAAAGAAAAAGAATATCAGCCAAACATTAGACATTATGTATAATATGACATTAATGTATAATATGACATTATGTATATTATATTAAGACATTATGTTGTCTTATGGGGGTTTTACATTAGAAAAGCCTGTTATTCATTTGTTGGTGTACTTTTATCATCCCCAGCAATCTCTCACCTACTTTCAAGCCTGACTGGACCTTCTCCTAACCTTATAATGTGCAAAATTGTTTTCCCAGCATTGCAGGTAAATGAAACCAGGAGCATCAGAACAGCCAAAAAATCAATGTTTTCAGATTACAATAAAAGTTGGAATAAATGTATGTTTTTACACTGGTTTTGAGTTTTTAATGTTTGTTATGTGGAAACTCGCTTTCCTCACATCAGCGTGCTGCGTGCGAACACGTTTTTCATTATGAATTATAAAGTAACAGTTGCGAAAAACAAACTCTCCTACAGAACTATTAAAACAAAATAATGATTATAATCAGTAACTGTGATGAACCATGTTATTTAAAAAAAATCCCCGTCACAGCAAACCTGCAAACTCAATGAATTTCCAATAAGATATGTCTTAAAGCCACATACCAAGTTTCATAAAAATATATTCACAAATATGTGATATATACAATTGTAATTATTCTCCATAAAAACAACATTGGGAAAGAGTATGTAGGTTTGCTGAAACAAGGTACACAAACAATTGGTTTTTATGCAAAACAGAATTAAACTAGGTGAAGCCACATACCAAGTTTCGTCAATATTCATTCATAAATAAGCTATATATCACATTTGAATTATTCTTCATAAGAATAACATGGGGGATGAGTACACAGGTTTGCAGCAACAAGGAATACTAAAAATGGATTTTTATGCTAATATCAATATAAATAAAAAATGTGAAGCCAACTTTTATTAAGTTATGTTCCCTTAATACTGTAATTTCTTTGGGTAAATGAACATTGATTAATGTCTTAAAACTATTTGGACTAAGTTATTTAATACCCATAATCAGCTCTAGCGAGTGAAACTTCGAAGATATTACAAACATATAAATAAACTAGTTATTACCCAAATTATTTTCAATTACTAGTCCTTAAATAAATACAATATCATTACTAATCCTAGCTAAAATAAAATTACAAATAAAAAGAAAACGACAACATAGGCGGAAAACAAACACACTGCACTGCCTATGGTCGGGCGCGGCGCGGCAGTGGGCTGCGCGAAAGACAGTTTTGCTGCTTTCTTATAACTCGATTTATGAGGAAACCAAACACTTTAAAAAGAAAAAGTTGGAATGAAAAATGAAATTTGTTTATTTATCTATAACTTTCCCGCTGACAAAATGTCTTTGACCAAAAAATAAAAAACTTTCCCACAGAACAACTTTTTCATGTCTGGTTTTGAGAAACAGAGCTACAATAAGTGTGTATTAAACTATTTATATACTATTTAATAACATTTTTATTAACTTTAAATTATTAACATCGTTATCCTCAGACTCTATACTATAAGTAAGCAAAATTTCAACAATATTATTCAACTATTACTGTTGGTAATGGCCGTGTATCGGTCGCGAAGTTTTACTGCGCATTGAGCTCGCGGATCGTAAATTTCAGGCTGTAAGCCAGACCAACATGGCAGATCTTGCCACCCTTTTAATGCACGGGGAATAAGCTCTTGTCTTCTCTATTCTATTATGTGCTCGCTGGTTAAGACTCAGTAAGTCAAAGATTGTAGGTTCATCAAGACTTGATTGAGACACTATCTTTTTGCAACTAAAATCCTTTTAAAAAATGTATTATTTCTTACCAAGCAATTAAATTGAAATACTCCCATCGCAGCAAACCTGCCTACTCAGGGAATTTCCAATGTATATATATGTGTCTCATTGCTACATAGAGCTAATTACCAAGTTTCACAAAAATGCATTAAAAAATAAGTGATCCATAGCATTTTATTTATTCTCCATCAGAATAACATTAGGGCTGAGTACGCAGGTTTGCTGCAACAAGGAAGATAAGAAATTTGTTTTTTTTGCAATTATCAATATAACTCAACCAGGTGAACTACAAACCAAGTTTGATTAATTTAGGTTCATAACTAAGAGAGATATAAAATTTTACTTATTCTCCATATGAATAACATGGGGGCCGAGTATGCAGGTTCGCTGCTACGGGAAAAATCAACAAAAAACCTTTTTTGTGCAATCATAAATATACCACAACTAGTTGAAGCCACATACCAAGTTTCATCAATATACATTCATAAATAATCGAGATGTCAAATTTGATTTATTCTCCATAAGGATAATTTTGGATGACGTACTGTGTTTAGCACTTTGAATATCTCTCCAACATTTGAACGTAGAACAACAATTAAAACACCAAAATGATTGTTTTGAAGAGCTAAACTGATTGGTAAAAAGAAATATGAAGTTTTTAGTAAAATTATCTGAGAAAATCCAAAAACCTTTTTCCCATAAAATTAACATGGGAAATTTTATTTTTAGGGGAAAAAATTCAAAAAACTGATTTTTGGAAAATTTAAAACCCCATAAAACCCCATTCTTATAGTCCGATCGATCGGGTTTTCGAAGTTAAAGTTATAAATGTTACTCTCCAGATTTGTGCCAAATTTCACAAAAATTGGGCGTTTCTTTCAAAATTTATCGCGGTAACGGACACATACATACATTACATATATAAATATATATATATACATATGTATACATATATATACATATATATATATATATGTATATATATATATATATATACATTTGAAAGAATAGTGTTTAGTGGCATCTGGTGACCTCAAAACAAAAAGTTATCATGGTCTCGGCCCATGCCCGATAATTCTTACCATGCCACCTACGGTAATAGCTTCTTCCCTATAGGGGAAATTCACTAAAAACATGCTGTTTTAAATGAGATAACCATTTAAATAAATATTGATATAGGTTCAAATCTGTTTTCAAATTGTTTAGAAACAATATTGATACTGTATTAAAATTGTTTTAAAACTATATTAATATTTTAAAAAACCCCGTCACAGCAAACCTGCGTACTCAGTGAATTTCAATTGCATAATATATGTCTTAATACCATGTAAAGCTGCATCAAGTTTCATAAAAATATAGGGTATTCACAAATAAGCAATATATACAATTTGAATTATTCTCTATAAGAATAACATTGGGGATGAGTACGTAGATTTGCTACAACAAGGAACAACAAATATGGGGTTTCATCTAAATATCAATATTAACTCATCTAGGTGAAGCCACATACCAAGTTTCATCAATAAAAATTCATAAACGAGTTCGCACGCAGCACGCTGACGTTAGGGAAGTGAATTTCCCCAGTAAAAACTTTCAAAAATCAAATAACGGGTTTAAAAAATGGAAAATATTCAGTTTTTTGGCTGTTCTGATGCACCTGGTTCTATTTAAATGCAGTATTGGGATGGCAATGTTGTGAATTGTAAGCTTAGGAGGATGTACCACCAGGATCAAAAATCGGTATGGGGGTGTTAGGAGTGATAAAACTACATCAAGATATGAAAAACAGCCTTTTCCAATGTAAAATCCCCACAAGACAACATACTGTGTTTACTCAATTTTAATTTATTTAATAACTCGGTAAGTATTAGGGCTAGAATGATAAGGGGAGGCTTAAAATTTTCGCCTTTTTACGTTCTATAACCTCTTATCCTATAATATTACATTTAGGGCTTATCTGACCCTTTTTAGGCCCAAAAACTCAACTTATTTTATATATTTTAATTTAAAAATTTAAAATCCACAAAAAAGAGGGTTAGAGTTTTCCGATTGTTTTGCCTAACGAACTTGTCCAACTGATTACAAAAAGGAATGTCCCTACCAAATTTGAAGTAAATCGGACAAAACATGCGACCGCTAGAGTGCAAACACATATATATTCCTTTTTGTAATCAGTTGGACAAGTTCGTTAGGCAAAACAATCGGAAAACTCTAACCCTCTTTTTTGGGGATTTTAAATTTTGAAATTTGAGTTTGATATATATATATATATATAAAATTTTGAACGACCCCCAAAAACGTGTTCAGGGGGTCACGTTAGGAACTTCTATGGTGGTCCCGGGCTTAAGTTTCACCGTGCGGGTCATGCTAATAGTTCACTTTTCCATAGGAAATTCACTAATAAGCGATATATACCACTTTGATTATTCTCCATAAGGATAACATGGGGGACGAGTACTGCAACAAGGAACACAAAAAATTGGTTTCCAAGCAGATATCAATATAACTCAACTAGGTGAAGCCACATACCAAGTTTTATTAATTTTAAGTTCATAATTAAGGGATACATTACATCTATATATTAATACACAAGGGGTTTTTTCTTCACAGCCATAACTCGATAACGGTGGGACAGATTTAACGTTTGACGAGTCAAATTGAAGGTATTTTTACGTAGATTTCAACACGTTTCAGAATGTTAAGAAAGGGCGTCACTTAAATTCAGTAAAGGGCTGAATTTTCGGAACAGTGGCGGTATCCGACGGCGGAAGTCTAAACTACGTGTTGATTGACAGTACGTTATTATCATCCGTTTTAATATTAGATGTTTTGTTTTGTTTGTTTACAACTGAAGTAACCTTTCTCCTTTGGTTGAGTAAAAACTTGCTCTGTTTTGAACAATAGGACAACTAGTTTTACTTATTCTCCATAAGAATAACATGGGGGCAGAGTACCTATGTTTGCTGCTGCGGGAATTATCGGTAAAAATTGATGTTTTTTGTTCAAATAACAATAGACCACAACCAGATGAAACTGTATACCAAGTTTTGTTAGTATACGTTCATAAATAAGCGAGCTATAATTTGTTTCTTATTCTCCATAAGAATAGCATTGGACAACGTACTGTGTTTAGCACTTCAATATCTCTGTAACCAATTGACGTAGAGAAATGATCAAAACACAAAATTGTGTTTTCTTAAGCTGAATCCAATGGTGAAAACAAAAATTTAACTTTATAAAATATTGCTTGTAAAAACTTCAAAAAACCCATTTTTGGGTTACAAACCCCCCCCCTCCAAATACCACTTCAGATGAGTCGATTTATCTGGTTTTCAAACTTAGTCATAAATGTTGCTTTACACGTTTGTACCAAATTTCATCAAAATTAGATAAGTTTTACAGGATTTATCGCACCCACGGACACATTTTTATACATATATATATAAATATAGATTAAAAATAACAGAGTGATTAGGGCTATTAATATGTTAGTTTTAAGCATAATTTTATAAATAGAGTAAACCTTTTTGGTTTTAACATAATATGTTTTATTAGACGACTAGTTTCAAACCTTTAGGTCATAGTCATGTCTTACATTATTTTTTTAATCTCACATAGCTCAAATTATTAGATGGTAAACAAGTTAAGAATCACATGTTAAAATTAAACTTAGAATATGGGGGATTTTCTTGAATATAATATTTGGTTGTTGTCTTCAGGTACATACAGTAGAACCTCCCATATCCGACCATGACGGGACCGGGCCGTGGTCGGAATGGCCAAAAGGTCGGATATCGGGAGGAGCGTAAAATGCCACACAGTACTGTAATACAACTTTAGTTTCCACATACAGCCATTCCACATCAACAACCACGGCTAAACTGACAGTTTTTTACCCAAAAGTAAAGCATAGTATCGATGAGTCACTTTTTCAAGTCTGTACAGGCTCGCGAACGGAAACGGACCATGAAAGCGCGAGTAAACAATAGACAGACGGACAGTCGGACACTAGGTCAGATATCGGGAGGAGTCCGATATGGGAAGGTCGGATATGGGAAGGTCGGATATGGGAGGTTCCACTGTAATATGAAATTATTTCTTTTATTATTTTTTTATATGGCAAATTTTGTCGAAGGTCAGATTTCTTTGACGTATGTTCATGGTGTTCAGCAAATTATTCGGGTTATTTTCTTATTTCATATATATATATATATATATATATATGAGAGTCTTCTTTTACAAATAATTTATCTCTTTCTTTCTCATATTCTAATATCGTTAAGTTGTCATTGATACTTTTATAGCTGGGTCTCGTTTCAATTAAATGTTCAGCGAAGTTTGATTTCATTGTCGTTCTGTTTCCGGATTTTAGGGCTTGGATGTGTTCTTTAAATCTCGTATTGAAACTTCGACTGGTTTGCCCGATGTAGTAGTTTTCACAGTCGCTGGATTTATATATATATATATATATATATATTATATATACAGTTTCAAATGAATGGTCTTTTTAGGATCTGGGGGCCTCAAAACGAAAAGTTATCATGGTCCCGAGCCTAATTCTTACCATGCCGACTACGGTAATAGCTTCTTCCCTATTGGGGAAATTCGTTAAAATGCTTTAGCCAATGACAAGCATGCCAGGTGGTTAACTACCTATGTGAGTAATGCTATAGTGGAGGACGCCATCTTTTTCGTCAATATCGCCAGTGTTTTCTCACAATAACCAAAAATATTAGATTATATCGGCAATAATATAAGTTATCTGATATAGTTAAAAACAAATTATTTTTCTGAGGGACGTAGGAAGGTTGGTTTTATAGTCAACCGAGTGTCACAGTACAATCTGCCATTTCTGACTCAGTGTCTTGATTAAGTTTGGGTCTGCGCCATTTGGGGCATTGTAGTCTACTAGATAAGACCTTTAAATTTATGTATAGTTTGACCTATGTTTTCACTAAAGATTTTCTTTATATTTATATTATACTATTTTATATTTATATTATCTTTGTAATATACTTTGTTAAAGCTAAATTTGATAATGCCATAATAACAAATATATCTCAGTGCGGCTGAGATAGAAGGAAGAGCTAAACTGGAATGCCTATTGTCAGTGGCGTAAGTGCTGGGCCCACAGGGCCCGCGATGCGGGGGGCCCATGGACCTAAGGGGCCCGCGAGCCGTAGCGGCGGGGCCAGCGAGACGAGGGAAAAGCTCTAGCGGGCCAGCATAATGGGATGAAATTGTTATATTTAATTTTGAAAGCATTTCAAATTAGAAATAATGTTGTCAGTAAACTTGAAGAACTAGTCTATTTTTAGCCTAGCTTTTTTTTAGTAATAGAGCTTTCATTCGTTGTGCTTAGTGTTTAATAAATGGCACATACACTTTTAAACTGCAATAGGCCTGCAATATTTCACCTTGTTGCATAACAATTTTGAAATAGTTGTTAGTAGTGTCAGTAAAGTTTTTGAACTATGTTTTTGAGGGTGAAAACGGTTTACTTTAGGATAGTGATAAATGATGAATCGGGGGTTCATGATACTCCAAAATGAATCTGAATCCACTCCAAATATCTTTCCACATTTGGACAGGAACAGAACGAGTTACTGACCTGGGATTTGGATGTTGGTTGTGAGGCTTCACGTTTTGACTCGACACTCGTCGACTTAATTCTTAGGTATTGTATACTACATTGACGTGATGAAACTATTAAAAACATTATAGCCTAAATAAGATGAACCTTGTGGGGATTATTATAAATCACTAAAATTATACATTGCTGGACTATACATATAACGTTATGTATTTGGAGGATAGGAAACTTCTGACTCATGCAACCTATCCCAGAATCTAGAATAATGAATAGGGATAGCGCAAAACTGTACGATTATGAAAGTAGTGACTGTATGGCTTTTATGTGCTTCATTCTCCTGAACAAACTGACCTCTAATTTTCTTTATCTGTAATTAATTACTTCATTGTACATTATTTAATCTAGGCATAGTATTTTACTAACAATATATATGTCATAGTTTACTTACCTCTTTTTTAATAAGTTCAGCAAATGTAACTACAGCATATACCTCAATAAAACTCTTACAAATCAAGACCAGGCAGTAAGCTACATAATGGTGTGATAACAACTGCATTAACAGACACAAAATAATGAAGTAAGCGCGGCAGAAAAATATGATTGTTGCAAACCCAAAAAATTTGTTAAACTTAGATTGGGCCCTGGAAAGCTGAAAGTAAAGTAATCTGTATTGTTCAAAAACTTCCTCCCTTTTCCCGTATTCTCTACTTTTTAATACTCCCAGAAACTTTGTGTGGAGACCTCTATACCTGATTGCAATTTCATAAGAATAACAAATAAACAAAACACTGTATCGAAGGGTTGTAACATTAGTACAAATTATACTAGAGGCACCAACAAGTTGTGATTGTAGCAAAGTATAATCAGACATTACGTTTGAAAAAGTGACAAGAGCAACTCCTATAATTGCCATCACTAAGAAGAAGAATATAAACAAAAATACCAACCCAACCTTTTTGCCAAAATATTGTTTGTGTAAAGGCTGGCCCTGATATTTGCAAATTAATTTTTGCCTATCATAAACTTCAATTTCAAACAGTAGATCTAGGAAATGCCTGTGATCTAAGTATAATAAAAGTAGACTAGAGGATGTATACACAAAGTCAATTACAAACCCCAACATGGAGCTAATAGTTAAAGTGGAGAAACATACATAAATGGTAACTAATGATGGCCCAAAAGAATAAACACACGCCTTGATAAATAGAGATGTAGACCTTGTGTAAGTGATGTGACCATTTATAGACTGACAGAGTTCTTCTCTATAAACAAATAAGCCCAACAAAGTTAAAATCTTTTGAAGAAATTGAAAATGTTTAGAGAACGAATCGTGCTGATCCATAGTTCACCAAATAATAAACATCACCTGGTAAAGAAATCAATGTTGCCTCTATTTGTTATGAACCAATTCATTATGAGATTGTTCTGATTTTTCATCAAGATAATGGGAAATAAGACACATATCAACTCAACTGATAAGCAGACTGCTAAATAAACGGACTGCTTAAATTATCAATTAGTAGCTGGCCCGACAGACGTTGTCCTGTACTAATGTCATTGAATTTTATTTATGTCAAATACTCGTTCATTTTCAAGATGAGCTCATTCGCTTCCCTCACTCGCCTATTGAAAAAAGAGTTTGAGTTGCAATTAATCCGACCTAAGCGACAGAGCCCTTAGGTCAGATTAAACATTTTCTTTTATAAAAATTTTTATTGACATTAAAGAACACAACATAAAATAATGATTCAATTTTGGTGCACTCATTCTCAAGTTATGGCGTGACCAAGGGAAATAGGGATTCATTTTGTTATATACTAGCTGGCCTGACAGACGTAGTCCTGTCCTAATGTCATTGAATTTGTTTTATATCAAATACTCGTTCATTTTCAAGATGAGCTCGTTCGCTACGTTCAACCACCTTTATTTTTATATAGGCTAGTGCTAACTTCGGCATCGAAAAAAGAGTTTGAGTTGCCATTCAAATAGATTTTTTATTTCCGTAATGAACATATGTTTACGCCTTTCAAGAAGTATGTTTAAATATAATCCTTGTTAACAGCTGTTAGGTGTAACTAACTAAACTTTGAAGGCCAGTGAAACAGAGCCCTTAGTTCGGATTAACAATTTTATTTTATAAAAACCTTTTCCTGACATTAACGAACATAACAAAAAAAGAATTATTCAATTTGGTGCACTCATTCTCAAGTTATGGCGTGACCAAGGGAAATAGACAATAATTCTTTATTCATGTTTTTGTTTGTACATTGGTACAGTGAATAGTGTCATTTCTCTAATGTCTAAATCTAATATACAAAATGCCATTGTTATTACATTATCTAACAGTCATTTAACAGAGTCAAACATGAAGTTCCTCAAGTGAATACGGTATTAGATTTATCAAATATTCTTTTAATTTAGTTTTAAACTTCATGTAATCTTCTTCACTTTTTATATTTTTTGGGAGTTTTTCAAACAGTTTTTTTCCTCCATATGTTGTTTTCCTTCCTGAACAGCTCCAAACGGTGATGCTCAGAAGCAAAATTGTTTTTATTTCTCATATTATATATGATGAACAAGGCTAAACTGAGACTCATTTGACTTATTATATTTAGTAAACATAATTGTTTCTAATGTGTAGAGACCATACACAGTTAGAAAATTTAACACTTTAAAATATTTTTTCACAGACTTGTCAAAATTAAGCTTTAAAATAGCTCTGATGGCCTTTTTCTACACAATTAAAATATCTTTTAAATTTTATTTTTTGTAGCACCATACAAACAGATTTCATATGCAATATAGGATTGTATGTGAGCATAATATATAAGTTTTAAATTGTCAAGATCATATAAACAAGACAATTTTCTAATTGCAAATAAACCGGAATTTATTCTACTTAAAATAGAATTTACATGGATGTCCCATGACAGGTTGCTGTCAACCATCAGACCTAAAAACTTAATTTGGTCGATTGCTTCAATATTTTTGTAGTCAATTTCAATAATTATTGTATTTACAATTTGCTTACATTGTTTTGTCCTAAAATTTATTTATTACTAGCTGACCTGACAGACGTTGTCCTGTCCTAATGTAATTGAATCTGTTTTATATCAAATACTCGTTGATTTTCAAAATGAGCTCGTTCGCTTCGCTCACTCGCCTATTTTGATATAGTGCTAACTGCTTCGGCATCGAAAAAAGAGATTATGTTGCCATTCAAGTAGATTTGTTATTTCTGTAATGAATATAAGATTATGCCTTTTAAGTATGTTTAGATATAATCCTTGTTAACAGCTATTTGGTGTTACTAACTGAACTTTGATCAAATCAATGGGAACTTTGAAGGCCAGTGGGACAGATCCCTTAGGTCGGATTGAAAATTTTCTTTTATAAAAACCTTTTCCTAACATTAATGAACACAACAAAAATTATTCAATTTGGTGCACTCATTCTCAAGAGATGGTGAGATGGCAAATAGGGATTCATTTTTATATATTAAGATTAAGAAGATAAATAGCTGAACCTCAAAAATCTTACATTTCTTTTTGTATTAATTTCCCACCAAAATATTTGCTTGTATTCAAGCAACTGGATCTGCTAGTTTTTATTAATACGGTCTTGGTATGTGGATTTATGTGATATTAACACACAAATATTGTAATTGTATTAATAAAAACTAGCAGATCCAGTTTCTTGAATACAAGCAAATATGTATCCTTTTGAGATTACACAAACTCACACTGGTTTATTTTGTGATGCCATTCCGGAAGTTAGCTTGAATCAGCTGTTCTCGCTTTTGTACTGTGTTTTGTTTGTTAACATCAGTCAAATGTCAAATTAAATAGATTTTTATTCTTCCATAAGATTAACATTGGATTTTTGTAGGCCCAGGGAGCAAGGCCCTGAAGGTGGATGTTTCCCAAACCTCAAAAGGTACAGCAGATGTAAGGGGTTTAAATAACATTAATACATAACCTTGACTTAAGACAAGGTAGTTTCGCCTCTGCTCAAAAAATTGTGTTTAATAAGATGATATTTTTTACTTTCGAAAGGAATAGTGGAAAAGTACTTTATGTTTCCTCACAAGAGTGGAACATTATTTAAAAACCAAATCAAATTCAAAAGAGAATAAATAATGTACTTAGTCCCCTTTTAGCTAATTTCCCCTATAGGGAAGAAGCTATTACCGTAGTCAGCATGGTAAGACCTAGGCCCGGGACCATGTCAACTTTTTGATTTGAGGTCCCCAGATGCCAAAAACACCATTCGTTCAAAACTGTACATATATATAAGGATATATATATTTATATTATATATATGTGTGTGTGTCCGTGAGCATGATAACTCTCGTAAAAATGGTCCAAATTTGATGAAATTTGGTACAAACGTGTAAAGCAGCATTTATGACTAAAGTTCAAAAACCAGACAGATTGACCTATCCAAAGGGGTATTTTTGGGGGGGTTTTGTACCCCAAAAATGAGTTTTTTGAATTGTTCACATATAATCTTTGAAAAAGTCAAATTTCAGTTTTCACCATTGGATTTAGCTTAAAAAACATAATTTTGTGTTTTGAACATTGCTCTATGTCAATTGGATAAGATATATTAAAAGTGCTAAATACATATAGTACCTTGTCCAATGTTATTCGTATGTAGAAAAAGAACAACTAGTTGTCCTGTTGCTCGAATCTGAGCGAGTTTGCCCCCAACGAAAGGTTACTTCAGTTGTAAACAAACGTAACAAAACATCTGATATTAAAACGGATGATAACTACGTACTTTCAATCCACACGTAGTTTAGACTTCCACCGTCGGATAGCGCCACTGTTTCGAAACTTCAGCCCTTTTCTGTGTTTAAGTGATGCCCTTTCTTAAAATTCTGAGACGTATTAGAAAATCTATGTAAAATTACTTTTAATTTGGCACCTTAAACGTTAAAATCCGTCCAGCCGTTTTCGAGTTATGACTGTGAAAAAAAACCCCTTGCGTATTAATATATAGATTTTATATCTCGCTTATTTATGAACGTATCCTAACAAAACTTGGTATATGGCTTCATCTGGTTGTGGTCTATTGTTATTTGCACAACAAACTTTTACTGACTTGTTCCTGAAGCAGCAAACCTGTATACTCAGCCCCATGTTATTCATATGGAGAATAATTTGTTATATATTGCTTATTTATCCATGTATATTAAATAAACTTATAAAGCGGCTTTATAAGGTAGTAAGACATATATATGCATTGGAAATTTTCCTCTTGTAAGGCAATTTTGTCCTCCCCCCACAAAGAAACCTAGAGAATGACAAGCATGACTCTCTTTACTGAACTTACTCTACTAGTTAGAGCGAATGAGTATAACGATCAATTTGCTTGCAGTAATGAGGCAAAAGAAATTATTGTGGAATCAAATTCGCTCGCCATTTGCAGAGAGGTGAATTCACTTGCCTTTGGTAGGGGCTGTGGAAACAAATACAATTGTCATAGTTAGAGTAAGTAGCACCAAGTAGTCCGATGTAAGTTAATACATTGTTGACAAATCGCTCTGGTCTAATAAAACATAAGGTAAAGTATATCTGTAGTCTGATTTGAAATCCATTCCTATCTTACACAACATCAAACAAAACAAGCAGACTGAATCATTGTTTTTGACATTCGTATGGCAACAGTTTTGAGTAAGAGGGGGTGAGGGGGGAATCATATGGGCAATTAACCATCGGACGATTTTCATGCGGTCTACTCTAAACATGATCAACACATGCTTTTTTATCATGTTAAAGTGTTAAGTTACAAGAAATTAATTTAAGAGAACATTGTTGTTTAGTATGTGACTGAATAAAAATTTAAAATCAAATAATGCAGATGAATATAGGTATGGTTGTATATTAAATGAGTTGTGGTTTCAGCAGTTTATGAAGATGATGAGACTCCAGAGTAAACATGAAAGGTAGGATTATACTCTATTAGCAAGCAGGTGAGTCATTTAATTTATCTGTTTATCGTTATCTCAGCTTATCTCAATGAGCAGTTAGTAGTGGAGGTGTGGCGGCAACATGGGCTACACCTGTACTACACTGTTCATTCTGTGGATTACTAGTAAGTTGACATTTTTCACAAATTGATTTAAAGCTAAGGAGAATACTACAGCAGGACTATTTTTTCCAAGTACTGAATTTGTTTTTGAGTATAATCTGCTACCTGGCAGGCGATCCAGTATTGTAGCTACATTCTTAGCGTTTTAATTGTAGTATATTATAGTTGGCTATAGCCAATTGGAAATTAAGTGTAATTTTTACAGTTTTCCATCCAACAAATTAAGATAATGAATTTGGATGAACGAAGAGAATTCTATTACTTAGGGTTACAGGGATTGAAAGTGATGAGTGTGTAAGTGTCCAAGACACAAGTGTTAAAATGGCAGTACTCATTTTCCTCAAAATTTGCACACACATTTTCAGAAATTAAAAAATATGTAATATTAAGTATATTACAAAAATTAAAACATTGTTCATCCTCCTATAGAACGAATGTGTACACTTGACACAGAATATTTGAGCTTTGGGAAATGTTTTCAGTTCAAACAGTTGGAGTAGAGCGAGATTTAGACATCGGTCTAAATTTGTCTTCTGTTGATTCCATTATCTGTTCAGTCAACAAATTAATTATTGTAATATTGTTGTTATGTAAACAAAATAAGTGTTTGTCTGTATTCCATGTTCAGTAGCCCAGCTGGTAACATAATTATTCTCCATAAGAATAACATGGCAGCTGAGTATGCAAGTTTGCCGAAACAAGGAACACAAAAAATGGGTTTTTATACAAATATCAATATAATTCAACTAGGTAAAGCCACATACCAAGTTTTATTAATTTATGTTCATAATTAAGGGAGATAACATTTTACTTGTTCTTCATAAGAATAACATAGGGGCTGAGTACGCAGGTTTGCTGCTACGGGAACAACTGTCAAAAAAAATCGTTTTTTATGCAAATATCAATAGACCTCAATGATATGAATCAATGTACCAAGTCAGCATAAATTGATAAATAAGCGTGATATACAATTTTTCTTATTCTCCATAAGATTAGCATTGGACAGAGTTCTGCGTTTAGCACTTTCAATATCTCTGTAACCATAATTGACGTAGAGCAATGATCAAAACACCAAATTGTGTGTTTTTTTACTAAAATTTGACTAACTCAAAGATTATATGTGAACAATTCAAAATACCCCAGTCTCAGCAAATCTGCGTACTCAGCGAATTTCCAGTGCATAATACCACATAAAGCCAAATACCAAGTTTCATAAAAATATATTAACAAATCAGCGATATATACAATTTGAATTATTCTCCTTAAGAATAACATTGGGGATGAGTACGCAGGTTTGCTGCAACAAGGAACACAAAATATGGGTTTTCATGAAAATATCAATATAATTCACCTAGGTGAAACCACACACCAAGTTTCATCAATATACATTCATAAATAAGCGACATATACCATTTTGATTTTTCTCCATAAGAATTACATGGGAGATGAGTACGCAGATTTGCAGCAACAAGGAACACAAAAAAATAGGTTTTTAGCGAATTTCCCCTATAAGGAAGAAGCTATTACCGTAGTCGGCATGGTAAGACCTAGGCCCGGGACCATGATAACTTTTCTTTTTGAGGTCCCCAGACCCCAAAAACACCATTCGTTCGAAACTGTATATATATATATATATATATATATATATATATATATATATATATATATATATATATACAGCACAAAAAACAAGTACACCTATGCTTGCCGCCCCCCTCCATATATATATATATATATGTGTCCGTGAGCACGATAACTCTCGTAAAAATTATCCGATTTTGATGAAATTTGGTATAAACGTGTAAAGCAACATTTATGACTTTAAGTTCGAAAACCAGCCAGATCGCTCTATTGGAAGGGGTATTTTGGGGGGGTGTTGTACCCCAAAAATGGGGTTTTCGAATTTTTTACATATAATTTTGGAAATAGTCAAATTTTATTTTTTCCCATTGGATTCAGCTTAAAAAACAAACAATTTGGTATTTTTATCATTTCTCTACGTCAATTGGTTACCGAGATATTGAAAGTGCTAAACACCAGTACGTTGTCTAATGTTATTCTTATGGAGAAAAATAAAAATTTTATATCTCGCTTATTTATGAACCTATACTGACGAAACTTGATATACGGCTTCATCTGGTTGTGGACCATTGATATTTGCTCAAAAAGACACTTTTTTACTCAAGGCTCCCGTAGCAGCAAACCTGCGTACTCAGCCCCATGTTATTCTTATGGAGAATAAGTAATGTGTTATCTGCCTTCATTATGAAAATAAATTAATGAAATTTGGTTTGTGGCTTTACCTACATGAGTTATATTGATATTTGTATAAAACCCCATTTTTTGTGTTCCTTGCTTCAGCAAACCTGCATACTCAGCTGCCATGTTATTCTTATGGAGAATAATTAAAATGTCATAAATTGTTTATTTATGAATGTATATTGATGAAACTTGATATGTGGCTTTATGTGGTATTAAGATACATATATATGCTTTGGAAATTCGCTGAGTATGCAGGTTTGCTGCTACGGGGGTATTATGAAAATATCAATATAACTCAACAAGGTGAAGCCGCATACACAGTTTTATTAAATATGTTCATAACTAAGGGAGACATTACATTTTATTCTCCATAAGAATAACATGGGGCTGAGTACGCAGGTTTGCTGCTACAGGAATAATCGGTAAAAATTGATTTTTTGTCCAAATAACAATAGGCCACAACCAGATGAAGCTGTATACCAAGTTTCATTATTATCCGTTCATAAATAAGTGGGATATAATTTTTCTTCTTATTCTCTAAAAGAATAACATTGGACAACGTACTGTGTTTAGCACTTTCAATATCTCTGTGACCATTTGACGTAGAAAAATTATCAGAACACCAAATTGTGTGTTTTTTATGTTGAATCTAATCGTGAAAACTAAAATTAGACTTTTTAGAATTTTACATGTAAAAACATCAAAAAATCCAAAGTCATAAATGCTGGTTTACACTTTTGTACCAAATTTCATCAAAATCGGACCATTTTTACGAGAGTTATCGCACCCACGGACACATATGTATATATATATATACATAACGGTTTTGGTGTTTTTGGGGTCTGGGGACCTCAAAACGAAAAGTTATCATGGTCCCGGGCCTAGGTCTTACCATGCCGACTCCGGTAATAGCTTCCCCTAAAGGGGAAATTTTCTAAAATGTTACTCTAAACTTTCAAAGCTTCATAATTGTTTTTTTTTGTTGTTGCTAATTTACCCTTAAGGAAAGAAACCTAGGCCTGGGACCATGATAACTTTACGTTTTGAGGTCCCCAGATGCGAAAAACACCATTCGTTCAAAACTATATAAATATATAGATATATATATGTGTCCGAGGGTGCGATAACTCTCGTAAAAATGGTCCGATTTTGATGAAAATTGGTAAAAACATGTAAAGTACCATTTATTTGAACGAGTGCGAAAACCAGACGAATCGCAATATCAGAAGGGGAATTTGGGGGGGGGGGGTTTGTACCCCAAAAATGGGTTTTTTGAGTTTTTAACATATAATATTTTAGTGAATTAAATATTACCATTTCATCATTGGATTTGGCTTAAAAATACAATCAATTTTGTGTTTTAGCGAATTTCCCCTATAGAAAAGAAGCTATTACCGTAGGTCTCATGGTAAGACTTAAGCCCGAGACCATGATAATTTTTTCTTTTGAGGTCCACAGATGACAAAAACACTATTCGTTCAAATTTATATATATGTATATATATATATATGTGTGTGTGTGTGTCCGTGAATGCGATAACTTGACTAAAAAACGTCCGATTTCGATGAAATTTGGCTCAAATGTGTAAAATGACATTCATGACTTTAAGTTCCAAAACCAGAAAAATCAAACCATGGGAAGGGGGCTTTATGGGGGTTTTAAATTTTCAAAAAGTCAGTTTTTTGCATTTTTCACCCTACAATTTTTTTAAAACTTAATTTTAGTTTTGACCATGTTATGGAGCTTTAAAAAACAAATAATATAGTATACTGAATCATTAACCTAGGTTAAGTGGTTGCGGAGAAAATAAAAAAAACCTACTCATAAAATCTGCCATGTTAATCTTATGGGAAAAAGGTTTTTGGCATTTCCTCAGTTTATTTTAATGTAAATTTCTTATTTGCTTTTTGAAATCTGTTCAGTTCCACAAAACAATCATTTTGGTGTTTAAATTGTGATTCTACACCGAACCGTTGCTGAGATATTCAAAGTGCTAAAACACAGTACGTTGTCCAATGTTATCCTTATGGAGAATAAATAAAATTTGATATCTCAATTATTTATGAATGTATGTTGATGAAACTTGGTTTGTGGCTTCACGTAGTACTGGTATATTGATATTTGCACAAAAAATTGATTTTTTGTTGATTATTCCCGTAGCAGCATACCTGCGTACTCAGCCCCCATGTTATTCTTAAGGAGAATAAGTAAAATGTAATGACTCCCTTAATTTGAACATAAATTAATAAAACTAGGTATGTAGCTTCACTTGGTTGAGTTATATTGATAACTGCATAAAAACCCATTTTTTTGTTCCTTGTTGCAGCAAACCTGCTTACTCAGCCCCCATGTTATTCTTATAGAGAATAACTAAAATGTTATATAACGCCTATTTATGATTGAATATGGATGAAACTTGGTATGTGGCTTCGCCTAGTTAAATTATATTTATATTATCATAAAAATAAATTGTTTGTGTTCCTTGTTTCAGCAAACCTACGTACTCATTACCAATTTTATTCTTATGGAGAATAATTCAAATCGCTTATATGTGAATATATTTTTATGAAACTTGGTACGTGGCTTTAAGTGGAATTCAGACCAATATTATATATTGGAAATTTGCTGAGTACGCAGGTTTGCTGCGACGGGGGTATTTATCATTTCTCTACGTCAATTTGTTGCAGAGATATTGAAAGTGCTAAACATTGTACCTTGTCCAATGTTATTCTTATGGAGAATAAGAAAAATTTTACATCTCGCTTATTTATAAACTTATCCTCACAAAACTTGGATATATATTACTTTACATATATTACTTGACATATATTACTTTATGTCATTGTGGTCTATTGATATTTGCACAAAAAGATTTGTTTGCCAATAGTTCCCGTAGCAGCAAACCTGTGTACTCAGCCCCGATGTTATTCTTATGGAGAATAAGAAAAATGTTATCTCCCTTAATTATGAACATAAATTAATACAACTTGGTATGTGGCTTTACCTAGTTCAGTTATATTTATATTTTTATAAAAACCCATTTGTTGTGTTCCTTGTTTCAGGAAACCTGCATATTCAGCCGCCATGTTATTCTTATAGGGAAAAATTAAAAATGTGATCAATAGTTTATTTATGAATGTATATTGATGAAACTTGGTATGTGGCTTTATGTGGCATTAATATACATGTGTTATTGGCATTGGAAATTCGCTGAATATGCAGGTTTGCTGCTACGGGGGAATTTTTTAAAATTTTCTTCTCTACAATATATATACAGTTTTGAACATATGGTGTTTTTGGCATCTGGGGATCCAGGGGCGGCCCGTCAGATTTTCAGTGCCCGTGCAAAGACCAAACTTGCCGCCCCCCTCCATAACAACTAAAACCTCCCCCCCCCCATAGCTCTGAAATAAGTCTGACGTACGCGCCTCGCTCCCTCGCTTGTTGCTTTTGCGTTGTTTCTGGTTCCGTGCGATACTGATCACCTGAAATGACAAGCTATGGAGGACTGTCAGCTCAGAGACTTGAGTAATTCAAAATCTTGATTTCATTTAGTATCGACATGGAAATGCTGAGTCACGATAACTTTGAAATCATACAGCAGTCACATCTGCATGGCTGTTCTGAAAAACCTAAAATTAAAAAAGGGAAACAACTAAGCAAATTTAACTAATTTAAGTAACTTTAAATTTAATTTAGTAAGGCCAAGTCTACACTCTACTCTAGGTCTGACTTGTCGTGCATTTATTTATGTGTTGCTTCGGCTACTATATCTTGTCCAGGATGATCTCGAGGAGCGGCGCGCGTCGTGGTGGTAAGCTACCTGCTACGATCGCACGGCTCCCTCACACTGACGCAGGGGATTATTCTTTGACTTCTGCGTATCAAGAAACAATTATGTGTTTGTTTAAGAAAAATAACGAGTTCGCACGCAGCGCGCTGACGTGAGGGAAGTGAATTTCCGCATTAACATCTTGAAGAAATAGAATAAAGGGTTTAAAACAACACTGGTAACTTTTTTTGAAAATTGAAAAATGTAATTTGTTGGCTGTTTTGATGCTTCTGGTTATATTTAAATTGACTATTAGGATGGCAATGTTGTACATTATGAGGTTAGGAGGAGGTATAGTCAGGATAACAAGTTGGTAAAGGGGTATTGGGGATGATAAACTACATAAATATATGAAAACAGCCTTTTCCAGTGTGAAATCCCCATAAGACAACGTACTGTGTTAAGACAATTGACATTTTCTTTAATAACTCGGTAAATATTTGTGCTAGAATGATGAGAGAGGGCTTAAAACTTTCGCCTTACTAATCTCCGCCTTCTTATTTCCATTAATTTTACATTGGGAGCTTTTCTGACCCTTTTTGGACCAAAAAACTCAAAATTTGAAAAATTAAAATCTCCAAAAAAGGGGGGTTGGAGTTGTCCGATTATATGTAAATATATATGTGTATATATATGTTAGCGACACCCCAAAACGTGTTCAGGGGGTCACGTTAGGAACTTCTATGGTGGTCCCCGAGCTTAAGTTTCACCATGCTAATAGTTCACTTTTCCATAGGAAATTCACTAATAATGAAAACAAACCTCAAAACTGAGAAGGAAGGGAGAAGTACAAACTGATAACAGTACACCTGTTCTGAGCGTGGGAAAAAGATTTCTTCCGGGGGAACCAAAAAAATCATCAAAACCGACCAAGGTTCTATCGGTTCCGGGAATTTATTAGGCTGAAGTTTGCAATCACAAACAGCAAAGTTTGCTGTTAAAGTTATTTTTGTTTTTGACGAAACTAATGTTTTATGAATATAGATTTCTGATTATTGTTTCTAATGTGTAACACGTTTTTCAGTTATACAAACTCTATCTTCGAGTATTTGGTCTTTAAGGATTTTTGTAGCTATAAAGGTTAATTTTTCTGATATATTGAATCTTATCTTCTAAAAGTGTTCTGATCACCTAAGTTTGATACCAGTTACTCCAAAAACTGAAGTTGGCTGTAAACATGTTTTTTTCGTTAATACAAACGAAACTCATCTAAGGTACTGCCACTTTGGAAGAAATATAGATGTTTAATCAATTAACCACGACGAAAACACAACTAATCTGTGATGACGAGAAGTATTTTTAATTCTTAACATTGTCCACTCCATCTCCAATGCCCCGAAATGGCTCAGTTAACAAATAAGAACTTGATTGAAATTATACTAAACAGAGACGGAACTATTAACTATATTTTTCAAAGTAAGGACCATACAAGTACCGAAGGAAGGGGGCGCCAAAATCTGAGGGGGCGTATCATATTTTCCCCTCTTATTAAATATAATAGCAATATAAAACTCGAATCATTTTAACTTCAGTTAAAGATGAAATGCCGACTCAATACTCTTCAATCCCCAAACCATATATTTCCTCAGCTAGGAAGTAGTTTAAAATAATCGAAGATGGCGGATTAAATTAATTAGTTGAACCGTGTAACTTGATATTTTAACATTTCAATTTTCTTTCATCGTATTGCAAGTATTATTCACACTCTCAATGTCACAAAACGACAGAGGTCAAAACAACTTTTCGATTCGGAACAGAGGGGAGCGGAGATTGTGATTATCTGATTTGTGAATTTAATATTTTAAGTATAATGAATGTGCAACATGGTGAATGCACAACATACTTCCCAATAATGCCTTTAACAATTTATAATACTAATATACAACAAATTTATAAAATTAGTCGGATTTATATTTTTTTCAAATACTTTATTTTAGCGCTACGGACTACGCCCCCAATCCCACACACACCCCATGGCCCGTCATGAGCGCCGAGTGCCGCCCCCCCAAAAGCGCCGCGCCCCGCGCGCCCCGTGCTGGAGCACGGCTCGCACTGCCCTAGAGCCGGTACTGTAGGGATCTCAACACGAAAAGTTATCATGGTCCCGGGCCTAGGTCTTACCATGCCGACTATGGTAATAGCTTCTTACCTATGGGGGAAATTTGCTAAAAACTTATTACTTGTGTAATATTGGTAGATTTTGCACAGAAAGGGAAACATTCTGCTTTGCAAATACAAATGTGATTCTTATGGAGTTTGTTTATATTATTTGTTGATATCACACAGAAATGTTCAAAACTTGTTTCGAGCCTCATTACATGCATCATGATTATGTGTTTTGTTCTATAATTGGCCAATTTAACCAAGAATAAGGATGGTAATGGGTCATTTTTTAAACTGGAATTTAAAAGAATTAAAAGTAATGTCGTTATTGAAAGTTTAAAGTTTTTCCATGTACTTACAGTAGTTGACTGCTCAGAGAAGACATCCATCCCCCAACACCTGATAGAGTGTTACAGATGGCCTCAACCTCCTCTGCTGCCCATGAATATGGAAACCATGACGGAAATAATCAGGAAAATCAGCTCCGACTATTATGGCCCACTGAGTTTAATTCAGCAAATATCTGATATACTGAACTGGTAAGAAATAAAACCTTTATTACAAATCTTAATCTTGTTATGTTTGAGTATACAGTTGTGGTTGATTAGAGTAAGACAGGAGGATATCACTAAAGAGTTATTCTCTGCAGTCTTTATCAAGGTTATTAGCAGTAGATATAGAACCATTCAGGCTATGAATTATATAGAATTGTTGAATTAAAGCAAGACGAGTAAAGATGATGTATACTTAAATATTTATCTAAAAGGTTTAAATTACCTGGATTTCCAATCCAAAAAAATAAACCGATTAAATATTTAGCTGGTTATCTCATTAAAATAACGACATAAGATTATCATTGGATCTTTGAAAGCCGATGTGTGGTGGAGCTCTGAAAGTGAATAATATTCAAAAGCCCAAAAGGCACATATCTAGAGGGTCAGAGCTTTTGATCACCACATTTTTACACAAAATAATAATTTCTGAGGTTGAAAATTGCCAAACAAAAATCAAGAAATTCTTTTAATATTATACACAGATGTTAATTGATTCTTCCCTTTCTCAGGTTTAGTGTTGAAGGATTAGAGAGAAGTCCAAATATTGTGAGTGTACAAAATGTGGTTCCTTACCACCACACTGGCTTCCAAGCCTACAAACAGGATTTATTGTTTGAAAAATTGATTCCAATTCAGAGGAGAGCATTTGAAGCACACTCACTTTCAATATCTGAGAAGGTAACTGTAATGCTAATTATTAATTGAAATAATTTCCAAATATATTTGCAGCATAATACAATACCTTGTCAATAAAGAAAAAAATTTGTCATACTGCTTTGAAAACGGTTGTTATCAATACATGCGTTGTGGGGCTAAAGTAGTTCTTTTTAGGAAAAATGGGTGTAGAGGTCATCATCAGCTGTTCGTTTTTGTCATTTATATCAATGTAGTAAAACTGCAAACTTGTGTATGTCGATTGTAAGACACCAATTGTATCGAGAGCAGTAATCGATTATTGTATCGATTGTAATTCATTGTTGCATTGTTGTCTGTCCATGGCATTCAATATATCAATTGTTATTATAGTTCGTCTAACTAACACAAATGTAACAGACAATGGTTGAATATATCTGCAACAGCTATGTTTGTTTTAAATAGCAAGGACAAGATATAAATCACATTGCCATGTATTTATATTTATAATACTATTTTATTTATGAAAAAACACAATCAAAATTTCACTTTTCTTTCTAGATCACATTCTTATGACACTAAATATAAACATATCCTGGTATATCCTCAACACAAAACAACCTCATTTGAAAAATTACCGTATTACACTGGGATGCGCTTAATAAATAAATTACCCAATGAATTAAAATTTTAAATGTCTTTAAATAGTTTAAAAAATAAATTAAAAGAATATTTATTTACAAATTGTTTTATTCAATTGAAGAATATTTAAATTGCTTATAAATTTGATTTGTAATTTTAAAAAGTACCTTAAGTTAGAGTTTTTAATTGGTAATTAACTGTAAGAAAATTTAAATTATAATTATATTTAACTTTACTTTACATGTTATATTGTTAATTAGACTTATTATTTTGTATTTGTTTATATTTAGACCAAATTTATGTAATACCTACTTACCTACTTACCGTTACCTGTCATGTAAATATGATGTTATGTAACTGACCGAATAAATAAATAAACAAATACAGAGGAAAGCCAATTTAGGAGCAAACTTTTAGAGGTAAACAAGTTGTAAAATTTTGGTTTTGTGAAGTAGTTAGCATAATATATTGTGCAGTATGACGAAAAATATAGTTCATCACACGGGCCAAAAGTAGCTTTTCGATCCTCGCTCATTTTCAGAGGCTTCGCCTGTCTTTGAACTTAGGCTCGTATCGAAAAGTGTCACTTATAGCCTTAAGCGCGGGTCACGCTAGGCTGATTGCAGCGGCGAATTAAAAGAAAGCCGCTACTATTAGCTTGATGTGACCACAGAACTCGCAGCTGGCACCACCAGACGGCGAGTATTTGCCGAAGTTGGACATGTTCAACTTTCGCTGCTTGCTACTGCTACTGCCAGCGGCTGGCAACCCGGTCACATTCATTTTATAACTCGCCTGGTTCTAGTTTTAGTCAGCATGTCGTCTGTAGGGCCACGTAAACGATTAATTAAATGGTTATTAAGGGTGGGTGTGAAGGAGCTTTGTTTGAAAATTCTTAGCCGCAAGAAGAGACATTGGTGTTTTACGAATGTCACCAAGTAATTCCAAGAATTTCTGGAATTAGTTGAACCTTTGATTAAATAAGAAGATTCTAGGTTGTGGCAGGCGCTTTCTTGTAAAATCAAGTGGAAAATTAGATTCTCTTCCAATGACAGCTCCATGCCAGAATACTTCCGCTGCTGAAAACCACACAAGCTTTGGCTTGTAAACTTTGCTAGCACCAGCACACGTCTTTTTTATCTTGAAAGTTCTTTTCTATAGGTGACCCCTAAACTTTTAATCCTCTTTTTAACCAGTTCAACTGTAGCAGGCATCCCAGCATCCTTAGGGTTTCCAACAGTTTATTGTAATCTGTTTCTTTCACATTCCTATTGTTTATTTCATACTCCTTTGAAGAAACACCCCACAAACACGGATAATTTTGAAATAAATTTAAAAAATCAATAACTTGCTTCCCCGACCAATTCAACTCAGCCATTTTTATACTACAAATTAACAATATAAATAAATTAGTAAACAAAACAAAATATGTACAAACCAAACCACGTATTGCTTTATTCGCCGTTGGTGCGCTACTGAGGTGGTCAGACTGCGTTGCTAACTGGTGCCAGCGAGTGCGAGTGATCACATGACCTGCTAGCCGCCACCTGCTACCAAAAGTTGAATATGTCCAACTTCGCCAGCCGCTGACAAATACTCGCTGGCTCGTGGTGCCAGCTGCGAGTTCTGTGGTCACATCAAGCTGATAGTAGCGGCTTCCTTTAATTCGCGGCTGCAATCAGCCTCGTGTGACCCATGCTTTTAGTGATGAAATATACTACTTCACACCAGATATCATGTAGGCCTAATTATTTATAAATAGGATTTCAATTTTTTTTAATGAACATATTTAATTTTTATTACTGGTACAACTCTCAGGGCCGTGCTCACTAATTAGCCTCATATAAAATATACAAGCAGTAGTATTCAGTTGATTGAATTTGAGGAAATATTTTTGTTCTTTTGGAATTACCTTACTCATAAACAGTTCTGTTAGTTCATTTTGCGATGTCATTCCAGAAGTTAGCTTGAGACAGTTGTTCTTGCTTCTGTACTGTGTTTTCAACAGCTACTGTTAAATGTTCAATTTTATATTCTTCCATAAGATTAAAATTAAAAACTTCAAAGATCAGGGGTCACAGACCATAGAAAAAAATAGAGTGGGCTTCCCGATTACTTTAACATTGCAGCTGGTGAAGCCCATTTTTGGTGGTCCAAAATTTTATAAAAATACTAGAATATTAATTATGGAGATTTAATAATATTTATCATCATATTTATGAAAGACTGGATACTGTAAACTATGCATTCATTATTTGTAGAGTTCTTAGGTATACAAATATATTTTTCCCCCACCTACTATGTAAAGTCAAATTTTACTCCTTGTAATGAACGAGTAAAGTGCTACTTGGTCTCCCTAGGGAGGCCAAGGGAACAAGGGAGTCCCATAGTTTAATATATTACTCCCCTTACATTCCCCTTAGGCTGTAACAGATAGCGTTATTGTACCATCATTGCAATAGACAGAACATTTTCCTGACTTTCTTAAATAGTTTAAAACATATTTTTTATATAATCTCTGGTTTCAAATAATGTTATTAACTGTTGAAAAATAATTTTATTTGATTTAGAGTAGCGAGAAATTGAGCTTTGTAAGAACCGTTTAAGCATTTACTAACCTCTTGATATATCTTGATATATCAAAATTAATGTCTGTTTCCCTTTTTTACGCCATCACTTGGGAATGAGCGCACCAAATTGAATAATTCTTTTTTGTTGTGTTCCTTAATGACAGGAAAATGTTCTTAAAAAGAAAATTTTTAATCCGATCTAAGGGCTCTGTCCCACTGGCCTTCAAAGTTCCCATTGATCTGATCAAAGTTCAGTTAGTTACACCAAACACCTGTAAACATACTTGAAAGGCATAAACATATGTTTATTATGGAAATAAAAACCTACTTGAATGGCAACTCTAATTATGGAAATTAAAAAATTACTTGAATGGCAACTCAAACTCTTTTTTTGATAGCGTAGCGAAAGAGCTAATCCGGGAGGCGAGTGACCAAAGCGAACGAGCTCATCTTGTTAATGAACGAGTATTTGACCTAAACAGGGGCGGATTAAAGGGGGGCGGGGGGGGCGACCGCCCCCCCCCCCCGTCCGCTACACAGATTGAAAATTTTGCTGTCCAATTACTTATAAAAAACTAATATGTATATGATTATAGTTTCAGTAGTTTTATTATTATTAGAGTAGAGATACAGTTCGAGCCACGGTGCTTGGTGCCTGGGAAAGGCGAGAAACAACTCAAATTTATCGTAAATAAAAGCAGACAATAACGAAAATAACCAAAACCAATGTTTTAAAACTAAATTAATTAATTTTGCTTTCTGCTGACAAAAGTATACTGTAACACGAATGGTAGTAAGCCGAATAGAGGCGAAAAGTCATTCCAGAGCATACGGTAACCAGGCATCAAGCACTGTGACCCGAACTGTACATTAGTATTATTTTGTAACAAAAATGAGGATTAAACTGGTTATATTATAAAAAGGAACGTAGAAAGCATTGCTTCCGCTCAACGTCGGACACCTCATCGCGCTTTTACCGAGTACGCCTTCTGCTGACTGCTGCGGCACTGCAACTCGCAACGTAACCTTACAAGGGAGCCCACGAGCTTCTCGTTTCCTCCGCTGCGTCACGCCTAGCGCCAGCTGCCACGCTGATCAAGAATATTGTGCGAATACTAGTACCGCCATTACTAGTGTTAAGCTTAAGTTGGCAGTTGGCTTTAAGTTATAAGGTTGTGCTATAGCGTGGTGACAAATTAATGAGTTCTTAAATGAGTTCTAAGTTTAATGAGTTCTCAGTTATTTTTGTTCATCTTCTCATTCTTCTTACTTTTAGCGAATTTCCCCTATAGGGAAGAAGCTATTACCGTAGGTCTCATGGTAAGACTTAAGCCCGAGACCATGATAACTTTTCATTTTGAGGTCCCCAGATGCCAAAAACACCATTCGTTCAAATTTTTATATATGTATATATATATATATATATATATATATATATATATATATATATATATATATATATATATATATTTATATATATATATATTTATATATATATATGTGTCCGTAAGCACGATAACTCTCGTAAAAAAGCTCTGATCTTAATGAAATTTGGTACAAATATGTAAAGTACCATTTATTTGAACGAGTTCGAAAACCAGACAAATTGCATCATCCGAAGGGGGGTTTTGGGGGGGTTTTGTACCCCAAAAATGGGTTTTTTGGGGTTTTCACATGTAATTTTTATTTTAATCAAATTGCAATTTTTACCATTGAAATCAGCTTAAAAAAACAAACAATTTGGTATTTTAATCATTGCTCTACGTCAATTGGTTACTGAGATATTGAAAGTGCTAAACACAGTACGTTGTCTAATGTTATTCTTATGAAGAAATACTCCCGTCACAGCAAACCTGCATACTCAGCGAATTTCCAATGAATATATAACATAACACATTATATCACTTAACAGGATTCATAAGAAATTTATTCACAAACAAGCGATATTTAAAATATTAATTATCCTCCATAAGAATAACATTGGGGATGAGTACGCAGGTTTGCTGCAACAAGGCACACAAAATAATGGGTTTTTATGCAAATATCAATAGAACCAATAGAACCAATATCAATAGATGCAAATATCATCTTGGTGAAGTCACATACCAAGTTTCATCCATATACATTCATAAATAAGCGATATATAACATTTTAAGTAATTTCCATAAGAATAACATGGGGACTAAGTACCTAGGTTTGCTGCTACAGGAGCCATAGGCGAAAAATTGTTTTTTTGTGCAAACAACAATAAACCATAACAAGATCAAGCCATATACCAAATTTCGCCAGTTTATGTTCATAAATAAGCGAGATATACAATTTTTCATTTTCTCCATAAGAATAACATTAGACAACGTACTGTGTTTAGCACTCTCAATATCTCGGTAACCAATTGACGTAGAGCAATGATCAAAATACCAAATTGTTTGTTTTTTTAATTTGAATTCAATGGTATGAATTAAAATTGGATTTAAATTTAAATTAAATGTGAAAACTCCAAAAAACACATTTTTGGGGTACAAAACCCCCCCAAAACCCCCCTTCGGATGGTGCGATTCATCTGGTTTTCGAACTCGTTCAAATAAATGGTACTTTACACATTTGTACCAAATTTCATTAAGATCGGGCCTTTTTTACGAGAGTTATCGTGCTTACGGACACACATATATATATATATATATATATACACATATATAAAAATTTGAACGAATGGTGTTTTTGGCATCTGGGGACCTCAAAATGAAAAGTTATCATGGTCTCGGGCTTAAGTCTTACCATGAGACCTACGGTAATAGCTTCTTCCCTATAAGGGAAATTCGCTTAAAGAAAAATTGTACATCTCGCTTATTTATGAACATAAACTGACAAAATTTGGTATATGAATTCATCTGGTTGTGGTTTATTGTTGTTTGCTCAAAAAACAATTTTTTGCCTATGGTTCCCGTTGCAGCAAACCTAGGTACTCGGTCTCCATGTTATTCTTATGGAAAATATTTAAAATGTTATATATCGCTTATTTATGAATGTATATGGATGAAACTTGGTATGTGGCTTCACGTAGTACTGGTATATTGATATTTGCACAAAAAAATTGATTTTTTATTGGTTATTCCCGTAGCAGCATACCTGCATACTCAGCCCCCATGTTATTCTTATGGAGAATAAGGAAAATGTAATGACTCCCTTAATTTTGAACATAAATTAATAAAACTTGGTATGTAGCTTCACTTGGTTGAGTTATATTCATTATTGCATAAAAACTAATTTTTTGTTCCTTGTTGCAGCAAACCTGCTTACACAGCCCCCATGTTATTCTTATGGAGAATAACTAAAATGTTATATGACGCTTATTTATGATTGAATATTGATGAAACTTGGTATGTGGCTTCGCCTAGTTAAATTATATTTATACTAACATAAAAATCAATTGTTTGTGTTCCTTGTTTCAGCAAACCTACGTACTCATTACCAATGCTATTCTTATGAAGAATAATTAAAATCGCTTATATGTGAATATATTTTTATGAAACTTGGTACGCGGCTTTATGTGGAATTCAGACAAATATTATGCATTGGAAATTCGCTGAGTAGGTTTGCTGCGACGGGGGTATTTACTTTTAATGTGTTTTATCATACTTAACAATCCTTGTTGTCAAAGGCGCAATAATTTGGTTGATTTAAAATTACAAAATGTATTTGTTTTATTTTATCATATGTAGTTAGCATTAGCAATATCTATTGTTGAAGGTATGGTTTAATATGATTTAAAATATCAAAAAATAAACAAGTTTATGAATATAACTTTGTTTATTCATTGCAACCTATTCATATAGTTAATCATCTGATCATTTTGTTTCATTCTTTTCATTAGCATACGTGTTTTCATGTTAAAATTTGCTCATCTCATGTTAACTTGAATTTTTTTTGTGATTTACACTGGAAAAATATATAATTTTATAAAAATATCGCATAATTTTAGTATTTTATGTTAGAAAAACGTTGTAGTTTTAGAGCCTAGATTTTCGGTTTTTCACTCTTAATTGTTCAAAATTTTCCCGGGGGAGGCCCCCCAGACCCCCCCTGTATCTGGGGGGTATTCCATACCCCCCAGACCCCCCGGAAGTGCCCCTCCTAAACTACTCCACCGCCCCCCCCCAAAACACAGACCTTAATCCGCCCCTGGACCTAAAACAAATTCAATGACATTAGGACAGGACAACGTCTGTCAGGCCAGATAGTGTTAATAAGTAACTAAATTTTAGTTTGATAAAATCATCCAAAATAAACATGTGTTTTGACTTATGTGTATTTCTAAGACCAAAGTCACGACACAAGTAACGTTATCTGTTGGGACTAAGATAAATTACAAGCCGCCATCTTGTTAATCCAGATTTTATTTGTGCTTCACTTTTATACCCTTGATGCCCAGTCTACTTTATTCTATGGTCTGTGGCGGTAGAGCTATATGGAGGAAGAAAATATTTTCTAAAATCCAAAAAGGCACATCTACGTGTTAAGGGCTTTCAAATAACACATAAACAATTATTATGGAGCTAATATTTTCTCCAATACCTCAACTACAAAAATTGGCTTATTCTTTTAATATATTAGCAAATTTCCCCTATAGGGAAGAAGCTATTACCGTAGTCGGCATGGTAAAACCTAGGCCCGGGACCATGATAACTTTTCGTTTTGAGGTCCCCAGACCCCAAAAACACCATTCGTTCGAAACTGTATATATATTTATATGTGTCCGTGAGCACGATAACTCTCGTAAAAATTATCCGATTTTTATGAAATTTGGTATAAACGTGTAAAGCAACATTTATGACTTTAAGTTCGAAAACCAGCCAGATGGCTCCATCCGAAGGGGTATTTTGGGGGGGTTTTGTACCCCAAAAATGGGTTTTTTGAATTTGTTACATATAATTTTGGTAATAGTCAAATTTTGGTTTTTACCATTGGATTTGGCTTAAAAAAACATACAATTTGGTATTTTAATCATTTCTCTACGTCAATTGGTTACCAAGATATTGAAAGTGCTAAACACAGTACGTTGTCTAATGTTATTCTTATGGAAAAAAAGAAAAAATTTATATCTCGCTTATTTATGAACGTATACTAACGAAACTTGGTATATGGCTTCATCTGGTTGTGGACCATTGATATTTGCTCAAAAAAAATTTTTTGCCAAAGGCTCCCGTAGCAGCAAACCTGCGTACTCAGCCCCATGTTATTCTTATGGAGAATAAGTAACGTGTTATCTCCCTTAATTATGAAAAAAAATTAATTAAATTTGGTATGTGGTTTTACCTAAATGAGTTATATTGATATAAAACCCCATTTTTAGCGAATTTCCCCTATAAGGAAGAAGCTATTACCGTAGGTCTCATGGTAAGACTTAAGCCCGAGACCATGATAACTTTTCATTTTGAGATCCCCAGATGCCAAAAACACCATTCGTTCAAATTTTTATATATGTATATACATATATATATATATTTATATATATGTGTCCGTAAGCACGATAACTCTCGTAAAAAAGCTCTGATCTTAATGAAATTTGGCACAAATATGTAAAGTACCATTTATTTGAACGAGTTCGAAAACCAGACGAATCGCATCATCCGAAGGGGGGTTTTTGGGGGTTTTGTACCCCAAAAATGGGTTTTTTGGGGTTTTCACATGTAATTTTTATTTTAATCAAATTGCAATTTTTACCATTGAAATCAGCTTAAAAAAAAACAATTTGGTATTTTGATCATTGCTCTACGTCAATTGGTTACTGAGATATTGAAAGTGCTAAACACAGTACGTTGTCTAATGTTATTCTTATGGAGAAAAAGAAAAATTGTATATCTCGCTTATTTATGAACATAAACTGACAAAATTTGGTATATGAATTCATCTGGTTGTGGTTTATTGTTGTTTACTCAAAAAAACAATTTTTTGCCTATGGTTCCCGTTGCAGCAAACCTAGGTACTCGGTCCCCATGTTATTCTTATGGAAAATATTTAAAATGTTATTTATCGCTTATTTATGAATGTATATGGATGAAACTTGGTATGTGGCTTCACGTAGTACTGGTATATTGATATTTGCACAAAAAAATTGATTTTTTATTGGTTATTCCCGTAGCAGCATACCTGCATACTCAGCCCCCATGTTATTCTTATGGAGAATAAGTAAAATGTAATGACTCCCTTAATTTTGAACATAAATTAATAAAACTTGGTATGTAGCTTCACTTGGTTGAGTTATATTCATAATTGCATAAAAACCAATTTTTTGTTCCTTGTTGCAGCAAACCTGCTTACTCAGCCCCCATGTTATTCTTATGGAGAATAACTAAAATGTTATATGACGCTTATTTATGATTGAATATTGATGAAACTTGGTATGTGGCTTCGCATAGTTAAATTATATTTATACTAACATAAAAATCAATTGTTTGTGTTCCTTGTTTCAGCAAACCTACGTACTCATTACCAATGCTATTCTTATGAAGAATAATTAAAATCGCTTATATGTGAATATACTTTTATGAAACTTGGTACGCAACTTTATGTGGAATTCAGACAAATATTATGCATTGGAAATTCGCCGAGTACGCAGGTTTGCTGCGACGGGGGTATTTGTGTTCCTTCCTTCAGCAAACCTGCATACTCAGCCGCCATGTTATTCTTATGGAGAATAATTAAAATGTCATAAATCGTTTATTTATGATTGTATATTGATGAAACTTGGTATGTGGCTTTATGTGGTATTAAGATGCATATATATGCATTGGAAATTCGCTGAGTACGCAGGTTTGCTGCTACAGCAGGTTTGCTTTTGGGGTATTTTACATTGAGTTTGTTTTAAGCGAATTTCCCCTATAGAGAAGAAGCTATTACTGTAGTCGGCATGGTAAGACCTAGGCCCGGGACCATGATAACTTTTCGTTTTGAGGTCCCTAGACCCCAAAAACACCATTCGTTCGAAACTGTATATATATATATATATATATATATATATATATATATGTGTGTGTGTGTGTCCGTGAGCACGATAACTCTCGTAAAAATGATCCGATTTTGATTAAATTTGGTATAAACATTTATGACTTTAAGTTCAAAAACTAGTCAGATTACTCCATCCGAACGGGTATTTTGGGGGGGTTTTGTGCCCCAAAAATGGGTTTTTTGAATTTTTTACATATAATTTTTGAAAAAATGAAATTTTAGTTTTTTACATTGGAATAAGCTTAAAAATACGCAAAATTTGGTGTTTTGATCATTGCTCTACATCAAATGGTTACAAAGATATTGAAAGTGCTAAACACAGTACGTTGTCCAATGTTATTCTTATGGAGAATAAGAAAAATTGTATATCTCGCTTATTTATCAACTTATCCTGATCAAAATTGGTATATTGCTTCATATCGTTGTGGTCTATTGATATTTGGACTAAAAAACCATTTTTGGCCAATAGTTCCCATAGCAGCAAACCTGCGTACTCAGCTCCCATGTTATTCTTATGAAGAATAAGTAACGTGTTATCTTCCTTAATTATGAACATAAATCAATAAAATTTGGTATATGGCTTTACCTTCTTGAGTTATATTGATATTTGTATAAAACTCCATTTTTTATGTTCCTTGCTTCAGCAACCCTGCATACTCAGCCGCCATTTTATTCTTATGGAGAAATATTAAAATGACATAAATCGTTTATTTATGAATGTATATTGATGAAACTTGGTATGTGGCTTTATGTGGTATTAAGATACATGTATGCACTGGAAATTCGCTGAGTACGCAGGTTTGCTGCTACGGGGGTATTATTTCCTTAAACTATTTGAAAGTATATAATAATACATTGAGATGATATTTATGGCAAACAAATCAACTCTTTAGTTTCAATCTAGCATTTTCAGAAAAATGTTAGGACGATTCTTGTAGACTTGTCTTGTGTGCTTCCCGCAGTACCACTTGATCAACTAGGCTTTCGTTTGTTGCAGTGCACTTTACACTTGATGGTATCAGCTTCGGTTGACTATTGGGAGAGAGGGGATGAAGCAAAGTCCTGCCCAAACTCTCCGCAGGAGTTCCGGTACCTTATTTTGTTGCCTTTATTATTTAACATACCTGTCTTATTTAAATAAATATAAACTTAGAGTAATATTGTAATATCAAAACTGCTTTGTTAGACATTTTATAAATCAAAATAATATAGATTTAAATGGCTAATAAAAAAATATAATGAAAAATATTTTATTTTATATAAATTTTAAGGAAATGAAGAAGTTTCTAGTTTAGCAAAATTATTAAACTTTAT